>OY723385.1:8701528-8784028 GCA_963210295.1 Ophion ellenae | reverse complement strand
GAACAAAATTGACTGAGATATGAGCGTTGAAAGAGAAGAATCCGCGTTGAAAGAGCGTTGAAAGAGAAACTTTAAACGCGTTTTTCTCAAAATGGCATTTCTGAAGTCGGTGACCAAGATTACTCGAACACTAATGAACCGATCTCCTTGAAATTTTGCAGGCTTATTTAATACATAAAAATGTAGTCTTCAATCGTTCGATTTTTTTTCGAAAAAAAAATGGCCGTTTTATAGCCAAAAAACGGCCGTTTTTTTCGTTAAAATCGAACCATTAACTTTGACTGTCCGCCATTTTGTGAAAAATGAATATTTTTTAAAATCCTTCGATTAAAGACTAGTTTATACTTATATTTGACTAAATCCATCCGCATTTTTTTTTCAGATGATCCACTTCGCCGCAATGTTGGTCACCGCAAACCGTGTATATAAAAACATTATTTCATTGACGGCCATTTGCCACTAAACAATGTAATATTTTTCAATAAAAAAATTACTGAAAGTTCTTCAAGATGTGTTCTTTAAGATGGTATATTGATCGATTAAAAAAGTTTTGTAGTTTTCTTTAAAAAAATTCATGAAAAAGGCCTTTTTTTGCGCTACAAGTGGGGGTAACGCCTTAAACGCGTTCATCTCGGTACACTGTTTTCAAAGTCGGTGGACATGATATCTCGAGAACTACTCGACGGTTTGTTTCCAAATTTACAGGAGGCACGGTGAGAAACATTTATAGGTCGTTGACGATCTCACTTTTGAAAAATCGATCCTCATTTCAGTCGAAGCCCCAATCTTCACTATATTGTACACAATTCAATAAAATGTTTTTCTTCTCAACGTCAAAGTTGGAGATCGAAATTAATAACTGCCAGGTTTAAGGCGGGATATACATTTACGACGATCGAGAAATCGACTTCTTGATTTTCTTTAAACGATAGAACTATATATGTAGAATATTTTTCCAAAGTTTCAAAGCGAAATTCGAAAAACTTCGAACGTTACAGCCCGTCGACGCTGCACTTCACCGCTCGAATTCGGAGCGGGCGTGAACTTCAAACGCGTTTTTCTGAAAATTGCAGTATCGAAATTGGCGTGCAGGATTACTCAAAAACTATCAAGCCGATTGAGTTAAAACTTGGTGAAAATACCGACAATATTGGTACCTTCTACTTGACGCGAATTGTTTTTGAAAAATTGGAAAAAAACGACGTTTTGAATCCACATTTTACAGAAATGTTGTGTGAAATGTTGATTTTTTAAATGAAAATGCGTGCGATTTTCTTAAATTTGCATTTTCTTCGTTTTAATTACCGTCACATAGAAACTATACGTGTTCTAACAAAAAAATGTTTGAACTTTTTTGCAAATCAAAGTCTACGGGAAGCTAGACTGCACACCGAATTGATTTAAAAAAAATTGTTTTGTATACTTAAATATACTATTAAAGTATACCTAAAGTTTGATAATTGTAGAATAATTATTTCTCAGTTTAAAGAATCCCTCGATGTTGCTTATTTTTTCCTGTCTAAATGTACATCCCGCCTTAATGGGGTCGTCTAGTGTGTCAGATCAAAAGAAGAGAAAACGGCCTTGCATGACTTCTTTGAAGAAGAGGAAGGTGTACTCTATGGTCTAGGCAGAGCAGATTGATGGTCAAACCATTTTTTCATTATGGATTATATACAACAACTTTCAAACGCGTTTTTCTCAAATAACGATTTTTTCAAACTGCTGCCATGATATCTGAAAAACTATTTGATTTATTCTGCTCAAATTTATACAGCATCTTTAGTACATATATAACTACAAATTGAACTGAAATAATGAAGACTGCTTCGTTAGTTTTCTTTCTATCAGCTATATAGATCCCAAAAAAAACGGAAAGTTGAATTTTTTTTCTAAAGCGTAAAAAAAATTATTTTTTTTGGAATTCTAACTTTATTTTAGTTCCATGTAGAACCTCAAGTCTCACGATTAAAATTGCGTTTGGTTTTTTGATTTCAGATAAGCAGAACGGCCGGAATCATGGCAGCAGTGGAGCACCTCTTTTTATATATGTGTTCCTGTTGGGCGGTGTATCTCCGACCATATTCAATATGACTTCAAAAAATTCACAAAGTTTGTTGAAATGTTAATAAAAATGATATAAAATTTATAAAATATTTTATTTTAATGGTTTGTCAAAAAAAAAATTCCAAGAAAGCATCAAAAAACGGCCTTCACACTAAACGAGCCCGTTAAGGGGAGATATACACCTAGATGGTCGAGGTCGACGATTTAGAAGCTATGAACATTCCGTCGTCCGTCGAAGACCTACACACGAGCCTGGTATCGATGATTCCATGTAAGTTGACAAATCTCATGATTTATTCATTCCCAAATTTTCAAACGCGTTTTTCTCAAAACCACGTTTTTCAAATCGGTACCCAAAGTTTCTCGAAAACCAATAAACCGATTGCCTTGAGGTTTTTTGTGGTTATTCTATACACCATTATCTAGTACTTGTCATAGGATTTTTTTTCCCGTTACTTAGTTTTTGTTTTATAGGCAAAATAATAAATAATTTTTGGCCCAATAATCACTATTTATGTTCAAACGTCCGCCATTTTGTCATAAATCGATATTTTCAAAATCGGCTATGACAAGTACTAGATTATAGTATCTAATTTAATAATCTTTTTGGTTTTTTTTTTCAGATGATTTTTGAAGAAACGCCAGTGGGTACCGTATACGCAGATTTTTTTACGACGCTCCAAGGATCATACAATATCCTTGAATATTCTTGATATTTTTAAATAAAGAAAATTAAACATATTTTTCAATGTATATACTTTTAGATAATTAAAACCCCAATCCGAAATTTCAAATAGTTTTCCTTGAAAAAAATCACAAAAATGACCTTTTTTCCGGCTCCTAGGTGTATATCTCCCCTTAAGTGAACACGTGAAAATGTTCTGGTCACGTTTTCTCATCTAAATTCTTGCTTTTCGATTGTTTCACGTTACGGATATGCACCGTAATTGTTATTCGACTGCAAACGTGTTATCGAACGGTCCTGTACTCGATATTTCGCGGTGTCCAAACGAAAGCCTCCTCGATCAGCGCTATCCACGAAGCGTTATTATCGGAGATATCGGAAACGTTCTTTCCTTCATTTCTTCTAATGTCATCTATTTCATCTAAACATATTATAACAAACTTACCAACAGAATATAATTGATCACACAGTGCTACTTATGTACTGTATCATCTATAAACACGTAGAATATTACTTCATGTCTAGATTACAAATTTGTCATGAGTAAATCCGCGGTTTTCAAGCTTCCCTTTTCCGCTCCGTTAAGGGGTTGGGATACTGTGAAAATTTCAAAAAATCGTTCTTCGCTTGAGGCAACTCAAATTCAAGAGTAAAGATTGAAGGTAAACTTATTAATACACCGATAGAACTGACCGTTAAACTTTAAGGGGCAACACCACTGTAGAATTTTGAAAAAATTGATTTTTTGAAAGTGGCTTGAGAGATGCTTTGAACCATCTAGAATAAAGGGAAAAAATTTTGGTACCAGTGACAAAGAGGCCCGCAGGCCTGTGTCCGAGACGGCGACCCTTACTCTCGGAACACAATTTTTCAAAACGGCACGCAGCATAACTCCAACAATTTTCGTTCTATTTACTCCAAATTTTGAACACATTTAAAATAACATCCCGAAGAGAAATACGCACGGGATTTTCCATGACTTAATTATAACATTATTTATCGACAAATGATTGTCCTTTTTTCAGTCAAAAATTGAGTTTTTACATTAAATTCTTGCCAATTGCACAAAAAATAATATTTTCGAAATCCCCTATGTATTTCTCTACCAATACTCATGTAAATTGACAGAATTAAAAAAAAATCCACATTCAAATTTGCGTCAGTTATACTGACGCCATTACTGTCACCATTTTGTGTAATTTTTTATTATAATTTTTTTTTTGTTCGCTTTAAGATATGACTAATAACATACTTGAATATTATTATCCTCTTATTTGTCCTTCCACCCAACAAAAATCGCTTAATTTTGGACGATTACAGTGGTGTTATCCCTTAAGGGGTAGGGTATTTAAATTTAGTTTTGCATTTTTTTAAATTTTAAATGAATGCATAATATGTCAAGATTATTGTGTCAAAATTTCAAGTCGATCGGAGCAAAATTGACGAAGTTATGAGTATTTGAGCGTCCGTTGCTCCAGGTCGGGTTTTTATTGCGAATTAGTAGAGCAGAGGAGCAACCCATGTAGAGATTGACCGTTGGGCCTGGGACGGGCCTTCAGAGTTCGCGTTTCTAAAATATTGGGCTGTGAGTATTTACCAATGAGGTGCCTTTGTAGAAATGATAAGAACGGCCCGATATCGGCCAACAGAGAGAACAATTATTGGGCCAATGATTTAATTCATTGTAGCGCCAATGTTGGTGATTGCACTTGGCCCTATGTGGGCCCTCTTAAAGGGCCTATGTAGAAATTGACCACTGGCTCTATGATGGGCCTTTACAGTTGGTCTATCTAGAAGTTAGTCTATCTAGAATATTGAGCCGTGAGTTTGTTTGGGTGCGTGATAAATATTCAACCTATATCGGGCCAAGATTGGCCCGAGATTGGTACTTATGGATACATATTTCACGGAACAACCTTGAAATAAATTGTGATTTGCGTGTATGACAGGTTTCAAAATTGGCATATTTTACTTACTTATGTTGGTTATTTACAAATGCCAATAACAGGCCAAGACTTGATTACAAAAACTGAACTACAAAATATAAACGATTAATATATGACGTGCCAGTTATTTGCCTATTCTGGCACAATATACAGATAATGAATAACCCAAGGCTTAAATAAAATAAAAGCAGGTATGGTCTGACCCACTTAGCCAATAAAGGGCTTAGATTAATTAAATGTAATTTCCAGTATTTTAGCATTGCCAGTTTTAAAATTGGCAAATTTCGATGAACTATCACGGCTGTTTATTGGTTTTAACAGATGGGCCCGGATAGGTTTTAGTAATGGGCTGATAATGTGCCAGTTCTCAATTTATAACGGAACAATAATGGGCCAATGTAATTGGCAATACCTCAGCATCACCAGTTTAAAAATTGGCAAATATTGTTTATCTTTCATGACTGTTTAATGAATTTAAAAGATGGGCCATGATAGGTTTTAACTATGGGCCGATATTGTGTCGGTTTTCAATTTAGAACGAGACAATAATGAGCCAATGTAATAGCCAGTATTTTAGGATTGCCAGCTATAGGATTGGCAAATTTAGCTTAACTATCACTGCTGTTTATTGGTTTTGAAAGATGGGCCAGGATAATCTTTAGTAATGGGCCGATATTGTGCCGGTTCTCAATTTAGAACGGGACAATAATGGGCTAATGAAATTGCTTGTATTTTAGCATTACCAGTTTTTAAATTGGCAAATATAGTTCAACCATCACGGCTATTTATTGGTTTTAAACGATTGGCCGATATTGTGCCGGTTTTCAATTTATAACGGAACAATATTGGGCCAATGGAATTGTCAGTATTTTAGTATCCCCAGTTTTTAAATTGGCAAATTTAGTTTAACTATCACGGCTGTTTATTAGTTTTTAAAGATGGGCCAGGACAGGCTTTAGGGATGGGCCGACATTGTACCAGTTTTCAGTTTAGAGCGGAACAGTAATGGGCCAATATTACTTCTCTTTTGTTGGCTTATACAATGGTCCCAATATTGGCCTGATCGTAACATTGGGCAACTCATGGCAACCTCTACATGGGAAGCGGCGCACGACAGTAAAGAAGGAAGAGTTTTGCGTAGACAAATGGAAAAAGATGCTCTAGATCATGTTGATGGAAGCTTTTTGCTCTACGGACCTGGCATCGACGACTCTGTGTGAGTATAAGGAAATTATCGAGTTTTATTTTAAATTTTTCAGTGTGCAAAAATTTAAAGCGTTTTTCTGAAACTCGTCATGTTTGAAGTTCGTGTACGCCATAACTCAAAATCTGCTGGACCAATGTTGCATTATAAAATGGAAATTGACTGAATAAACTAGCACTATCGGTATCGCCAAAAAAATATCTTAAAAACATGCCTTTTTTCACCGAATTAACCTTACCCCGCCCTTAAGGTCGGAGCCTGAATTAGAAGGTCCGGAAAATCGTGTTTCTTTATTGCTTAAATCGATAGATAAGCTATAAAATAATATATTTACAAATTAACAGAGGCCAATTGTAGATATTTTCGAAGATACAAAGCCAAAAGCAGAGAAGCGATTGATTTTTCCTCATCCCATGTAGAGGTTGCCATGAGTTGCCCAACGTACGATCAGGCCGATATTGGGACCATCGTGTAAGCCAACAAAAGCGAAATAATATTGGCCCATTACTGTTCCGCTCTAAACTGAAAACTGGCACAATATCGGCCCACTACTAAAGATTATCCTGGCCCATCTTTCAAAACCAATAAACAGCAGTGATAGTTAAACTAAATTTGCCGATCCTAAAGCTGGCAATCCTAAAATACTGGCTATTACATCGGCTCATTATTGTCTCGTTCTAAATTGAAAACCGACACAATATCGGCCCATAGTTAAAACCTATCATGGCCCATCTTCTAAATTCATTAAAAAGTCATGATAGATAAGCAATATGTGCCAATTTTTAAACTGGTGATGCTGAAGTACTGCCAATTACATTGGCCCATTATTGTTCTGTTATAAATTGAGAACTGGCACAATATCAGCCCATTACTAAAACCTATCCGGGCCCATCTGTTAAAACCAATAAACAGCCGTGATAGTTAATCAAAATTTGCCAATTTTAAAACTGGCAATGCTAAAATACTGGAAATTACATTTAATTAATCTAAGCCCTTTATTGGCTAAGTGGGTCAGACCATACCTGCTTTTATTTTATTTAAGCCTTGGGTTATTCATTATCTGTATATTGTGCCAGAATAGGCGAATAACTGGCACGTCATATAGTAATCGTCTGTATTTTGTAGTTCAGTTTTTGTCATCAAGTCTTTGCCTATTATTGGCATTTGTAAATAACCAACATCAGTAAGTAAAATATGCCAATTTTGAAACCTGTCATATACGCAAATCACAATTTCTTTCAAGGTTATTCCAGGAAATATGTATCCATAAGGACCAATCGCGGGCCAATCTTGACCCGATATAGGTTGAATATTTATCACGCACTCAAACAAACCCAAACAAACTCACGGCCCAATATTCTAGATAGACTAACTTCTAGATAGACCAACTGTGAAGGCCCATCATAGAGCCAGTGGTGAATTTCTACATAGGCCCTTTAAGAGGGCCCAGATAGGGCCAAGTGCAAGTCACCAACATTGCCGCTACAATGAATTAAATCATTGGCCCAATAATTGTTGGCTCTGTTGGCCGATATCGGGCCGTTCTTATCATTTCTACAAAGGCACCTCATTGGTAAATACTCACGGCCCAATATTCTAGAAAAGCTAACTGTGAAGGCCCTTCCCAGGCCCAACGGTCAATCTCTATGGGATATTGAAAACGTTGAAGCGCGTTTTCTCCAGTTTTCATTTTCACGACTTTTCCAAATTGGCGGGCGTGATAGCAAAAAAACTAAACGACTTATTGAATCAAACCAAAGTTTATTTTCTTCAGTATGAAAATATCTTCCAAGTGAATGAAAAAAGTCGTTGAAAAAGCCTTTTTAAATCATTTTTATAGCACGTTAAAGTGCTTTTTTTTAACACAATTTTTTTCAAACCTGAGAAAAGTTATAATTTCACGATTTTCAGCTTTTTTATAATTCATCCACAATTAAAATATATGACAATGAATTTTTTTTCCTTTCAGTCAAGAATTACGAGCTGCATCTTTCCCGCCGATTGGGGACTGCAATGGCAAGACGCACATGGAATAGACTCATAAATCTGCAGTCATCTTTTGCTTCACGTGGACATTTTTTTTCATACATTTCAAATATACATGAAAAGATACCTCAAAGTTTTCTGGGCTCACTTGTTTTTTTCCCGTCTCAAAAAATTCCCGAACAAAACGCTTTTTGGACCTTTCAATTCAGGCTTCCGCCTTGAAGGCGCTTTTCTCCAAACTATGTTTTTTCAACGGTGTACACGATTTCTCGACATCTGATGAACGGATTGACTTGAAATTTTTGTGCACTTATTCAACGTAATGGTAGTTCATCCTTGACGGACGTTTTTCTTAACAGATTTTTCTCATTAGTTATGAAAAAATGTCATTTTTTTCTCGAAATATCGAAAAAATATTCAAAAAATTTTATCTTGATGATTTAAACACGATTAAAAAAAAAGCTCGCTCAAGTCTTAGCCAATATGATTTTAAGAAAAAAAAAACTGTTTTTGTTTTGTTTCAGATCAACCGGGTGGGCAAAATCAAGTACACCGTTGAGCCCCTCAAAGGTCCCACGAGATTGCTTCTAGTTTCTTTAATTATTAATATTTTTTTGTGAAATTTGGTACACAGCTTTGTTAATGTACATACAAATAAATGTCCAAACGATTTTTCGACCGTCTTGCTTATTCCTTCAAAATTGATTTTTTCAAATAACCCTGATTTTCGCCTCGTCACAGTAGCCTAACCCCTTAATCGTGTTATACTTTCATACGTAATCGCGAGTCGTCACAGAAAGTTGTTTTTTTTTTTCAAATTCCACGTTGCAGATTGGAGAGAACGCGTTTGAAAATTGAGGCGATTGTCGAAGCGCAGCAATTCGTCTTTGAGCCTGTTTTTTTTTGGCCGCTCGTTCAAGCAAACGAATTTGTACGGGCGGGAGCAAACGACGTGAGATCTGGCGAGATTGGCGAAGATTTCCTACAATACGTACTCAGTGGATTCGACGGTGGGCGTGGTGGGCATGATCATGAGTATGCAGTTAACCAAAATAGTGGTGATGATGAACACAGAAAAGAGTGGATGAACCAAAATATAGATCGCCACACGCCGTATTGGATTGAATGGATCGAGGATCCACATGGCATCCGTCGCAGAGAATCTGTATATGTCCTTTCCCCTGCTGATAACCACGAACGTCTGGCGACAAATAAACATACAGAATTAGCGCGTTGCGGTAACACGTGTCTCCAGCACGAAAAAAAAAATGATTTTTTCAAGAGGAGAGATACTTTTCGGCGAGGGAAAAAATCTACTGATTTTCGTGTTTTTTTTTTCTCAACCCTTCCTCACGGAAGAAAAAAAAAAGCGAAAATCACAGTATAAGCCGCATAAAAAACAGGGTGCCATATTTCATTACAGTAAAACAGAGTAATGTAAATCCTGTCCTACAAAATTGACGAATTTTCCGGTACACACTGAGATTTTTACAGTTACACTGGCTTATTTACAGTTCGGTATTGTGAATACATCAGTGTTTTCAGTAAAAATATTCAACTGTAAAATTTACATGGGATCACTGATTTTTATACTGTACGCAAACTGCAAGGGTTACAGTGTACACTGTATTGAGTACAGAGTGATTCATTAAGGGGGGATTGCCTTTTTTTTCGCAAAATTTACCGCTTTTTGGGAATTTTTTTGTGAAGAAAGTATACAACGGAAAACGTGTGAAACTTGGCATATAGTTTTATTGATCTGTTTACTACATACAAAAAATTTTTTAAACAATTTCATCAAAAAATCCGGCTCCCACCCCCCTCGACGCGCGATGGTCCTTTTTTGATGGTGTGCACGATTTCTCAAAAACTATTCAACCGATTGCCTTCAAATTAGGACAGAATGCTCAGCCGGCATCCTTTTATCGTTTGATGAAGCAAAAAAGCAATACGTTTAATAGTTTTTTATTTATAACAAAAAATCGAACAATTTTTTTCGAAAAATCGATACTTCAAGTTCAAAACGTCACCAAATCGTCAATTTTTTTTTTCCCCTTCATCGAACGATAGCTATATGTGTCTAAAGTAAAATGCTTTTTGGGTTTTTGTTGCAGGATGAACGTGAAGGCTGTAATCGTGCGCACCATCAAAAAAGGACCATCGCGCGTCGAGGGGGGTGGGAGGCGGATTTTTTTATGAAATTGTTTAAAAAATTTTTTGTATGTAGCAAACAGATCAATAAAACTATATGCCAAGTTTCACAAGTTTTCCGTTGTATACTTTCTTCACAAAAAAATTCCCAAAAAGCGGTAAATTTTGCGAAAAAAAAGACAATCCCCCCTTAAATTGTACAGTGTGGCACGGTAGTTTTTCTTTCGACAGTTCGTGACGTAATCTGTGCACTCTGAGATTTTTACAGTTACACTGATTGATTTACAGTTTGGTATTGTGAATAAATCAGTGATTTCGGTACATATATTCAACAGTGAAATTTCAATGAGGTCACTGATTTGTATACTGTACGTAAAGTGCAAGGGTTACAGTGTACACTGTATCGAGTACAGAGTGATTCATTAAGGGGTTACCCCTACTTGCGTTTTTGAAAAAATCGATTTTTTTTATTGCATTTTTTTGAAGTATAAGTATCTGAGAATATGTCCTGAAAATTTCAAGTCGATCCGGACAAAATTCACTGAGATATGAGCGTTGAAAGAGAAGAATCCGCGTTGAAAGAGCGTTGAAAGGGAAACTTTAAACCCGTTTTTCTCAAAATGGCATTTCTGAAGTCGGTGACCAAGATTACTCGTACACTAATGAACCGATCTTCTTGAAATTTTGCAGGCTTATTTAATACATAAAAATGTAGTCTTTAATCGTTCGATTTTTTTTTTCGAAAAAAAATGGCCGTTTTATAGCCAAAAAACGGCCGTTTTTTTTCGTTAAAATCGAACCATTAACTTTGACTGTCCGCCATTTTGTGAAAAATGAATATTTTTTAAAATCCTTCGATTAAAGACTCGTTTATACTTATATTTGACTAAATCCATCCGCATTTTTTTTTCCAGATGATCCACTTCGCCGCAATGTTGGTCACCGCAAACCGTGTATATAAAAACATTATTTCATTGACGGCCATTTGCCACTGAACAATGTAATATTTTTCACTAAAAAAATTACTGAAAGTTCTTCAAGATGTGTTCTTTAAGATGGTATATTGATCGATTAAAAAAGTTTTGTAGTTTTCTTTAAAAACATTCATGAAAAAGGCCTTTTTTTTGCGCTACAAGTGGGGGTAACGCCTCAATTACTTTTTCATACGAAAAAAAATTGTTAAATTCTCACATGATTTTATACCCGGTACTGTTAGCCTAACCCCTTAAAGTTTGTTTGGATTACATAAATACATTAAATTTTTTTATGTATTCCGAAAGTGTATTTATTAAGGGGAGGGTAGGGGTTTCATCGTGAAAAAAAAAACACTTCCTTGCGATTTTTTTTCATCTATATGGATAGAGTAAATTTATTGAAACCTTTTGTACATTGTTAAGTGTCATTTCAAGAACATTCCGTGAAATTTGTACGCGAAAATATCCACAAACAAGCCGGTGCCGCGTTTGTTTTTCGAAACCACTTTTTCAAAGTCCGTGTTCACTGCCATTTGAAAACTACGTGACCGATTTATTGCAAACTTGGTACACACTTTCTACATATAAAATACCTCCGCCCAACGCTTAGTTTGAGATTTTTTTTACATTGAGGGGGTTTTCCACCCCCAAAATGGCGGAATTTTTCGTGAAAAATAGCACTTTTCACTTTACATGACCACCAAAAATTTAGAAATGAAAAAAACAATTATCAAAGACCGTTGGGGGGAGGATTTGATGATACTTTGGCTAAATTTTAATGGTACTTGGTTTCAGATAATTTCTAGCTGAGATACAGTGAACACCGCAAATCGTGTTTTTCCAAAGTTCTTCGAAAATCTTTGTCACCGGCTTGTTTGTGGATATTTTCGCGTACAAATTTCACGGAATGTTCTTGAAATGACACTTAACAATGTACAAAAGGTCCAATAAATTTACTCTATCCATATAGATGAAAAAAATTCGCAAAAAAGTGTTTTTTTTTTCACGCTAAAACCCCTACCCTTCCCTTCAGTGTAACAACTTTTACATGAATATCTATAATATAAACCTATATCAAAAATTCATGAAAATAGCGTTTTTTTAGCGTCCAAAGTGAGAAAGCCCCTAAAAAAATGCGTTTTTTTTTACCAACCGTGTCCCAGAGGAAACTTCGTAATATAGACATTTTTTTCGGGCCTCTAGGTAGACGTAAGATGATAAGTTCACGAATAAGTAAAATAAGTTCACGAATGAGAGAATAATAATTGAAATACGTTCACGAATGAAAAGAAGGAACTTTGGACAATTACCGTTCGATTGTGGTAGAAGGGGTCGATATCTTCGAGGGGTGTGGAGGCCAGCTCAGGTGGAAATTCGTTGTGCAGTCGGACCGGAATGGGAGCTCCTTGCTCGAACATCGGATCGGGCTGTGGACCCTCGTCCTCGTCTTCGTCGTCATAGCGGGTCTGTGAAAGTCGATCGCACGATTAGTACGCCAAAAAATGATCTTTTTTCGCTCGAGAATTCGTATCGAGGTTCAAAATATAAAAAAAAAAAAAAACAGGCTCGAAATGCCGCTATAATTGGTTTTTTCTCTCGAAGCTTCTCGTAACACAGAAAATTCATTCGAGAGCTGCATTTATGCAGGTTGCAAATAATTGGTCGTTCATCCACGTATTATGTACACGCGATACGAGATACCCCGTAAAAATTTGCAAAACTTATCGCGAGATATATCTATGGTGAATTGTGATTTCTGCACTTTGCTTCGAATTAAAAGCAATTACGTTTTATTCTACAAGTGCACATGGATCCGTTTTGTACGAACTTTTGGTGTAAACATTTCTCGTCGTATACGTACATCACCTGCGCTCAAAAAGATGTTTGAGTACTTCCATTGACGACAAAACTCATCGTACTAATAACGTAACGAATTTTTAAAGTCGATTTTTTTCATTTTCCACGCGCACAGAATCAAAGGTTTTTTTTGTTCATCTCGAATATTATTTCGATCGTAAAATTGCTAGAATTTGGAAAAGCGATAGTCACATTTATTGTTAATTAAACGTTGCGGAGTTCGTTCGAAGTCGTGGCATGAAGAAATTTTGATCGGTTATGTCCTGAAAAAAATATTCAAAAAAAAAAGCACAATGTACAATCCGATATTCCAATTGTCCCTGAATCCGCGTGAGTTCGATGGCGGGTTCTTTGATACTGAGATAGTCCACGGTCGAACGGGAATGTGAGCAGAAAGAAAACACCATATTAGACGACGATAACAATTTAGGAGCACGATGCAATAGGACGGGAATCTCCAATTTTCATTTATATGAAATTCTAACTAATTAATTACTGACGACTAATAATAATCTAGTAACAATTGACGTGTGAGCCGAAATAAATTCAAGGCACTTTCTATTTCGTTTTTATTTCGATCGGTTGATCTTGTTGGGTGTATTGTGCGCGTGCATACTAATCCTCTATGTCGAACGTTCGCATATTGCGATATATGCGATATCTAGATATATTCATCTCACGTGTTCTTGTTAAAGGGGGAGATACCTTAAGGCGACGAAATTTTTTTTGCCATTTTCATGATTTTCTTTTTAAAGGAAAGATTTCTTCATAATTTTCGAGACTTAGTTTTATTTTATTCAAAATAAACTTGTGTTTTATTTTACTAGTTTTACTAGTTTATTTACTTATTTTATTGGTTACTTATACTTATTTTTTAGTATTTCTGGCTGTTACATGATATTTCTTTTATTAATCATTAAAAAATGGCGGCGGTATGGCACGGTCTTTAAAACTGCATTTTCAAAATTGGCCTGACGTATGCTAAAAAGCTAGTCGACCGATTCCGACGAAATTTCGAATAAATCTTCCTAGCCTTATTTTCCAAAACCCTAAATATTTTCGAAAATAAAAAAAAAAAGTATTTTTCTATTGCAAAGTGTAGCCATTTTTCGGAAAAATCAATCTTTTTGTTTCAAGGCGTACCATTTCATCGATTTTCAACATTTCTCACTTTTTCTTGGTTCATATTCCGCGTATGAGTGTTAATGAAAGAAAGGTCTCCGTCGGTTTTTTTGTTCAGATTAGTTCCGCCGACGCTACGTGTCACGCCGTCTGACAACATCCCCGTTCAGAAGACCGCGCCATACCTCCGCCATTTTGAAATATTAATAAAAATAAAAAATACCACGTAACAGCCAAAGGTAGTAACAAAACATACCCTGAGTCTCAAAAATGGCGAAGAAATCTTTCCTTTGAAAAAAAATCATGAAAATCGGCCATTTTTTTTCTCGCCTAAAGGTATCATCTCCCCCCTTAAGGCAATATTCAAGTAGCGTGTGTGCATCGCGGCGACATTCGCTGCTAAATCGCATCGTTCGATCGTGACTAACTGTACGCCTCTATATATGCAACTAAAAGAAATATCTGATCAGCTATAAAAAAAAAGGAAGAATCATGCGTGTGCAACATCGAAAGCGATTGTCGAAAAGTCTAGAAGCTGCGCAAAGCATTCAAACGCTGCGTCATTATACTCTCCTCGTAATATTAACTCGGCATACATATACGTTTTTTTGGACAAATAGGAGGTTCGTTCGGGAAATAATACGAGGTCTCGACAAATATTTTTCACGTTGCGAAAAAATATTCAGAGAAGAGTTGTGAAAGCCAAGCACGAGCAAAGTGTTGTTTTATTTTTATTCTTCTTCTCAATAACCAGCTAACCAAAATAAAATGATTTTTCGCATAATACAAATGATGTGTCTTCGTGAGCGAGTGTCTTGAAGTGTGACGAGATTTTTCACTAAATTAAACTAGTATACTGTAAATTGGTGTAAACTGTGAATAATTCAATGCTTATCGTATGTGTTTTTTCGTGTTATTTTTTTTTTCACACTGCAATGTGTCGATTTAGTGAATTTTTTTCCGCGAAGTAATCGACCTGTCAAATTATTTCAATAAACCCAACTTGTACTCATAAAACTGTCTTCTTCGAAAGTATTTTTTTCTGCTCTTGATAAGGATCTCTCTTGTTTGAAGCACTGCTTTATTTTCCAGCATTTTAAAGCACTCATTTTTAAACATTTTAAAGCACTCTTGACATATCGATAAATCGCAGTGTGTCAGTGTGTCGATTGTGAGGTTGTCCAGATGCTTGAAAAATAAAAAGTACAGTGATCGAAAAAAAAAAAAATTGAAGAAACAAAAACAAACGAAAGAAACATAAGTTGATAAAAATGACGATGAGAATAAATTTTAAGTGTGATTATAGCTGGTATTACTTAGCATGATACAACATCTTACTTCTTTTTTCTTTTTCTTCCGTCCATAACCTCCCTGTAATAGCACAATGAGGAAAAGAGTTACACACACATACAAGAACATACAGAGATAGCGAGAGAACGAAAATTCGTTTGATCATCGTGGATGAAAAAAAAAAACGTCACTAAAAACTATTCACAAATTTACGTGAATACACGACACGTATGTTTACGGGGTTGGATGGTATTGAATGGAACAAGAAGACGTCCAGAAATGAAAGAATTGTCGAAGTAGACCGTGAGCAAAAGTCGACGATTTGAGAAGATTCGAATTCTTGCGGGATTCAAGTGGAACAAAAAAATTCGAATAATAACGGGAGTGGGAATAATCGAGAGTCGATTAAGGGGTCTTCTCACTTCAGACGCTAAAAAGAGGCGATTTTCATGCATTTTTTCGATAGGTTTGTATTATAGATATTGATATAAAAGTTGTTAAACTTAATAAGTACACTTTCGAAATACATTTAAAAAAAATGTATTTATGTAACCCAAACAAACTTTAAACGCGTTTTTCTCGAAAAAAAACTTTTTTCGACGGTTTGTTGATAAAATCTTCAAAACTACTGAACCGATCCTTATGTAACGTTAACCAGGTATTCTTTACAACTATAGCTACAGCGCATATCAAGGATTTTTCTAAATTTTGATATTTACTATTTCTTTGCCAAAAACGGTGGAAAAAAAAGGTTTTTTTTTTTCGAAAAATGTCCGCCATTTTGTTATTTTTGCATATATAAAAAATCGTATGATATGCGCTATAGCCATTAACATACTGAATCTAAAACCGTTTGATTTTTTTGTTTCGAATGATCCATCTCCGAGATTTCATCAAATAGTTACCTGAATAAATAATTTTTTTTTGTATTTCGAAAGTATATTTATTAAGTGTAATAACTTTTATTTCAATATCTATAATATAAACCTATACAAAAAATTCATGAAAATAGCCTTTTTCTTCGCGTCTAAGGTGAGAAGACCCCTTGAGCTTTGACAAATTAAGGGAAAACGTCATCTTTTTCGTTGCATATTTGGTCGATAGCACAGTGGTAAGTTAATACAAGTGTGGTACAAGAGAGGGCCACGTATACGGGACAGAAACGTCAGGCACAGCAATAAATATGACACCGCATTACACAGAGTTGAGCAATATACAGGCTGAGTCACGAGAAACCGAATACCTGAATATCTCGATTCGATTTGAAAATACGAAGTATATAGATATCGAAATTTGAATGATTTGGGTCAATGCGCATGGCTATCATTATATATATATATATATATATATATATATATATATATATATATATATATATATATATTATGTATTACATGGTTGTATTCGTTTGGATACCGGCTACAGTATGCGAGGGGAAAAAATATGCTATTCCATTTTGAAAAACTTTGATGACCTTGAAAAAAACGAAAAAAAATATACATATATATATATATGTATATTTTTTTTTTCGATTTTATATATTTTTTATATATTATATATTTATTATATATATATATATAATAAATATATATTTATTATATATTTATTATATTTTTTATATATATATATATGTATATTTTTTTTTCGTTTTTTTCAAGGTCATCAAAGTTTTTCAAAATGGAATGGCATATTTTTTCCCCTCGCATACTGTAGCCGGTATCCAAACGAATACAACCATATAACATAGTATGACCTTCAAATGACCTTGAACCCAAAAATATTGAATAAATAATAATGCAACGAATTTTTGTGTACTTTTTATTGTCAACATTACGAGTTTCACGGAATTTTTTTAAGAACATTGAGGTAAACAAAAGCTGACAATACAGTCGTGCTGTATATTGGAATCGGAAAAAATTTGGAGAAGGCTCGTTTTTTTAAAGGTGATTTTGTAGGTGGCGCGGATGCTAAATACAAGTTTGCCTGAAAATCGGGGTGTAGGGTTTTTTTAGGGGATGAAGGGGGATGGGGGTGGATTAATGCCACACTACAACCCCCACGAGGTCGGCGCCGGGAGACAAAATGTTCAGAAAAATCCGATCTTTATTTTTGTCCACAGCGCCGAAGTCGCAGAAGTTCATTTTGGGGGTGAACAAGTGGGGTGAAATTTTGAAAAATCGATTTTAATTCGATAACTCTTAGGGAAAAATTCATACAATTTTTGTTCAAACGGGAATGTTGCAGTCCTTGAAAAGACGCGTCGATTGAGTTTTTGATCATCCCTCTCCGATAATATCTTCACCGCCAGAAGAATTGTTGAAGTATCAACAACAACAAAAATTGTTTATTGAATAACTCGAAAACAATCGATTTTTCGGGGATGGTTTAGTTGTACGAAATGTAGAGAATAATTTTCTCTATATTTTCGTTTTTATGGACCACCCTTGAATTTTGCTTTTTCTATCCGCTCTCGGGGGTTGAAAATTCAAAATGAAATTCTGGGAAAACTGTCGACCGAAAATGAAGAGATACGAGTTTGGCGCTGTGGACAAAAATGTAGCTAAGGGTTCAAGTTAGAAAATTGTTTCACGGCGGCGAATTCGTGCGATCGATAGTTTTGCCAGAATTTCATTTTTTTATTTTCAACCCCCGAGAGGGGTTTGAAAATCAAAATTCCAGGGTGGTCCATAGAAACGAGAATATAGAGAAAATTATTCTCTACATTTCGTACATTTAAACCATACCCGAAAAATCGATTGTTTGTGAGCTATTCAATAAACCATTTTTTTTGTTGGTATTTCAACAATTTTTTCGGGGGTGAAGATATCATCGTAGAGGGATGATCAAATACTCGATCGACGCGACTTTTCAAGGGCTACAACTTTCCCATTTGAACAAAAAGTGCACGAATTTTTCCTAACAAGTTATTGAATTAAAACTGATTTTTCAAAATTTCATCCCTCTTTTTAACCCCCGAAATGAACTGTGGACAAAACTAAACGACGACGATCAAGAAATCGATCTTCGTACAGCCGTACTGCATCTCTTAAGCACTGTCGACTTTCTCCATAAATTAAAATCATGTCAACAAATTTTAGAAACTTTCGAAGTGTAATAAGTAGCTGTTGGGTTGTTGTGATACATTTGAATGTAACTCAACTCACACGAATCATTTAGCGTAACAGAGATGAAGAAAAAACTCTTACACGTTGGATTATTATTTATTCAATATTTCTAGGTTAAAGGTCATTTGAAGGTCATACCTTCATGTCACTATGTCATGTAACTATGTTACATGGTTGAATTTGTTTGAATGCCGGCTACAATGTGCAAGGGGGAAAAATATGTACTAAAAAAAAACATTGATGACCTTGAAAACACCGAAAAAAAATAAAATATTACGACAGCCATGTGCGTCCTTCCAAACCATTCAAATTCCGATGTGTACATACTTCGTACTTTCAAAGCCAACGGAGATATTCAGGTGTTCTGTTTCCCGTAACTTACCATGTATATGTATATATATACAATGTATATGCAGGGTGGCCTGCTATGAATGGATAATATTGCAACTGTCGATAGGTCACATCATGTCCTACTATATGCTGGAATTTCAGTTTAGTAAAAGTCCCACCGTTTTCTGCTTTTGGTTTTTCGCATGCCATTTCGACAAATGATAACTTTTTTGACCTGGTTTGAAAAAAAAAATACTTATGGTTATTTGTTTTATCTAGAAAAGTCTTCTTTTTAACCTTAAATGTTAAGGAAACTTTATGAAAAAGGATCTTATGCAAAATTTTCATACGAACTAATTCGAAAGTCTGACTTTGATAGCCTGCTGTGTAAAAAAAAATGTACTACTCATATCGTGCGAATTGTATGACTTGTACTAACATGTATAAAAAACCGAATTTAAAAAGATTGTTTTGTTATTCTTAAATAAACTGTCAAAAATGACCCTTGATTTTGCCCTCATAAAGGTAAATTTTAATTGGTTTTTTCCTTAGGTACACGCTTTTCGCGTTTGTTACCTATTCTTTCCCATCATTATGACCGTTCTTTCCCTCTACTGTTTTTACTCCTTTTTGTCTCCATCTTTCTCCCTGTTCCCCCCTGATGCGGCCGCAGCCGACTTCCCCCTCTGTATTATATTCATCATGACATTTCTGTCACGGGTATAGGGAAACTGCGGAAAACCTATACCAATACAGCCGGTCATCGAGTTCGCCCCCCAGTCGTGGAACTAGTCTTATTTCGCTGCGAAATGCCGAAGAAAAACATTTCGCGACGAAATGTACGCGACTGGGATTCGAACCCGGGACCTCCCGGTCCGCTGGTTTAGTGGCGAGCACGCTAACCACTAGACCGTCGCACCAGTCCTCATAAAGGTATATTCCCCCTTAAAGTTGACATACACGAGAATGGGTTCAAAAATGTTCAAGCTAAAATATCGAAAATTGACCGAGTTACAGACGATTTAGTGAGAGCAGGTAGCCCAACGATTCACATACAGGGTGGACCATTTAACGTGATCACCCCAAATATCTCCGTTGCCTTTAGAGAAACGACAACAAACTCAAACAAACCCAACCAAAGACAAACAAACTCAAACAATCCCAAAATATTTTGGTGAAAAATCATTTCAAGGTCATGATGTCATAGGTCATTGGATTCGTCTGAATATAAGCTACAACGTCTTGATAAAAAAAAACAACATGTTCCCATTTGAAAAACCATTGATGACCTTGGGAACGCAAAAACTATGACCTTGACAAAAATGATTTTTTTATCACTGTATCAGCCCTTCGAAATCAATCAAATTAACCGCTGAATTTTTTTTTCGTCTTAAAAAATACTTATGGTTATTTGTTTTATCTAGACAAGTCTTCTTTTTAACCTTAAAGGTTAAGGAAACTTTATGAAAAAAGATCTTGTGCAGAATTTTCATACGAACTAATTCGAAAGTCTGACTTTGATAGCCTGCTGTGTAAAAAAAAAATGTACTGCTCATATCGTGCGAATTACTTTAAAATGTTGCTCAGTTATTGTCGATTTATATCATTTGTGGAAGTGGCGAAAAACCAAAAGAAGTTGATTTTTTTTAATAACATAAAGCCCAATATAAGGAAAACCGTGGGACTTTTACTGAACTGAAATTTCAGCATATAGTAGTAGTTCATCTGACCTATCGACAGTTGCAGGATTATTCATAACAGGACACCCTGTATGTACATAGAAATATATAGAAATATATATCCATTAAGGGGGCACAAATTTGAGCTCTATTTTTTTTCCTTTTTTTCACCATCCAATTATCTTATCTAAAGAAAAAAAAATTGTCGCGAAAGCTGCGAGCAGTCAAAAAATATTTACAGGTCGCTCAAGCCGTCTAAAAATTCAAATTTTCATTAAAAAATCGATTTTTTGCCCACTCCTCACCCATGAATTTTACGCTTTGTAATTTTTTAATCAACCTCGCGAAAGCTCCAGCTGGCCAATGAATATTTAGTGGTCGCTCAACAGCTTCGAAATGTCAAATTTTCGCCAATTTTTTTCACTCTTCTCACTCATAAATTTGACGCTTTGTAAAATTTTCAAAACAAATCATCCCTGTTTCTTTAGAAACACATTTTTCGTATTTACCTCACACTTCTAACCCAAGAATTATAATCTTCGTTCCCATAAAATAATTCTGGTAAATATTTACGAGTGGGGCTCCAGCTAGAAAAGGGGTTTAGAAATTTTGTATCGAGTCGATGTATTTCAGGGCACTTTGTTTATCATATTTAAGTCGGGGGAAGACAATTTCAACCCTTATTTCAGCCCCCAAACGCTTTTTTTAAACGTTTTTAAAGGTATGGAGGAAACGGGTGTGGTGACATCAAGTAGGTCAAATGACATGGGTTTGACCCAAACAAACCCAAACAAATTAGAGTAAGCATACAGAAAACGTATTTCAAAAAACGAAATATATATGTGTATATATATATATATATATATATATATATATATATATATATATATATATATATATATATATATATATATATATATATATATATATTTAACGGAAATATATTTTTTCATAGTGAAATACCCCTCCCCCATCATAAAAAAAAACAGATTTTTATACTGCAGAACAGTCCCGAACACGTGAAAAAAAATTTTGAGCCGATTAGGGCTGGAGCCCCACTTGTAAATATTTACCATTATTCTTTAAAGCTCTTGTCCGTGAACAATGTTACAGGTCGTTTTATTCGTGAAACTGAAATGACAGCTGTTTTTCGCGCATCGTAATTCGTCCCACAGTTCGTCTCGTTGGTCAAATTGGTCTAATTGGTGTTTGTTAAAAATTATTACAATAAGTTATTCAGAAAGTGTAACACTTTGCTGTTTATTTTGTTTTTATGCTACAAGGAATTATAGTGCATGCGAGATTTATATTTTGGCGGAAATTGTAAATTTCGAAAACCTTGAGGGACCACTAAATATTCATTGGCCGGCTAGAGCTCTCGCGAGGTTAATTCAAAAATTATAAAGGGTAAAATTCGATGGGTAAGAAGTGGACAAAAAAAATCGATTTTTTTATGAAAATTTAAATTTCTGGAAGACTTGAGCGACCTTTAAATATTTTTTGACCGCTCGCAACTTCGGCGAAATTTATTTATTTTCTTCAAAGAAGACAATTGGATGGTGAGAAAAAGGCACAAAAATAGAGCTTAAATTTGTACCACCCTAATATACATATGAGGCATTCCACGTCACTTCAACCAGTAAAAAGAAAAAATCCACAAATAATTTTGAATAATCGAGTTACTTTATTGAAAAATATTCACCGAGTGTGGACATTTTTTTTAAATTTCTGACGTTTTTTCTCGTTGATTACCATTTTTTAACATTTTTCCATTCAAATGGCTGTATCTTTGGCAGGCTGTATCTTTGGCAGGACGTATTTACATTCATCAAAGACGAAAATGTGCGTCTTTTTATAGCCTTCCAGAAAAAAATTAATTCAGATTTTGTTGAGCAAGTCGAACGTCTGTTTCAGGGCAAAATATGCAAAAAAAAAAATTTTTTGAAAGAAAGACACTCGTTATTTTTTTTAATATTTCCCCGAATCGTGAACACGAAAAACAGATTTTTGGTATTTTTTATATTATGGGATTCCTAAACACCGTGAAGTAACAGCTATTTTTATTTTATTTTTTTAGTAATATTCGATTGAAGAGTGTGGTGCACTCCAAGGCTCCAATACATATGACATGTATGTCATATGTATTTCAAAAACCTGGTAAACATACAGCGAGTGTTCCACACCCTTCAATCGAATTTTAATTTAAAAAAATTAAAAATAAAAATAGCTGTTACTTCACGGTGTTTAGGAATCCCATGATATAAAAAATACCAAAAATCCGTTTTTCGTATTCAGAATTCGGGGGAATTTTTAAAAATAAAATAACGAGTGTCTTTCCTTGAGAAAAAAAAATATTTTTGCATATTTTGCCCCGAAACGGGCGTTCGACTTGCCCAATAAAATCTAAATTAATTTTTTTCTGAAAGGCTAGAAAAAGACGCACATTTTCATTTTTTACGAATGTAAATACGTCAAATCCTGCCAAAGATACGGCCATTTGAATGGAAAAATATTAAAAAATAGTAATCAACGAGAAAAAACGTGAGAAATTTTTTAAAAAATGTCGACACTCCGTGAATATTTTTCAATAAAGTAACTCGATTGCTCAAAATTATTTGTGGATTTTTTTTTACTGGCTACAGTGACGTGGAATGCCTTATGTATAGAAATGTATAGGAATATATATATATATATATATATATATATATATATATATATATATATATATATATATATATATATATATATATATATTATCCATCACATATTAATAATATACACAATGTTTTTTTTTTCGTTTTGTTTTCCCTTTAAGGCTACGCTAAAAATATTGATAATGATAACAGTAATAGTAGTCAAGCAAGACACTCAACACTGGAACAGCAGCGAATCAATAGTAATACGATGACGCACGACTTATTTTTTGAAATTTAATTCTAGATAGATTCTTCGGCAGACACGACGGCGGTAGTAGCAAGAACTGTATTCGTAGGATTGAGTGGGTTGAAGAAAAAAAAAAGTCGTATTCGTTCCATAGCAATTTTCTTCTATTTCGAACGTTGTAGTCTAGGTACATTTGGGAGAGTATTCAACCAGCGAATTATTCCCCACAAGAATACCCTCAATCGCCATACCATGCGACAAGTCAAATTGTACAAAAAACAATTAATTTCATATTTCTCCGAATAATTTCTCGGGCAAATAAAAAATGTTGACACTTCGAATCCCGTTCGTGACCTAGGCTGGATCGATAGAACGTAATTTCTCTCGTCAAAGTAGCTGTAAGCGGCAACGTTGAGTAAGTGACGGACGATTTACACACGACACGACACGACAGGTGTTATTTTTTTTTGTCCCTTTAACGTATCCAACGATCGCGAATAGACGCGACGTTTTCACGTAAGCAAAATCAAGTCATGCGCTTCACCGCGAAATTCGCAAATCCCACGAGCACGGTAAACCCATTGAGGCGGGCCACCACAGTGACGGGCCAAAAAAATTACGTTGAGGTTTGCATCGTTGGAACGCAACAATTTTTTTTCTTCCTGTTGCGTCATTTTTACGATTATTCAAAAACCTTTTTTTTTGTTGAAAATTTAAGGTTAAGTTGTGATAAAAATACGCAAAACGATCGAACGTTCGAACGAAAAAAAATCGTTGTGTTCCAACGATGCAAACTTCAAAACCAGCGAAAAAATAGGTTTTTTTTTTTGCATTTTCTTAAGGGGGGATATACCTTTGTAAATTTTTTTTTCATTTTTTTCCTACATCTTCCAGAAAAGAAGAAAAGCAAGAGAATGTTGAATTAGACGGACAATCGTATGGTCCAGGCATCGCCGATTAAAGGTAAACACGAAATTTCCATGATTTTACAGTACTTAAAACTTTAAACGCGTTTTTCTCGAAACTATGTTTTTACAGTACGGAGGAATTTTTCGATAAGTTAAATTTAAAAAATTTATGATCAATATTCGACCGATTTTTTTTCATATTAACATTTTCTTTAAATCAATATTTTTCAAGCCCCCTACGTCCTGGACTAGATTTTTATATCTACTTTCCAGATATTTTTCGTTTTTTGTTCTAGTTTGAAAATTATGACCTGTGCGAATATGCCCGTAGAGGACTGTGAAAAAAAGGAGTTTTCTTTCATCGACTACTGCGCCGCCATTTTGTTTCAAAATATATTTTTTTTACTTTGTTTTACTTCATGACTTGTACCAACGTGTATAAGAAACCGAATTTAAAAATATTGTTTTGTTATTCTTAAATAAATTGTCAAAAATGACCCTTGATTTTTCCCTCATAAAGGTATATTCCCCCTTAAGGTTGACATATACGAGAATGGGTTCAAAAATGTTCAAGCAAAAATATCAAAAATTGACCGAGTTACAGACGATTTAGTGAGAGCGGGTAGCCCAACGATTTACATACAGGGTGGACCATTTAACGTGATCACCCCAAATATCTCCGTTGCCTTTAGAGAAACGACAACAAACTCAAACAAACCCAAAATATTTTGGTGAAAAATCATTTCAAGGTCATGATATCATAGGTCATTGGATTCGTCTGAATATAAGCTACAACGTTTAAAAAAAACAACATGTTCCCATTTAAAAAACCATTGATGACCTTGAGAACGCAAAAACTATGACCTTGACAAAAAATGATTTTTTTATCACTGTATCAGCCCTTCAAAATCAATCAAATTACCCTCTGAATTTTTTTTCGTCACTCTTAAGTCAACCAAGATATTCGGGGTGGTCACGTTAAATGGTCCACCCTGTATACTAAGACTTTTAATCGCGTTATTTTCGAAACGACTTTTCTCGACCTGGCCTGAATTTTTAATTTTGAAAAACTAAAATTTCCGTAATTGCAGTAGCTATCGCTGTAGGTAGACGTTTTTTTTTATTTTTCGAATTTTTGTATTTTTAAGCCGCCAAATATAAGTAAAACATTTCCCCAAAATTACACTTCTTTTTAAACACCCGCCGCTTTGTGGCGTTTTTTTTATAGAAAAAAACGGTTACGTACAACGATAACTACATTCATATAGATGACAAAACTATTTATTTTCATTTATCAGACCAACCATTGTCAAGTTATCGATCTGGCCGTTGGACCACATTTTTTTATGCGAAGGCTCTATTATTATACCGCAATAAAGTTGTTAATTTTTCATTTACGTAGATAAAATACTTACACGAAATGAGTTCAATGTATGCTCAATAACATACCCTTTTTTGTAAATCCCAAATACATGATCAAGTGGACAAAAAAAATCGGAAAAAGACCTTTTTTCGACCCGCCACGGTGGTGTCCTTTAAAAATTTGACTGGGGCCGGGTTAAAATTCCGAACTTAGCATTATCAGAACGCTCCAAACTCCGAAAGAACTTTACACGAAAGACCAAAACTCCGAAAATCTAAACACCGTCAAAATAATTCGGCTATGGAAGTTTTAAAACTTTCAAAATTTTCAATAAATCGACGAATTATTTAAAGAATTTTTTATTTAATAAGTAGGTTGGAGCGATTCAGTTGAGTCAAATGACGGTTTATTCATTTTTTTTTCAATGAACCTCAAAAAAATGCATACGAGGTACAGGTTTATTCTGTATATGCTAATTTTTTTTAAATATATAATTAAAGGGAAAAATTATGCATTTTAATATTTTCATTACGTATTTTTGTAAAAAGCTTTGTGAAAAAGTTGTGCAAATAAAACTCGATACTACTACTATTTTCATTACGTAAAGTAGAAAAACTTTTGTGTTACTACCAACTTGAAAAAGTATAACATTATCGATAACTATTATGAAAAAACTACAATAACGAATGTTTTATACAATTCACAATTAAATTTTGAGTAATTTATAATTATGCCTATTCATATTTACGTCACGAGATTATTGGCCCATGGTTTACGATGGGCAAGATGAGGATTTTTTTCTCTAAATGTTTACAAAGGTTCAGTTTGCGTTAATCCGTTGTTAGAAAATGGTTTTCTTGGTGCTAAATAACAAAAAAATTACATACATCTAACCGCGCGTTAAATTACATACATTAAACTATTTTTTATCTCTGGTGTTTGGTGGTGAAAAAAAGTTCAAAAAATTCGTAAAGACTCAGTATAGTCTAAACAATAACATGTATTTTTTTAAATTAAATTGAACCTTGGATTGTGGCTAACGCTCCAACCTCCTTAAGAAGTGATTTTACGTCAATTTTAAAATTTGTCTAGATAATGTTATACGTTCTACAACATTTACAGTCAACTGTGTAGACTTTCGCTGGCGTGATCTTGACATGGGGACCGGGTTGAAATTCCGAACTTTGAATACGCCGACGGCGTAACATTCCTAATTATAATGTTCCAAAATTACAAGGCTCGTCAAGATCATGCCAGAGAAAGTCTACACAGTTGACTGTAAATGATGCAGAACGTATAAAATTGTCTAGACAAATTTGAAAATTGACGTAAAATCATTTCTCAATAAAACAAAATTCTCGAAATAATTCGTAGATTTATTTATTTTAGTATTATTAAGATTTATTTATTAAGTAGATTTATTAAGAAAACGAAGATTATTTAAAAAATTCTTTAAATAATTCGTCGATTTATTGAAAATTTTGAAACTTTTAAAACTTCCATAGCCGAATTATTTAGACCTTCTTCAGATTTTCGGAGTTTTGGTCTTTCGTGTAAAATTCATTCGGAGTTTTGATCTTTCGGGGTAGTATTCTTTCGGTGTTTTGAACGTTCTGATCATTCAAAGTTCGGAATTTCAACACGGCCCCATTTGTCTGCATACGAGTTTTTTGTTGTTGTAACCCTTTATCAAAAATTGAATCACCAATTGTACGAAACGAGAAAAAAATTTGAAACGTTTGCGCACAATAATACGAGGCAAGAGTTACTCGATGCGACATCGCGAGCTGCAACCGAACTCGAGAAAAGAATGCATAGAAAGAAAAAACACACACACACACACACACTCACATGAAACAAGTTTTGCGGCGCTCATACTCAGCTGCATATAAAAATAGGCTCGCGAAGCTCATTTTTATCGAATGTTGGCACTTTTATTTACACACTGGAAAAATGAAAAGAAAAAAAGGCCTGCTGTAAAAAGTTGGCACAACCTGCGAAGTGCAGGAACATTCTTATGTTGCATGTTTCTAGCGTTACTTTTTGCTCGACGTCATTTTCTTTCGCCCTTTGTTCTGAGACAAGTATCGAATACACGGGTCATTTTTCGTTCAGCCGCAATAATAACTACCGGAGTACATTTACGGAATAGTCCAGTAAACATTTCGAAAGTAAGCGCTTTTTAGCTACAAATACGCAAAATTGATCTAAGGGTGATTGGATGATGCTGAATCAAATAGCGATAATAATTTTGCAATCAACCCCCGAGAAAATGTTAAAAAATGTTTAAAACCCGTTCAATTCGGAACCTAATAAATTTATCAAAAAATATGTCCAACAAAAGTTGTTTGGGACATAAAAGTACGTAAAAAAGTATTCGGCGTTCATCTTCGCATCTTCAAAAATAAGGAAGAAAAACACGAATGAAAATTTGTTTGCAAGACCAAATCGCTTTGCAGCCGAAGCACCACTGGGAGTGTAATGGACGCAAGATACCCGTTGAAGCGCCTTGCGCGCATGCGCATATAGCCATAGCCATATAGTGCGTCTCTTTCTGACAGTGTTCCTCAACCAGTAATTTTGTCAATGTTCAGTCGTCATTTTTTAATACTTATACAATAGATTAAAATTTTTAAAAATTCTAGAAAATTAGATTAACTCTTACTAAAGAAATGTGTAACAAAAAAACCCGCGATATTTACTAATTCGATATTTTTATTATTTTTTTAAACTTCGAAGCTATCGTTCCCTAATTAAATGGTTTTTCGTTTTTTCTCCCTTATTTGTAAATTTACAAAGATGAACGTTTAATACTTTTTTACGTACTTTTATGTCCCAAACAACTTTTGTTTGACACATTTTCGATAAAATTATTACGTTCCCGATTAAACATTTTCAAACATTTTCGCGGGGGTTGATTGCAAAATTATTATCGCCATTCGATTCAGCGACATCTAATTACCCTTAGATCAATTTGGGTATTTATATCTACAAAGTGCTTACTTTCATGCTTATTGCCTGGACTATGGAGCCGGCGGCAATTTTGTTTTTAAGGGGTAAGGCCATGGTAGAATTTTCCAAAAATCGTTTTTTTCGCTAAAACGGTGCTTTATCATCATAAGAATAAGTTAGTATTCGATTTATAGCAAGAACAATTGTTTTTCACCGAATTTGAGCGTATAAAACTTTAAACGCGTTTTTCTCGAAACTACTTTTTTCCAATTGGCGTGACAAATAACTTCAACAATTTTCACTCGATTTACTTCAAATTTAAAAGTTATGTTCCTAATTGCATTTCGCAGAGAAGCACGTACGGAATTTCTGATTAATCGAAAACATTTCATTTTATGAGCATTTTTATACGAAATTTTGCACTGAAAATTCATTCAAGTACCTACAACTTTTGAACAAAACAATATTTTTTTAATTCCGTACGTACGTCTCTAGGTAAGGCCCAGTGGCCGTCAGGGTCCTAGTGATCGTCATGTTTACGCATTAAATGAGTATTTTGAGATAAAAATCAGCCCTTCGTGCAGATCTGTGGTATATTAGCTTCCAGGAGGTATTTACTATGTTGTATTACATTTTCACACCCGTAAGTATACGTATAAAAGAATAATCAAATTAAATATATTCCGCTACGACGTCTAGCTGTCATTTCGGCCGAATCCTTCATTAGGAGGTTAACGTAAACCATGTCACATCTCGGGTGATTTGAGAATACCTGTGGACTTGCGTGAAGTAAGTTTTCCTTCACGTGATTAACAAGGATTTTAGTTTTGCGTTCAGCATAAAAAATTATAGTTTTATGTTAATTTCAACGAATTTTCATATATGACGATTACCGGTTCAGCAACATAAACACTCTGCCGATTAATCGCCACGGCTGTCGATAACTGGGACAATGTTAGCAAAAAAAGAGTCTTACGAATCGAATATTAGTTTATAGAAAATCGGAAAAGAAATATTGGGTCCGTAATTAGCATTGTCTGAAGGATCCACGGACCAGTAATCGTCATACACATATTCGCGATGGTAAAAAGATATACATTTAAATAAATGTTGTCGATTACTGGGTCGTGACCATGTCGATAACTGGGTATGTCTTGAACACAGGCGAACAGCACTCGATCGAAATAATACTAAAAATCATTTTATGAAAAAATAGTTGTTTATAATGACGACAAATAAATAAAAATTCTAATTTTGCCGTAATAGGCAATAATTAGTTTTATTTTTGAAATTAATTAAGTTCCATGGAAGTGAAATTTATGTTTCAAACTCATTATCAAATGTTTTCGTAAAAATCATAAAGTTTGTGACAGAGTGCGTAAAAATGATTCTGCCATTCTATATGCAGACATAATCGAACCTTCTTCTTCGTAATAAAAAAACTGATTAAGAACGACTTAAAATAACTGTTACTCCCTTTCCTAGTTGAGCTATATAAATTTGCAAAGTCAAGCGATCTGCTTAAGGTAGTTCCTCTGCGAAAATCTCAACCAAAAGTTTACATATCATGTTCATGTTTAAAAGATTGATAATTGGTTCAATGAGTAATGAATAAAATTAAAAACTACGCAATATTGACTCGGTACTAGTAGATAATACGATGGATATCATTTATTGCCGTAAAATATATTTTGTATTGTGTTTTTGATCGACCATTGCCAGTAAACTTTTTGCCGGGACTGTCCAGGCTTTGCCCCAATTGTTTTTTTTCCAGGCTTTGCCAGGCTTTGCACCAAAATTGTGAAGGCTTCTCATGGTTATATCTTGGAAACTAGATGGTGAATCATTCTCATTTTTTTTCACATTATTTGCGATATCTTACTGTAGCTTATCCTCGTTTTTTATCAATTTCTTAATTTTAGTTTTGACGGTAGAATTAATGATGCTCTGTTTGCCCATCATAACGCATTTGTTACGTGTAATCCAAGCCAACTTTAAGTGTAAATATCTCAGGTTTGGGGTGGCCAAACTTATTCAAATTGCACAAATGTTTGGATAATGTATTAAATAACGTATATGTCAAATTTCAACCATTTCTTAATTCAACTCTTCTGTGGAGGTACTACCTTAAGGTGCCGATTACTGGGCCATCTACCTATTCTAATGTAAATTGGCGAGAATTTTTATTTTTTGTTCTAGGTAAAAAATTGTGGATGCTAAATGTCACGCCGCGGAGCGCCAAAAAAATATAACAAAAGAAAATATTGGTAGTCGGCGATTTTGTACATCGAAAAAAAAAATTCTAACAGCTTGATATTCATACTAAATAGATGTGTAATTAATTTTATGAGTGAATCACTTATTCATAAGAAAAAAAATGGTTAAATTCGCACATGATTTCATACCCGTTACTGTGGCCTAACCCCTTAATGATTCCGCCAAGCTCGGTAGCGATGATTTTCGTTTTCCTTGTCGCGATAAAATACCGAAAGCTCCAATAATCCTGAATCTGTAATTGACTAGTTTTTATTTAAAAAACGAACTCTTTAATTTTATATTTAATTATACTTTATTACCTCGCTCGCTTTTAACCTCCGGTCCATTTTTGTTCAAACTCTAAATCGCAAACAATTTTCTTTGGACTGCGCAAAATGGATGGAGGCACTACAGAGCGGTGGGAAAAATCGAACAGAGGAATTTGGTTGAAAAGGCACAACTACTGGAAGCCTACCCAGGTAGGAATTGACGGTGAAAAAAGGGCTCGCCAAGCTCTGAAACAAGGCTCACTTTTGTTAATTCAGGCTGAGCACCAGCCTGATTTCAGGCCTAGCTAAACCCCTGAATGATAACGCGGTTTCAGGCTGTTGCACACAGGCTTGACCAAAGGCTGGTAGAAAAGCCTGTACTAAGCCTGAAACGACGAAACAACCTGGTTCAAAACGAGCCTCAATGAAGCCTTCACGAGCATTTATGACCAAGCTTATCTCAAACTCTTCTCGAGGCTATATGAGGCCTGTTTTTAGTTTCCTATATTCTACATTGGGGTAAATTTAATAAATTTGTAAAGAATACATTTTATTTATTATATATATTTATTATTCATTATATTATTTGTTATAAAATATATATAAAATATTTTAAACACAATACTTTATTTTATTTATTGTTTATGGGACACGTAATACACAGGGTGTACGCAAACCCCAGAGAGTGAGTATATACGAAATGTGTATGTGACGAGAAAAAAACTTTTTTGTGTACCTCATAAATATCGATAAGAGAATATGTTTAAATGTTCTGAGCTGCCTCCTTCGCTTTCGTTTCTCGTGCCTTCGCACCCGACAAATTTATTGCTAATTTTTTTTTTCATCAAAGTACAGAAAAAATATTATTCAAAATTTATTTTATTTTATCACAACCTGAAACAAGCCTGCATCCAGCCTTGATTTTTTAGCCTTAAAATTCACTGGCTGAATAAAGCTTGAAATAACCCTGAGTTTAGGCTAAGCAGCCAGTCTTGGTTCCAGGCTGCTCCGAACGATGCAATGAAACCTGGCCCAGGCCTGTCTCACTCAGGCTCGGTGAAACAAGGCTCGCACAAGTTTGTTTCCATCGTCAGCCTTTTAATTCCGTACCTGGGTAATGCTGAACGATGATTTTATCCAATCGTTTGTTTTCCAATTGGAACAATGTTTCCCAAACGAATCGATAAATGCCTCTTTTTTCAAACGACACCCAACATCGAGCACAAATTCGCCATACGCAACAACTTGACAATGATTTTATCCACCCCACTGCACCCTATCGTACCTCGCGGCATTCGCGACGTTTAAGAAGGTTGGAGCGATTCAGTTGAGTCAATGAACGATTTTTTCATTTTTTTTTTTTTTTCAATGAACCTCAAAAAAATGCATACGAGGTACAGATTTATTCTGTATATGCTAATTTTTTTAAATATATAATTAAAGGGCAATATTATGCATTTTAATATTTTTATCACGTAAAGTAGGAAAACTTTTGTGTTACTACCAACTTGAAAAAGTATAACATTATCGATGATTATTATGAAAAAACTACGACAACGAATGTTTTATACAATTCACCATGAAATTTTGAGTAATTTATAATTATGCCTATTCATATTTACGTCACGAGATTATTGGCCCATGGTTTACGAAGGGCAAGATGAGGATTTTTTTTTCTAAATGTTTACAAAGGTTCAGTTTGCGTTAATCCGTTGTTAGAAATGGTTTATCTTGGTGCTGAATAACAAAAAAAAGTACATAACCTTTACTGTGAAAGTCTGGCCCAACCGCACGTTAAATTACATACATTAAACTATTTTTTATCTCTGGTGTTTGGTGGTGAAAGAAGGTCAAAAAATTCGTAGACTCAGTATAGTCTAAAGAATAACATGTATTTTTTTATTCAATTTAACCTTGGATTATGGCTAACGCTCCAACCTCCTTAAGAACGTATTTATTATTTTTTTCAATTTTTTTAAAATTCATCGCCCGGAACGTTGGGAGTTCACCTGGAAAAAGTTGGTCGGATCAATAAATCGAGTTGACGAAAGTGGGCTATTGGCGCGCAACCTGTAGCGTAGGCTTGACGAGACCACGGCAACGAAACACACACACATTATACACACACACATTACGTACCACACGACTCTATACAAATGCTTATAGGTCATCCTGCTGCAGTGACCTCGCGCTATGTCCCACGAGAATTGTAAAATCATATATATGTCTTCAACGTTAAAACAACACGTGAGCCATTCCGGGTCAGAGTTTGTCACTTTTTTTTTTCGCCGCGACCTCGATCATATTCATACTTTACCATGCAGTTATTCGTTACATTTACGCCTCGCTTTTCACATAGAAGTAACGACACAAAATCCACAGAATTCTTCAAATTTTCTAAGAAAATCCGGCATTAAGGGGTATTCTCACTTTGTACTTAATAAAAACACTTTCGGAATACATTTTAAAAAATTATTTATTCATTTAAGTCATTATTTATAGAAGAAAACGGTAGTTAAAAAACTGTCCAAAAAAATGGTAGGTCTGCGCTGTTGATGAAATCTCGGAGATGGATCATCCGAGAAAAAATCAAACGGTTTTAGATTCCGTATGTTAATGGCCATAGTGCATATCATACGATTTCGTATATATGCAAAAATTACAAAATGGCGGACATTTTTCGAAAAAAACAAAAAAAAACGTCGTTCTTCACGGTTTTTGGCAAAAAAAAAATAGTAAATATGAACTTAAAAAAAATCGTTGATATGCGCTATAGTTATAGTTGTGAATAATATGTGGTTAAAATTTCATAAGGATCGGTTTAGTAGTTTCGAAGATTTTATCAACAAGTCGTCGCAGAACGTTGTTTCGAGAAAAACTCGTTCAAAGTTTGTTTGGGTTACATAAATACATTGAATTTTTTATATGTATTTCGAAAGAGTATTTATTCAGTTTAACAACTTTTATATCAATATCTATAATATAAACCTATCACCAAAATTCATGAAAATAGCCTTTTTTAGCGTCTAAAGTGAGAAGACCCCTTAATTTTACGCAATTATTTCCAACGGAAGTTGCTTGATTCGAAAAATGAAAGAACAGGAGAAAGAGGGTCGTGGGATCGAAGGTTGCATCGTTGGAATGCAATGGAAATGATTATTTTTCAATTGCTCGAATGTGTTTGCAGCTTATCTTCGTTACGAAAATCTCTCAATCATTTTTTAAGTTATTTAGAAATCTAGAATATGAATTTGGGAACAAAGTTTTAAAACTAATTCAAAAGAAGAGGAGATAAGAATATCGACAAGAATTTTTGTTGTATTCCAACGGTGCAAACTTCGAGACCATTTCTCTTCTCAGACAAAAAATCGAGGCGAGTTAGTACAAAAAACTGCTAATAGCGGAGGTTCCGAAAGTAGAACATGGTAATATTATTTTTCAATGACTTGCTCTGCTTGGTCCTTGGAGCCCCTGAGCTGAAGATGATTAACAATCAAAACAACTCATCAAATCATGGAAAATGTCACCGAGTTCAAGAGGCAAAAAAAGAACTACTTGAGGGAGAATGTCTCATCTGTAATTGAGAATTTGGAGATTTTTCCGATCGCGCAAAAATTGTAAAGATATTTTTGTCAAGTCGTGCCAGATTTGTTGGGACAATGTTTTCGTTGCCAGGCCGAATAAATCGGGAGCGATATAGTCGGGACTAAACTGTTTTAAATCGATCACTTAAACTTGGCGAATATAACAAATAAGGAGAAGTCTTACCTCTCCTTGCGCCCTCTTAGCTTCGAGCTCTTTTTGTTTAACGAGCTCTTCGGCGATGCGAGCCTCGATCGCAGCCAGGGATTCCCGCGTGAACGGACGGAACAAGCTTCGTTCTTCTGATATGGAGTCAAAATCTTCGGACATTGTCTAGGCTGCACACGTCAAAGGCACCTTCCTGTAACCCAATTTACGTGGTGACGCGTCAAATTGATCGCTACTCAATGCATATTAATTCCAGTACATGTAAAATTCTATATTTCAAATATTCGCGTTCGATTGAAAAAATACTACAGCTCTTTTTAGATATTTTTAGTTTCTTTCTGAATACTCGATCCCAGGATCGCAAACGAATTTCTGGTGAAACTTTACTTGGAATATTTGACACTATCTTGAAAAAAATATAAAATATATAACGAATTAAATTGTACAGGATGTTTCGAAAGTTATGTTTGATGTTGACAGTGTAGATAGATTGCGAAATTCTAAAGAGAAAAGTCCCTATCTATTTCTCGTTTCAACGCACCGTTGCATAGATATGAGTTTATTGGGGATAGCGAATCCGGTGCGCCAGTGAGGAGAAAACGCGTTGAGTGGGGGCAATTTGGGGCGCGGCTCGCGCTCCGCGTTGGATCGGATAGGATCGAGCGTACCGCGCAACGTCGTCAGGCGCACCGGATTGGTCATTCTCAATTTATCAACAGCTGAGCAACGGTGCGTCGGATCGAAAAACAGCCAAGGACTTTTCTCTTCGAAACCTCGTGATCTTTCTAACCCGAAAAGGCGAAGTATGCAACAGTGAAACGGAGAAATTTGGGAAATTTACCTTACGGCAGGTGCTAACACTTCCTGAAATGACGGCTAGATGTTTTAGGTGATAAATAGTAGTTCGACGGTTGGTGACGTAGATATCGAAGCGATAATAAGCAAAAGGGTACGGTTTCGACGGTATTAACAAGCTTCTTTTGCGTCTGATATTTTCGTAATAATTTCCTGGAGTTCTTCTTTATTACGTTTGCCGTGGCGATGGCTCTTGTAGTTTTTATGTAAAGAGAAGTTTTGTAGGATCGGACGGATAAATGCAGCTGTTGAATCGCGCTGTTGCTGTTACTTTTACTTGTGATGTTGCTGTTACGATTTTTTTTGCTGGTCTTAACGTTACTCCTGGTGCTCCTCACTTTCACGGCCTGCTTCGTTTCCTTGCTCTCCTCGTTACCAATATTATTAATATTATTTATTATTATATTATTATTATTATTGTTATTGTTGTCGGTGGAACACCTCTCGTCGCTCTTGCTGTAGTAACTCTTGATGTTATGCTTCGGTCTACCGTGAGGTCTCTTTGGTGAAATAATCGCGGCGACCAGTAACGAACGCGCTGCGGCAGTGCGTAGTGGTATGTTGGGACCAGTCCAACGTGAACCAAGATTTTTCATGTCCGACCTGCCGGACATATTTCGTTCCAATAGAATTACAATTATCCCTAGACTATCATCTTCGTCATCGTGTATTTGCTTTGTTCTTTGTTTTTTCACCACGATTACGACATATCTGGCCATTGTTGACATCGAGCTGAGTATAAAAACGACAATTCTTGCCGGGAAACAGATTAAGGCAGTAATGTTGTCAAGAAATTTGAAAAAAAAACGTTTTTTTTTTTCAATTTTTATTTTATGATTCTACAGACCTCCTGAATACGTATATGAAAACCGTTTAATCATGCTCATAAAACTAGATGAGTTATAAAAATGATAAGGTGAATTCTCGGTGAGCGCTATCGAAACGTAGCAACTTTAAACGCGGTTTTATCGAAACTATGCTATTTAAATCGGCAACCGCGATATCTCGATGACCAATTGGCCGATTGAGCTTTGATTTGACAGCAGAATTCAGCAGTAGCAGAATTCAGTCGATATAATTTTTCTCTCATATAACTCTGAGATTGGTCAGAAAAATAGGAACTATTGACAATCAAAGTTTAGATAATCAAATCATGCCGTTATTTTGTTTTTTTTTTGCCCAATCCAGTACCAAACATCACAACACTCATACGGATTAAGAACAGGATTGATTTTTTTTCTTCAGATTTATACAACGTCCACAAAAGAGAAAAAAAATCATTCAATAACCCAATTAGCGACCAGTAGGTCGCTAATTGGGTTATTGAATGATTTTTTTTCTCATTGTAAAGATCATGTGCGGTTTTTAAAGAAAAGCATTTTTCTTTCTTTTCAACAATTAACAACGATATAGCACTTTGAAATTGTTGTTCCGTTCAGCTCGGCAAAAACGAGCCGAGAGCATCCGAAGTTAGCCGAGCGCTCTGAGACGTCACCGTTCGAAAGCCGGTTTATGAACTCTAATGTAATACGAGTATTCTGTCAACGATGGCAACAACAAAATCGTATAAGGCTTGTTTCGTTCCTGTTTGTATACATACGAAGAAAAGTGCCCCTAATGAGGTATTTCTGAATGTGCCACAAGACGTAAAACGTCGGAATCTATGGTTCGATGCAACACGACGTGTCAACCCGAAATCATCGTCGACTTATTTTTGCTGTGAAGACCACTTTCATAAAAGTGTAAACGTGTTACCATTAACTGTAGTGAAATGTATATTTTTAAATACGTCTTTCTTAATATGCTTGTGATACGTAGCGACAATAACTGACACAATTTGTCAAGCTTCTCCTAACCTGAAAATCCACGCTCGGCAAATTACTCGAATTTGCTTTCACAAATCCAATTGCACACATCGTTGAACGAAAATTAAACTAGTTTTCGACTTTTGTGTAAATGCAAACGATGTAAAATGACACTAAATTTCACATTTGTGTACATTCGTGTGTAAACCGTATACATAACATATTCGGTCGGATGGGGGTCAAAATGTCGAATGACCAAATATAGAACGACAATGATTTCGAAACGACAGAATTATTTCGAAATTAAATTATTCGAAATTTTATCCTTTGATCTATGACGAAATCGAATAACTGTTACACCAAAGGATTATTTATTCGAGAGCTCATTTATTCGAGAACATATATTCAGCTAGTCTGCAGGTTGAGTCATACAAATACAGATTCGAACAATGTACAACATTCATATCTCCGAAATAGAAAAAAAAATGAGTATCTAACATCGTGATACCGTTTATAGCAAAAAGTCATACATCGAGACTACAAACTTCGAATGTGTAGGTCTTAGAAACGCAAATGATCGATGGTCCGAAATGGCGAACATGGCATGGCTGCCGGACCCCCCGACTGACCACTAACGCCATCTGCCATCTTAATTCTGAAGCGCAAGTAGTATTGCTCGATCCCAAGTTTTCGCTATCCGGACCGTTCGCCATTTTGGCCCATCGCTATTTTAACTGATCGACTTTTTGGTTCTTCGCTTTAATGAATTCGAAATTGTAAGCTGTCGTAATATTTACAATTCGACGATTTGACGTGTCGAATTGTTTGGTGTATATATTAGGGTGGTCTTTATTTGGGGTGAAAATTAATTTTACCCTTTCCGCCCCCTAAATTGGTTCAAAATACGTAAAAAGTAACGCTGTTATTTTTTCAGATTTTTGAAAAAATGTTTAACCCTTGACCACGGGGGTTGAAGTTTTCCATTTAAAATACATGGGGTTTTCCTGCGTTTGCAGTCACTATTTTACAGTGGGCCTAGATATGTTTGTAAAGTCTTGAAATTTTCAGAAATTAGTTTACAAGCATGTTGCTACATGGAGACATTTTCAAAACCCCCACCCTCAAAATACTGTATAACATCACCATAATAATTATATTTTTTTTAATTTTGCTTCCTCGTTTTTTTATAAATGTATTTAAAATAGAATAATTTTTTAAACGAGTTACAAATTCTTAAGTATTGTCTCCTTTTTTGCGTCTGGATGATTTTTTCGATATTCTCTTACAATTTGTAAAATGAACTGTTTTTGATGTTCGTTCCATGTGAGTATTTCATTGTAATCGGTGAACAGACGAACACCTCTTTCCGCGACGTCGTTAATCACTGTTAATTGTTTTGTGATTTTCAAATCGATTGCGTAATTTTCATTTTGACTGCAAACAGATGGATCAGTCTTTAGAAACTCGTGATCAATTCCAAACCTTCGGAAAAAGTTGAGCGTTTGAGGGGTTACGAAATGATCCAGAGGTGTTCGTCTGTTCACCGGAAAGGATAAAATTAATTTTGACCCCAAATAAAGACCACCCTAGTATATATACAGGCGAATCGATATTATATCTCTCATTATTTTGTTAAATCTTATATTTGTTTTCGCTATAAATTACCTTCGAGATTTTTGTATTCACAATTTTGATTAACAATTTTACAGACTATCATAAGATAGATCTATCTATATTGGATCGTTCGTCATTACTGAATTCGAAATTTCGATCCTTCTGAATATTGATTGTTCGAATTTCCGATCCCCACCCATTCGGTCGCGTTCGAACGGTGACATCACAAGCACCAGCGCCGATAGCGTGGCATTTCGTGCCAACATCTATAATGTGAATTATCGTGATATAAAAACAACTAATAATTATCTTTAGAATTATTTCAAACAAGAACAAAATATCAATTAAATAAACGACCTTTTTTTAACAACTCAATTAGGTGCCTTTTCCGCGCATCGTTGTAAAAAAAACGTACAAATGTGCATGATGATAATTTTTTTTTATTTGTTTATATTTTTGAATGAACAATAAACATGTGTATTCATTCGTTCAGTTATTCCATTCTAAAAAATCATCTCCAAAATGGCGCTCTAGACAACAATACTGCCTTGATCCCGAAATGAAATTGGGCGTTTCCCGTTTTTCGTCGCACAATATGGGAACGGAGTTTGCGGGGATAAGTTTTTCGAAACGTTTTAGATAAGCGACCTCTGGCGATTTTTTTATTGTACTTACGTATACATGAAGCAGCGAGTGTACTCAACCTGCTATTGGAATTATCATAGTCTGCTCTCTTCGTGTCGATGGCTTCCGTTCTTTCACTGACTGCAACAGACAATGGTACCACTGAATGAGAAGCTGTGAAACCTTTGATTACTTCGTGCCAATTTTTATGACATTCCATCATTCATATTTTCACAGCAGTACTACAATTGTTCTTTAATTTTGTTTCACTTGGATATTCCTTTGTTTAAATAAGTAGCCGATGGTGAAGGACATGTCCTCATTGTAGGAAGGGTTAACATTCCAATGACTCGCGAAGTGGGTATTGTCAGATCAATTAGTTTCTAATAGGTTATCAAAGTCAACTGAATTCATTGAGAGGAAATGAAAACAGCACGAATATCTATTACAGGGAGAAGAAGGGAGGAAGAGAAGAAAGAGAAAGAAAACATTGTTGAAAAAGTTGGTAAGTGTCTCGAGAAAAGAGTTCTGCTCTTGGGGAGAGTCTTCCTCTTCCATGCATCTTCTCTCCTCGAGGGCATTGCAAGGAATTCCCTTAACGACATTCGTGTATTCTTAACAATCCGCTGCCCCCGGTTACCCTGTTTTATTCTCTTGAAAAGTGCGCCAGTTCAACCCTCCCTAAGGAAAAAAGCGTGTTCGGCGATGCTAATAATTGCAATCGTTGTTTCACAGTGTGTTATTGTTAGAAATGTGTTGTCTCCGGTATTGCGCATCATCCCACAACCATGTGCGCGGGATAAATACGAACAAGCAGGCTTAACAAATATGGACGCATTTTATTTCAACCCCTGCTTTAATAGTGGGGAAGTAAATTTTTTTAAAGCAACCAATACTGCTGTACGACCCCAAGTTCGGTTCCCTAGTAATTGTTCATTCCTCGGAGCAATAACGGTCGAGTTCTATTGTATACAGAAATTCCTACGCAACCACATGTAGGGTCAAAGTGGGAACAGTGGCAACAGTGGGTACACTGAACCTTTTCTGTTCCTCAGAAGTGGACATGTATACGTGTGAGTCTTTTTCACATTAGAACCGCTCTCGGATGCCGATAGGTTTGAACCTGTCTGTGAGTTGCTCCCGCGCAATTCGGTTGTGAGAGGTGATTTTATATTATTTTTGGTGTCAAAAGTTGAAAAACCAGCTGAGTTTGTATGATTTTTGCTTCTTTACGTATCGCAGTTATGTTCGAAGTCATTGTTCTCCCGCAATATACATCTATATTGCGGTATTTGAGCATTGTTTTTGTTAACCTAACAAAAATAGAAACTTGTCAGTACCCGCTTTAGAAAAAAAGAGCGGCTTGGTGCACAGTGGCTCAATTTTTCAAGGTACACAGAGCTAAGTCATAATATTTTCGCGTTGTGGTTTAGATAAGTACTGCTATTACCTCATTGGGTAGGTACTCATGGTTGATTAATATTCAATAAATCATTGTGATTGATCTCAAAACATGCTGTTTTTTAAATTCATTTTTCAATAGTTTACTGTACAATACTCCCCATTGAATAGAGAAAAGCACTCCATTACCTACAAGTGTACAGTGGATCAGGGTAATTTTCTTCAAATTGTGCTTGATTTTGAAATTTTGTTTGACTGTGAAATTGGCCATGTTCCACTGTGTACACCCCAAAGTACACAGTGGATCGAATCATATTTTTTTTAATGGTTACTATCTCAATATCTATTGGGTTAGGTCGTTCAGTGTCTTTTAACAAAATAAAGCCATTGAAAACACCTCACGTTCAGTCAAGATGTCATTGAGATTGTGTGAACAGTTAGGCAGCTATTGAACTCTGAAAAAATGAGTCACTGATCCCACTCTAACCCTATAAAATTTATAAAATTGCAATATAAATTCATGATATTGAAGTTAACATCATGGGAATAGATCAAAAATTTTAATTTCGATTCCAAATTTTATTCCCGCAGATCAGAACTTTCGCAAACTTCTTTCAAAATCCTCATTAAACGACTACAACCTACATCGGTCGAAAATCCATTTTGAACAACGATAAAAATTGAGAAAAAGGTAATAAAAAAGAGTTTCCGTTACATTCCAACGATGCAAACTTCAACAGCATAGAAAAGGAATACTCCGTCAATTGGGTTTGTATTGCTTGAATTGTAATGAGTTTCGTTGAGTGAAATGATTTTTTTCGAATCGATTTTCACGGAAAGGAATTTGTGTTACAACGATTAACGCGCTATATGATTATATAAAGGGGATATTGTTTTCCGTTAAAATACAGATGAGAAAAATAAAACTCGCGACTGTTTGACGTCGTAGGGACAATTTTCGTTCCACCATCACCGTCGTGAAAACGAATGATTGGACCCTCCAGGTGTGTACAAACACTCAGGGATCCCCTTATTAAATCAACAACGATTACGTTGCTTTCCTCCCCGGAACCGTGATCAATTCAGGCCGCTCTTCGTACCACCCTGGTATCCCTCGTTACAATGTACGAGATTCTTTTATCCTTATAATGGACGAAAAAAAATAGGACACTAAAATAGGACGAGTCCTCGTTTCAATCGGAATTCGTCGCTCGACAAAACTCTTCCGTAATTATGTGCGCGGGAGTATAAAAAATACCAGAAAATACATTTTGCTCGGAGAAAGTTTTATTTCTATAATACAGTGAAGCTGAGAAATTTGAGGGTACGGAAAAAGGATGAAACCCAAATAGAAACGTGAAAAAGAAGGTGGAAAAAATTTATGAATTTTCTTTAATGTTGGGAAATTGGATCCGACCCGAAACTTTAATTTCCTCAGCCTTTTGAGGGTCAAAAACCTTACGAACTCATGTCATGCACCTGCAACAAATTTTGTTACTTCTTATGCTATGAAAAGTGCGTTTTGACCTTGTCACTTTGGGACGTGCATTATTGTTTTTATTTACACTAATTTTCGTATCGGGGGTGCTGCTCGATGGGGCAACAAAGAACGCCCATTCTTTGAAAGTTAAGGGGTCTTCTCACTTTAAACGCTAAGAAAGGCTATTTTCGTGAATTCCTTATGTAGATTTAAATTATAGATATTGGTATAAAAGTTGTTACACTTAATAAATACATTTTCGAAATACATTTTTTTTAAATGTAATTTAGTTAAGGCACTATTTATAGACGAAAATGATTATTAAGAAAAATGTCCTAAAAAAACTGTAGGTCTGCGCTGTTGATGAAATCTCAGAGATGGATCATCCGAAGCAAAAAAATCAAATGGTTTTAGATTCACAAAGAACATCCCTCAGGTGACACCCTTCGATTTTGTTGAAATTTGGATATGTTATAAAGCACCGAAAAGTAGGCGATACGTATTTTTTTTTATCGACGTATTTTTTTATTTATTTTAATATCTCGTATCGTTAAAACGTTATCGGCGAAAAACGAAAAACATCCCCATTTTTGAGGGTGCGTTTCAGCCCTTAAAACCGTTTTTCCGCCGATAAAAAAATACGTATCGCTTACTTTTCGGTGCTTTATAACATATCCAAATTTCAACAAAATCGAAGGGTGTCACCTGAGGGATGTTCCTTGTCAGTATGTCAATGGCTATGTTAATCGCTATAGTGCATATCATACGATTTTTTATATATGCAAAAATAACAAAATAGCGGACATTTTTCGAAAAAAACAAAAACCGCCGTTTTTGGCAAAAAAAAAGGAAATACCAAAATTTAAAAGATCCTTTTTATGCGCTATAGTTATAGTTGTAAAGAGTTGATTTTTTTTAAGATTTACTTCGAAAGTGCATTTATTAAATGTAATATGTCAACATCTATAATATAAACCTACTAAAAAGTTCCCGAAAATAGCCTTTTTTAGCGTCTAAAGTGAGAAGACCCCTTAATAGACCTTACGAAAAAAGTGTGTGGTCGGTCGTGTGTGTGTTTCCAGTGATCACAAAAACGTGTGTGAAGTTAGCATCTCCAAAATAAACTGTCGATAACGTGGCATTCCGTATAGTTCTACAGTTCGTGATAACTTTTAATAATAGTTCCGTCGATTTTACTATCGAAAATGCATTTTGAAAAAATGAGATGCTAACTTCGCAAAATATCATAGCATCTAATCAAATTCCGCAAATTTGACCATGCCAGAGTTGAAATTCAGAGGGTTCTACATCCGAAATCTATTCGGTAGATGATTATATCGATTGAATCTAGTTCGAATCGCTAACTATTGTTATGAACAAAATATCCGTAGAGAAGTGAGATGCTGTGGTGTAACTGCGAGTTTTGGGTCGTACGAAGCTTTTGAACGATACTAGACGTCCCTCGCACAAGCTCCAAAATAGTTCTGGTTTTTTGAATATTCTCAATAATTATGAATCATTGTTATAAACAAAATAACCGTACCGGAGTGATTTGCTGTGGTATAATTTCGAGTTGTGGGTCGTTTCGTGAATGTTTTGTTATCCAGCCCTTGTCTAGTCACTGCCCAGCTGGTCTTGGTCACAAATGACAAAGTGAGGTTATGTGACTACGTGTAGTTCCATGAGCGATTGGCTCATTGGCTAAGCAACTTGAGTTACAGATGGCGTTGCGAATGCAAGCATTCTCAAGTAGGTATCGCGCCATGACCTAGCCAGCTATGCGGCTGTGCACCCCTTGGCTAGTCACTGCCCAGCCGAGCTTGGTCACGAATGATAAAGTGTGGTTATGTGACTACGTGTAGTTCTATCGAGCGATTGGCTCATGGCTGGCTAAGCAACTTGAGTTACAGATGGCGTTCCGAATGCGGACATTCTTAAGTAGGTATCTCGCCATGACCTAGCCAGCTAACTGCGGCTGGGCACCCCTTGGCTAGTCACTGCCCAGCCGCTCTTGGTCACAAATGGCGAAGTGTGGTTATGTGACTACGTGTAGTTCCATCGAGCGACTGGCTCATGGTTGGTTAAGCAATTTCATTTACAGATGTCGTTGCGAATAAATAAAATCCTCAAGTCGGTATCTCGCGATGACCTAACCAACACTTCCCAACTGCGGCCGCACTAGCCGGAATAAATGATCGGACAAATAGAATTTGAGGTTATGTAATTCTATGCGATTATCGCTCTCAATGCGAACGCAATTGAGTCACTGATCCGATAATGTTATTTACATTCGTTAATCCACCCATTTTTCAGTAATCCGACATTGTGTAGTGTAACATATGTAGGCGATATGAAAATTCAAAAATTAAACAAGTAGAACTGGCTCAGTGGACAACGTCACAACTCATCACCAAGAGGTCCCGGGATCGAAACCACGTTACGGAGTAAGGGGGCATCCATTAATTACGTGAGGTGATTTTGGCGATTTTTCGACCCCCCCTCTCCCCCTGGTGAGATGTCGTGAGATTTTGCTCGACCCCCTCCCCCCTCCCCTAATTTCACGTGAGATTTTTCAAAATGCATCCGTTCACGGAAAATAAATTGTAGTAGAAGTAACTGCGGTTGTAGTACCATTTACTCCACCATGTAAATTATTAGGGAGACTCTCCCTTCGTGATAAAAATGACGTGATTACTAAAATTACTAAAATTACGTGATATTTGCCGAAGCCCCCCTCTCCCCCACGTGAGATTGGGTGAGATTTCGCTCGACCCCCTCCCCCCCCTAAACGCCTCACGTAATTAATGGACGCCCCCTAAGTGTTTGTCTAAGATACCTTAACATTGAACCATTAATATATTTACAGCGCAAATATCATAACCCTAATTAATGAAAAACGAAGAATATCGTAAAGGATTCAATGATGTAAATAATGTGCAAAAAAATCACGAAAATATTGATATATAGCCACAATTTTTTTTAATCTAATCGCCAACCTAATTTTTTGTTCCCAGTCGCTAGCTGAAAAAACTAGGTCATGGCTAGGTCAGAAATATAATACAGCCGCGAGATATTTCTTTCTATCTAAGTCACCATCTATTTTTTTGTATTCGGTCACTAGAAGACGAAAGCGTTACAAGGCTGGGTAGTCAATAGCTAAGACGGCTAGCTAATGACGCTTCGAAACATCACTTTACCAGCTTGTGCATAGGCGGTGATGAGTTACGTTTTCCACTCAGGTAACTAGAGGTCCCTCGCACAAGGTTCGAAGGAGTTCTGGTCTTTCAAACATCCTCAATAACTACAAATCATTGTTATAAACAATAAACTAAATCATAAACTAGAAAAAAAACAGTCCAGTTCGATTCAAGGAAGAAAAGTGAACTTCCGCATGTTTGTCCGAATTTCCGGGGGATTCTAGGTTGATTTTGTGCGTCATCGTTTATCACGGGTTAGTTGGGCGCATCGATGAAAACGTATACAGTCATGTAGGTAGAGCCTTGCGTCTCAGTGAGACGGACAGTTGGAGAGTGGCAAAGCTCGCATAGATCTTCCGGTGTTTCGGGCTTCTGCACCCCCGGAGACATTTCCGGACGCCGGATATCGGCTATCAATGAGATTAGTATAGATACAGTTCTACTGTTTCGATCGCGGGGCTCGGACATCGGAGTTACGACTCTATACATGTACACTACTCCCACCGGCCCGAAATCCGATTGTCGCGAGACTTACAAACTGCTTGCATTCTTTCTTCAACTTTTACGAACATTTCGAGAAGCCAACCCATAGTTATTTGACAACAATAACCAACGAGGTATTTTTTCATGCACAGATTGGACGAAAGTGAGCATTGGATAAATACTCGCTCTCATTTAGTCTAGAATAATCGCAAGTGCTATAAACTATCCGTACAAATGCCAATAGAATTATATATCATTTATATTTTTGTAGAAATTTGATCCGGACGTCTGGGGAAATATTTGTAAACATTACGAACCTACAATTCTCGATATAATTATTGGTTTTGATGTACTCAAAAAACTTTGATGAATTTCGAGAATATCTTGTTACACATTCCATGTCGATTTTGCAAGTTTTCATCGTTCGGATGGAATTACAATTTCTTTTCATTTGATAACTCAACTGGCAGTTTTAGGCTACGGAAATCACTTGAAAGTTTTCTAGGATTATCGTTAGATATTCACAACCTAAATTCGCGAAAAAAAATCTTAGCTAGTAATACAAATACTGAAAATAAAAAATGAAAAATAATTTTTGTTAGATGATAACTAAATATGGAGTCTGTTTGAAAGATTCAGATCATTTTTCACTTAGCTTCTGGATGATCCAGAAACCATGTCGGACCGAAAAATTCGGGGTGATCTAACCAATTGGAGTATCCCCTTCGCGAGGTCCATATTTGGTGGGCGCATCAGGAGGGCCTTTTTAAATCATTAGGAAAATAAAGTTGCGCTTAATAAAAAATAAGTCATAACCAACTATTATACCCAACGATAAAATGCAGAAGAAAATGTCCCATAAACTTTGTCGATTAAGACATTTTGAATTTTTTCTGAAAACTCACGGTTATCAATATTCATCTGCTAGTCACATTTTTCGAAGTTTGATCATTAATATATTCTTTAAACATTCGCTGAGCACCGGTTTTTATTTCCGTTACGGAATCTTTAGATTTTTTACACGCATTAAGCAGTTTATATCAGACATCTAGAGTTATTTAGTATATAAATGATTATATAGAAATGTGGCCAGCATGTCATCTCCACAAAGTGCCCCATAAGCTAGTCGATTTTTGAATACGTAATTTTTCGGTAAAAATTCGGTAACTTCGCTTGAAATGTTACCGGTATACTGGGCTGTATTTTTACTTCATAGTAGACGAAAATCAGTTGCTTGTAAAATATTCGGGTTCGTGAAAGGAATACCTTAAGGGGTCATCTCACTTTTCACGCAAAAAAGGCTATTTTCATGAATTTTTTTGATACGTTTATTTTATAGATATTGATATAAAAGTTGTTACACTTATAAATAAACTTTCGAAATATAAGAATTTTTAAAAAATTTAATTTATCTAAGTCACTATTTATAGACGAAAATGGTAGTTGAAAAAATGTCCTAAAAAAATTGTAGGTCTGCGCTGTTGATGAAAACTCGGAGATGGATCATCCGAAACAAAAAAATCAATCGATTTTAGATTCAGTATGTTAGTGGCTATAGCGAATGTCATACGATTTTTGATATATGCAAAAATAACAAAATGGCGGACATTTTTCGAATAAACAAAAAAATAATAAACAAAAAAAATGTTTGGCAAAAAATAGTAAATATTAAAATTTGAAAAAAATCCTTGATATGCACTATAGCTATAGTTGTAAAAAATATGTGGTTGAAATTGCGTAAGGATCGGTTCAGTAGTTTCGAAGATTTTATCAACATGCCGTCGAAAAACGTTGTTTCGAGAAAAACGCGTTTAAAGTTTGTTTGGGTTACATAAATGCATTAAAATTTTTTTTATCTATTTCGAAAGTGTATTAATCTAGTGTAACAAATTTAATTTCAATATCTATAATATAAAGATATCAAAAAAATGCATGAAAATTGCCTTTTTTAGCGTCTAAAGGGAGAAGACCCCTTAAAATAATAAAATGTGCCACATCTGCTTGTGGCCGTAAGCCTTAAATTGCCGAGCCCACTAATTCGAGAATATGACACTTCTAAATCGACGAATCAAATTAAAAAGAAAAGAAACAAGAGGAAAAATAATATTGTATAATCAAAGTATGGTCAGATTATTCATTTGAATCGCTTCAGTATAAAATCGATACCGATATTCATCGATAAGAGTACGGCAGCTTTCAACCGACCTGCACCTCTTTATAATTTGCATCAAGAAGTTGCCGGCACCTGTCGTTTCCCCGATGAACTAACTGATCAGGGTGAATTGAAAGGTAAATCCCGCGTGTGTTAATGAGGGTTTAGTTTGCTACATTTCTATCCAGGACGGAACCCGTGTAGAAGTTTGAGTCGGGAAAAAGAACTGCCCCTTATCTGCTTTCCCTAAATAATATTAGGCCACGGTCAGCAGGCCTTCCAGCGTGGATCAGGTTCGCCATATAACAAGCCTTGGGCCAAACCCCAATCCGCCGTTCCCTTTTTCGAGAACTGATTAGCAACTGGACAGGGAAATGATCAAGTACTGGAAGGGCTTTTGGCGATCTGCCCGAGTAAAATAGATAGTATTAGGTGCCACTGATACTTATTATTGCACAAATATCACAAAATCATAAGCGTAAGTGCATGCTGTAAACATAGCACTCCTGTATGTACTACAACAGGTCGAACTTTTATCCTCGTACGATAGCACCTTGCTTACGCGAAGCGCTTCTCTTGAAGCCACCTGGTGGATTGTTGGCGCAATATATTCAGGTAATGTCTTCCTGGCCAGAACATTGATATTTCCTGACAAGGCGACAATGGCGTTCAAAAACAACGAAGGATCTGCTTTACTTTTTTGGCTCATCAAATAATTTGGTTATTCGTTATGCTCAAATCATTAGGTATCGTAATCCCGGTATTTATGATGAGCATTCTTTTATTCTCGTCAATTATCATTGATGAAGTTGATGCTTTTGATGGTGAATAGAATTACAACAGATGTATTAGTTTCACACAGCAGCTTTAATCAGTTCTTAAGGGGTCTTCTCACTTTAGACACTAAAAAAGGCTATTTTTTTTAGGGATGAGATGCAGTCAGAATTTTCAAAAAATCCATTTTTTACATTTTCTTGAAGAATGATGTTTCGAAAATATTCCCTGAAAATGTTAAGTCAATCCGATGAATAGTTTCCGGGATATCCCACAATTAGTGAAAGGGCGTCGGGTCCCGATGGCAGGTAGCGGCTGACAAACGCGCAAACGATAATACCCGAGAAGGCAGAATGCTTCGAAGACAAAAACAAATTGATATTTTGGAAGCTTCCACATCGGCAGAAGCCCTATTTTACGGGCCAGGAATTGATGATTCGACGTAAGTAAGTTTTTAATTAGTATTTCTATGCATAAATCAAGTGTATAATTGGAAAACTCTTTCAGAAATTTTGAAAAATTTATTACTCAAAAACTGTGAACTTGAGCAAAATTGTATACGGAATACTTTCGTTTTTAAATTGCCCAAAATGTTTTTAAAACAATAATTCATCCCGAAAAACTTGAATTTTTTGAAAAATTGTTTTAACAATTGGCTATAAACACTTGAATGCTCGACTTTTCGGCAAAAAAATGTGATTTTCGGATTCAGCGGATCAAAATGCATAAAAAAAGTTTAGCTTCATCCATCGAGCTCAAAATTTTACGAACATATAATACCGTGTCCACATCGAAAAACTGTAAACGCGTTTTTCTCGAAACTATGTTTGTCAAGGCGGTGACCACTATAATTCAAAAACCACTCGATGGATTTTGATGAAATTTAGGATTCTGATCAAATTTAAATTTTATATCTTTTTTTCAACAATAAACGAGCGATTTTTTGGTCGAAAATCGAAAGTTATCTGTCGGAAGCTGCCATTTTGTTATTTAAGGGGTTACCCCCACTTGCGATTTTGAAAAAATCGATTTTTTTTATTGCATTTTTTTGAAGTATAAGTATCTAAGAATATGTCCTGAAAATTTAAAGTCGATCCGAACGAAATTGACTGAGATATGAGCGTTGAAAGAGAAAAATCCGCGTTGAAAGAGCGTTGAAAGAGAAACTTTAAACGCGTTTTTCTCAAAATGGCATTTCTGAAGTCGGTGACCAAGATTACTCGAACACTAATGAACCGATCTTCTTGAAATTTTGCAGGCTTATTTAATACATAAAAATGTAGTCTTTAATAGTCCGATTTTTTTTTTTCGAAAAAAAAAATGGCCGTTTTATAGCCAAAAACGGCCGTTTTTTTCGTTAAAAATCGAACCATTAACTTTGACTGTCCGCCATTTTGTGAAAAATGAATATTTTTTAAAATCCTTCGATTAAAGACTAGTTTATACTTATATTTGACTAAATCCATCCGCATTTTTTTTTTCAGATGATCCACTTCGCCGCAATGTTGGTCACCGCAAACCGTGTATATAAAAACATTATTTCATTGACGGCCATTTGCCACTAAACAATGTAATATTTTTCAATACAAAAATTACTGAAAGTTCTTCAAGATGTGTTCTTTGAGATGGTCTATTGATCGATTAAAAAAGTTTTGTAGTTTTCTTTAAAAAAATTCATAAAAAGGCCTTTTTTTGCGCTACAAGTGGGGGTAACGCCTTAAAAAAAAGCTTCGATTAAGGACTAGATTTATTATTAAACTAATGATTTTTTTATTTCTGTTCATCCAGTAAAATTTTATGATGATCACCGCAAAGCACTACATGCCGAAGGGGGTCCGACAAAGATGGCGATATTTTTATAAATAATCAATAGTTTTCTTCAAAAATTTGTACAAGCCTAGTTGAAATATAACATAAAAAGTCTGTGTAACCACTTTTGTAAAACAAACTTAATTACTATGAAAAAATAATTATTGAAATGCTCGTTTTTTTCACGCCTCTGACTGCATTTCATCCCTTAAAGGTCTATATTATAGATATCGATATAAAAGTTGTTACACTCAATAAATACACTTACGAAATACATTTAAAAAAAATTATGTACCTATGTAACCCAACAAACTTTAAACGCGTTTTTCTCGAAACAACGTTTTTCGACGGCTTGTTGATAAAATCTTCGAAATTACTGAATCGATTCTTATGAAATTTCAACCACATATTCTTCAAAACTATAGCTATAGCGGATATAGAGGATTTTTTTTTCAATTTTGATATTTACTATTTTTTGCCAAAAACGGTGAAAAAAACGGTTTTTGTGTTGTTTCGAAAAATGTCCGCCATTTTGTTATTTTCGCATGTATAAAGAATCGTATGATATGCGCTATAGCCATTAACATACTGAATCTAAAGCCGTTCGATTAGTTTGTTTCGGATAATCCATCTCCGAGATTTCATCAACAGCGCAGACCTACAATTTTTTAGGACATTTTTTCAACTGCCATTTTCGTCTATGAATAGTGACTTAAATCAATACATTTTTTTTAGATGTACTCCGAAAATGTATTTATTAAAAGTGTAATAACATTTATATCAATATCTATAATATAAACCTATCAAACAATTCATGAAAATAGCCTATTTTTAGCGTCTAAAGTGAGAAGACCCCTTAAAGACAGGCTCCACTTTTTAGGACACGTCAATGTTCTGGCCCAGTGGATATTACGTGAAGATGTACTTGCTCGCAATGTACCCCGGCCAGAAGGATGTCTTTTTCCAAACATAGAGGGCAAGCCGTAAAGACCCATTTCGCGATTTTCCAGGTTTGTTCCATGAGAGGGTGCGGTCAGGTAAATCACACAAGGTAGTCTGGTAAGGGCTTGACACAAAGTAGGGAATGCTCAACCACATTTTTGCACGGGAAGGTCCAATGGCCTAGTGAACGTTTTATTAACTCATTACTTGTACGAAGCATTCCATCCTATATAGGTGGATATAGGAACACTTACCAAGTAGGCACATGTGAATACGTCAGCATACTTTGACAAGGGGAATATCATGGATTGCGGTAAGAACCGTCCCGCCTCTTGTAACGTATATCGACCCGGTGTTGTATCTAGGCAGGTCGCACACACTAATAATAACCTTACACGGTCTATACTCATCCTCCGTTCAGGCCTCGAAAATACACGCACGCACACATGTATAGTGAGAGAGTATTCCGAACCTGTTACATCGATATGACGTTTACTATCAGCACATCCGGCTGTTTCAGGAGAGTTTCTTCATTACGTTTTTTTTTGTCGATTCGTTGTTTTTGAGGACATGACGGGAGCAACACTCTGGGAAGTCTATTACGAACTGACAAAGATAGAGTGATGGGTGTGGGGTAAAAATCAAAAGGACGGAATCCCAAAAGCCCGGAGGGACATAGCAAGAAGTATTAGGGGGTGAGATGCAGCCAGAATTAAAAAAATCGATTTTTTTTTACATTTTCTTGAAGTATGATGTTTCGAAAATATTCCCTGAAAATTTCAAGTCAATACGATGAATGGTTTCCGGGATATCCCACAATTAGTGAAGGGGCGTCGTGTCCCCATGGCAGGTTGCGGACGGCAGCTGCAAGCAACCGGTTTCGACCCCCCTATTATATTCTATAAATAGTCTTGTTCGTAACTGAAATTTTCGGTTCGAAGACAACAACAAATTAATATTGTCGAAGCTTCCACATTGGCAGAAGCCCTATTGTATGGGCCAGGAATTGATGATTCGATGTAAGTAATTTTTTAATTAGTATTTCTATACGTGAATCCAGTGTAAAATGGGAAAACTCTTTCGGAAATTTTCAAAAATTTATTACTCAAAAACTATGAACTTTAGCGAAATTTTATATCGGATACTTTCGTTTTAAAATTGCCCAAAATGTTTAAAAAAAAATAATTCATCCCGAAAAACTTTAATTTTTTGAAAAATTGTTTCAACAATTGGCTATAATCAATTGAATGCTCGACTTTTCGGCAAAAAATTGTGAAATTCGGATTCAGCGGATCAAAATACATGAAAAAAGTTTAGCTTCATCCATCGAGCTCAAAATTTTACGAACATATAATACCGTATCCACATCGAAAAACTTTAAACGTGTTTTTCTCGAAACTATGTTTTTCAAGTCGGTGACCACTATAATTCAAAAACCACTCGATGGATTTTGATGAAGTTTGGTGTGTTTATTGATAACATTAAAAACTAGTCCTCAATCGAAGGATTTTCATTTTTGTTGCAAATTTATATCTTTTTTTCAACAATAAACGAGCGATTTTTTGGTCGAAAATCGAAAGTTATCTGTCGGAAGCCGCCATTTTGTTATTTAAAAAAAGCTTTGATTGAGGACTAGATTTATTATTAAACTAATGATTTTTTTTTGGTTTTTTATTTCAGATGGTCCAGTAAAATTGTATGATGGTCACCGCAAAGCACTACATGCCGAAGGGACCCCCTTCAAAGATGGCGATATTTTTATAAATAATCAATATTTTTCTTTGACAATTTGTCCAAGTCAAGTTGAAATATAACATAAAAAGTTTGTGTAACCACTTTTGTAAAACAATCTTGATTACTATTAAAAAAAATTATTGAAAATGCTCGTTTTTTCACGCCTCTGACTGCATCTCACCCCTTAAAGGAATGAATATGTATTTGTGCACGTTTTTTGCAGTTTTTAGTCCTCTACAAATATAGATAGGTCGCACTGCGCTTTTTCAAGAGAAGATAACTTTCAATCATTCTTAAAACCTTACATCTAAGTAAAAGAAAAATGTTCGGCCGTTTTTTTTTCAATGGCTTCCATTATGTGTTAACATCATAGAAATTATATACAAAAAGCAATAATACGCAAAAAAGTTTTGATGAAACATTTAAGAGCTCATTTTCCGAAGCTCCTACGCGCGTTCCGAAACGCGCGAAATGGCCTAAACAGAAGTACACAGGATTTTTACGATTCTTTGGAAATTCTCATTTTTATCAGCAAACTAATGGTGAACTTTCATTTTTTTAAATTTAAATTGATGCCATTTTGCGAAAAAAAAACATATCTTTTAAATAATCGTGTGTACTCCTCTAGCAAAACTAATGTAAATGAATGAAAATTTGTTTCTAGGTGCCAATCCATGCACGTTCCGCATCCCTTCGCAGAACGCTCAAAAAACGCCTCTAGTGTAGCTACGACTGAGCCACCATTTTGTATGTTTTTAATGCATTTTTTCTGTATACGACAACACATGTAGAATAAACCCTACAAACCTCATTTTGATTGCTTTTTATTGCTGATTATTTTTTAAAAAACCCAAAAAAGTCTCATTTTTCAGTCAGCCATATAGAGTAACGCCTTAAGAAAGTTGGAGCATTAACGACAATCCAATATTTAAATGGAAATAAAAATATACGTTATTGTCTGGACTATACTGAGTCTTTGCGAATTAAAAAAAAAATTTCACCGTAAAATACCAGAGATGGAAAATGGTTTAATGTATGTAATTTTACGTGCGGTTGTATGGGTAAGTTGTTCGTACTACGGGTGATGTAATTTTTTTTGGCCATTTACCACCAAGATAAATCATTTCTAACAACAGATCAACGCGAACTAAACCTTTGTAAGCATTTAGAAAAATGACCCATCTTGCCCATCGTAAACCATATATATTCAATATTAAACCATCAAGGTTTGATAAAAGATTACAAATCTTGGCTGGTGAATGAAGCGCATTGCTGCCAACCTCAATGTTCGCGAAGTTGTTATATTTCGGCAATAAATATTAATTAATGATAATAACAAATAATCTTGTGACATAAATATAAATGACTCAAAATTTCATTCTGAGTTGTATAAAAAATTCGCTGATGCAGTTTTTTCCTAATAATCATCGATAATGTTATACATTTTTAAGTTGGTAGTAACGCAAAAGTTTTTCTTATTCACATAACAAAAAAATCCAAATGCATAACTTTGCCCTTTAATTATATATTTTATGAAAAAATAGCATTTACAAAATAAATCTATACAACGTACGATTTTTTGTGGTTCATTGGAATTTTTCTCTTCATAAACCGTCATTTGAATCAACTGGACCGCTCAAACCTCCTTAAGGCATAATACTACCCCAGAGGCCTAAAACATCGATAACTGCAGATATTTGTGCTTCACTGTCGCTCCGGACTTGTTTTATCTCTTAAGTCTAACGATTTCTAGTAAGCCTTTGAAATAATAATTTTCGACATTATAAAATGTTTTTCTCGACTTTTTTCGAAGCGAATATTCAGCTCCAATAGCTGCAACTTTGTAGCGATTTCCGCATGGGATTGTGACAACGACAAAATGTTGTATTTGTATTCCGGCGGCGCTGCACTATTGGAAAAGTTTGATCGCTCGCCTAAAGTCGAAAGAGAAATATTTTTATCCCTGTTTCGATCGAAATACCTGGGTATCAATTGTCACTTGTACTGTTGGACGAGGAAACCTACTGTTTTCTGTTATCGACATCTTAGGTACTCGTATGTCGAAAAACATAGTCTCTATGGTGTTGAAGTTTACTTATATCGATTATATCAACGAAAGCTCCTTTTTACATTTTATTTTCTTTATTTTTATTATTACAGATCGTTTTTTATGGATTTATATTGTAAATTTCTGAATAAGTATGTCAAAAGATAGTTTGGTATTTTTTGTAGGCAATATCTGAAAAAAAGAAATTGAAGGCATTCCATTGCATTTTAACTATGCAAACTTCAACCTCACTAGTCTCTCCTTTTTTTAAATTCAATCTCGCCTGGTGGAGATGGGCATTGCAAAATTTCAATAAAAAAATTTCACCGTCCAAAAGCTAGGAATTTATTTTTCGATCGAATACGCATCTGATCCCCACTCACCAAAGGTACCTGGGGTGATTAAATACGAGACGGTTATACGCATATAGGAACGCCAATCAGGGTAAGGAGTGGGAAGGAACGGTCGTGATTGCGATCATGTACCGAGGCCGGGAGGCCAGAGGGTCAGTGATAAATACAAATGTTCGATACACCAGTAGTGCATGTTTAATATGTTCAGACGGTAGAGAGTACCGGTGCCGTAGCAGATTAGCCTCATACATAGACTACATGTATACATGTCATACATACGTATACATCTATATCGTAAAAATGTATTACGCCATTGCGACTGCCAGAGTGAAAAAATTACTACGGGAAAGCCTTGGAATGTTCACCAATCTAGATCCTAGAATTCTAGGATTGAAAATATTCACAACGGCGGTGGCTTATCATTCTCTACAAACTGGAAACTCTACCATTTTCATTTAAACATATTTGCCGAAAAAATGTTCTGATAGACGATAATCGTAGTTAAAAAATCTCCCATGAAGATGTAAGGGTGGGTTTCGGCAAATGAAAATCGTTAGAATTTTTTTTAGGCTCATTTAGGGTCTACCTATAACGCCAATAAAAAAGTTGACGATTTCAATACCGTGGGATATACGATTTTTTTTCAATTTTCATCCCCCGATAAGGGTGGGTTCCGGCAAACGAAAATCATTCAAATTTTTGTTGACGGCTCATTTTGGGTTAGTCTATCCATAACGCCAATATAAAGGTTGATAATCTCAATACCGTGGAATATACCATTTTTTTCAACTTTCATCCCCCGATAAGGGTGGGTTCCGACAAATGAAAAACGTTCAAATGTTTTTTGGAAGCTCATTTAGGGTTTCTCTACCCATAACGCGAATAAAAAAATGGACAACCTCAATACCGTGGGAGATACGATCTTTTTCAACTTTCATCCCCCGAAAAGGGTGGGTTCTGGCAAATGAAAATCGTTCAAATTTTTGTTGACGGCTCATTTTGGGTTAGTCTATCCATAACGCCAATGTAAAACTTGGCAATCTCAATACCGTGGGATATACGATTTTTTTCACCTTTCATCCCCCGATAAGGGTGGGTTCCGGCAAACGAAAATCATTCAAATTTTTGTTGACGGCTCATTTTGGGTTAGTCTATCCATAACCCCAATATAAAAGTTGACAATCTCCATACCGTGGAATATCCGATTTTTTAAAACTTTTATCCTCCGATAAGGGTGGGTTCCGACAAATGAAAATCATTCAAATGTTTTTTGGAAGCTCATTTAGGGTTTCTCTACCCATAACGCCAATAAAAAAGTTGACAATCTCAATACCGTGGGAGATACGATTTTATTCAACTTTCGTCCCCCGAAAAGGGTGGGTTCTGACAAATGAAAATCGTTCAAATTTTTATTGACGGCTCATTTTGGGTTAGTCTATCCATAACGCCAATGTAAAAGTTGACGATTTCAATACCGTGGGATATACGATTTTTTTTTCAATTTTCATCCCCCGATAAGGGTGGGTTCCGGCAAACGAAAATCATTCAAATTTTTGTTGACGGCTCATTTTGGGTTAGTCTATCCATAACCCCAATATAAAAGTTGACAATCTCCATACCGTGGAATATCCGATTTTTTAAAACTTTTATCCTCCGATAAGGGTGGGTTCCGACAAATGAAAATCATTCAAATGTTTTTTGGAAGCTCATTTAGGGTTTCTCTACCCATAACGCCAATAAAAAAGTTGACAATCTCAATACCGTGGGAGATACGATTTTTTTCAACTTTCGTCCCCCGAAAAGGGTGGGTTCTGGCAAATGAAAATCGTTCAAATTTTTGTTGACGGCTCATTTTGGGTTAGTCTATCCATAACGCCAATGTAAAAGTTGGCAATCTCAATACCGTGGGATATATGATTTTTTTCAATTTTCATCCCCCGATAAGGGTGGGTTCCGGCAAACGAAAATCATTCAAATTTTTGTTGACGGCTCATTTTGGGTTAGTCTATCCATAACGCCAACATAAAAGTTGACAATCTCCATACCGTGGAATATCCGATTTTTGAAAACTTTTATCCTCCGATAAGGGTGGGTTCCGACAAATGAAAATCATTCAAATGTTTTTTGGAAGCTCATTTAGGGTTTCTCTACCCATAACGCCAATAAAAAAGTTGACAATCTCAATACCGTGGGAGGTACGATTTTTTTCAACTTTCGTCCCCCGAAAAGGGTGGGTTCTGGCAAATGAAAATCGTTCAAATTTTTGTTGACGGCTCATTTTGGGTTAGTCTATCCATAACGCCAATGTAAAAGTTGGCAATCTCAATACCGTGGGATATACGATTTTTTTTCTACTTTCATCCCCCGATAAAGGTGGGTTCCGGCAAACGATAATCGTTCCATTTTTTTCGAAAGCTCATATAGGTTTTGTCTAGCCATAACGCCAATAAGAAAGTTGCCAATCTCAATATCTTGGGAGATACGATTTTTTTCAACTTTCATCCCCCGATAAGGGTGGGTTTCGGAAAATGAAAATCGTTCAAATGTTTTTTGGAAGCTTATTTAGGATTTCACTACCCATAACGCAAATAAAAAAAGTTGACAATCTCAATACCATGAGAGATACAATTTTTTTCAACTTTCACCCCCTATTGAGGGTAGGTTCTGGTTACCGACATTCCTCAAAATGTTTAGTAACATCATTTATAGGCACCGAGAAGTAAAATTTTCAATAGCTCACGAGACATTCAAGAATTGAAGAGAAAAAAACGATGCTAACATCAGACCCATTTTTTTTCTTCAAAAATGCGAATAAATTGTGAATTGTGATAAGCGGAAGATGTTGCATAAAAAATAAGTTTGCCCTATCGGCTGTATTAATGAAGTAAAAACCGAAACAAATTATCGCAAGTTTCTAGGCGGAATTGTGCGAACAAAGGTCACAGATATGAACTACATTTTTCTCACGGACATTCCTGTGTTATCGACCGTTTATGGATCATGCTCTTTTATTATTTAAATAAAGAACGGTGATCGGCGCGGATATTTTCTACTTTGAAAATCGTTCGTTCGTGGGAAATTTGATAAAAATTGTCGCCAGTAAGGAGCGAGGTACAAATTAAACAAACCTACTGGAACGTCTTTCCCTGCATCATGGGGAATAATTTCGCATTATTTATTTCACGTAATGCATACTTAAATGAAAGAACACGAGAAGCTCCGTTAGACGGTTCGCGAATTAAAAAATCCGGTTATCAACCACGAACGAGAATGTTTTTTTTTTATTATTAATGTTTTCGGCCTGTGAAATGGAGCCTAGTGATTTTTTATTCGTTTTGCGTGTCAATCGCGTTCTCGGTTCGTGGTTGATGCTTGGAAAACGACTTTCACGTGCCGCATTGCGTGCATCGGAGTACTCCGCGATGTATGTCAGTACAACAGATCTCACTCAATTTTTTTTCTTTCTCTCTCTCTCTCCGTTCCTTTTCGTAGTCATAAAATTGCAGAGACCACGCGAGTCTACGACAGATAGAAAAAAAAAATATGCCGATAGTGGCGTCAGCTACGAAGATAAACAGGATAACGATTGAGAGTAAGCGATTGTCGCGAAATATCTAAAAATCCCAACCGAATATTTTAACAACTCATAAGGTTCGAGAATTATTCCCTCAAATTATATATTCCTCATTATCCAAATAAACATAATGTGATAAACTATATTTATTTTTAGAAAAGCTCGAGAACCCTCATCAATTGGATAAATGTGAAAAAAGTTCACATGCAAATGTGATCATCAACTCGTCGTAAAACATCGAGATGTGACCCCACGTGTCCAGGCAGAATTTTCCTATCCTGAATTTGCCATCGACGATGGGAACGTCTCGAAGAATATTAGCCAAAGAAAGTTGAGACCACACACACGCGCGCTAGTTAGTACGAGTAAAAAAATCAATACTCGCTGCTCGTGTGGAGCACCAGACAAGTTTTCTCGCTCGTGTCTAATTTTTCCCTCACTTAGTCACACACACATAAGAATATTTCCGTGTATGCGTGTCTACGTGTGCACGATAATTTATTTAAGTCGTTTACTTATTTATAATCGAATTACCACACGCTGCACACCCTATTTCCACACTGCGCCCCAAAAAAGGGCGTCACGATGTTTTAACCAATAGATACGAGAGCAAATGACATCAGGTGCAACATGTCGGATGGGGTAGAATTTTGCATCCTTGGAATGCAACGAAAATTCTTTTTAATTCCTTAGTTTCATTATTGGCAAAAATAATATTTTGTATATTTCTTGTAGATCGCTAAATAAGAATCCTGAAAAGTGTTCGCGTTATTTTTGTAGCTTAAATCCGTTTGAAATTTACGAAATGAAAAAAAAAATGATCGTTGCATTCGAACGATACAAACTTCAACGTTATTAGACCGAGCAAATGAGCTCTAAAATTTTTATTTCGTGACAAAAGTACCATCTGATAACCGATCGTGCGATATCACGTGGAACCACCCCTAGTTGCTTAGTTATATGTTTTCTACTCCAATTTCCCATTGTTCATTTTTTTATAAACAATTTAGTGAAAAAATCGTGTTTTTTTTCGTATAAAACGAAAAGTATTAGGAAAGTAAGTTTAGGAAAGCTTTTCTTGGGGATTTATTTGCTGTTCTTGTTTAAATATAATATTTATTAATAAAAATGCTGCTAAATTCGTAAAAGTACTTCCAAATTTTGGTGAAAAGGTATTGAGGGACAATAGTGAAAGAAGTTGGACAAGTTGCGCTGAGCGCACTTCTATTACTATATATACGCCTTCTCCGCTTCTACTGCTCTACCCCCACCACTCGACCACTTTCGAGCGCTCGACCGTTTTTATCCATGTTCGCACGCGTTTTCAACTAACTTTTCGGCATTTTATCGAAAATCGAAGATTGACGGTTGGTAGCGCAAATCTTCTACCTTCAAAATCACTTTGAAAAATAAAAATTTGACTATTTCCAGAGTATCGAGCGAATTTACAATTTAGGGCCGAAAAAAATTATTTTAGCAATTACGCGGAAACTAATTATCCAACAGTGCTTAGGTTTTGCACACTAAAAGTACGCATTAATATCTAATATCACGCAAAGGCCGTACGCTGTAGCTTCAAAAAATGGCAGAGTTATTAATTTTTCAAAAAAACGCTCTTTTTTCGTTAAGGGGTTACCCCCACTTGCGATTTTGAAAAAGTCGATTTTTTTTATTGCTTTTTTTTGAAGTATAAGTATCTGAGAATATGTCCTGAAAATTTCAAGTCGATCCGAACAACAGTGACTGAGATATGAGCGTTGAAAGAGAAGAATCCGCGTTGAAAGAGCGTTGAAAGAGAAACTTTAAGGCAGTAGTCTGCTTTACAGGCTTCAAAAAATCGATTTGAAGAAGAGGAAGGATTATTGTATGGCCCGGGGATAGCTGATTAACATCTAATTAGTGTAAGTATCCGAAAACTTATATTTTTTTGGACCGAAAACTTTAAAGCCCGTTTTCTCGAGTTTTCATTTTCACAAGTTTTAGAAAACGGTGCCCGCGATAGCAAAAACAATATATGTCCGATCGAAAAAAATCAAAGTGATCTAGCTTCAGTATTAAATTATCTTCTATTTGAACTAAAAAAGTTGGACAAAAGTACTATTTAAATTACTTGTTTTGCAACTTAAAGTGAATTTTTTTTTTTTTTCAAAAAAGTGAATTTTTTTTTCAAACTTCGAAAAAATTTGGAATTTCATCATTTCTTCGGTATTTTTTTAGTTCATATAGAAAAGGAACTTATAAAAACTAAAAAAAATTTGGTTCGACTGTTTCAGATGCATCGCACGACCTCCATCACCGGCACCGATTTACAAGTGCAGACTCCAGGCGCCCCAGAAAAATGGTTACAACTTTGAAAAATTTCAATATTTTTTAATAATAAAAATTGTTTTTGAAGCTTGAATATAATACACTATCGTCTCAAAATTTCGTTTACCGCAATCACTTCCTTCCCTTTCAAAAAAATTGCTGAAAAAACGCTTTTTTTCGGCTTCTAAAGCAGACTACTGCCTTAAACGCGTTTTTCGCAAAATGGAATTTCTGAAGTCGGTGACCAAGATTACTCGAATACTACCGATCTTCTTGAAATTTTGCAGGCTTATTTAATACATAAAATTGTAGTCTTTAATCGTTCGATTTTTTCGTTAAAATCGAACCATTAACTTTGACTGTCCGCCATTTTGTGAAAAATGAATATTTTTCAAAATCCTTCGATTAAAGACTAGTTTATACTTATATTTGACTAAATCCATCCGCATTTTTTTTTTCAGATGATCCACTTCGCCGCAATGTTGGTCACCGCAAACCGTGTATATAAAAACATTATTTCATTGACGGCCATTTGCCACTAAACAATGTAATATTTTTCAATAAAAAAATTACTGAAAGTTCTTCAAGATGTGTTCTTTAAGATGGTATATTGATCGATTAAAAAAGTTTTGTAGTTTTCTTTTAAAAAATTCATGAAAAAGGCCTTTTTTGCGCTACAAGTGGGGGTAACGGCTTAAAACAAAAATAACTCCCTTAATAATTATCAGATCGGGTCGTTCCACCGCTCATTCTCTTCGTCTTTTCATTTCCTATATTTCGTATTTCGGGTCCATTTCGATAGCTGTAATACTTTTCGTTTTATACGGAAAAAAACGAGATTTTTTTCACTACATTTTTTATAAAAAAAAAAATTAGCATTAGGTCGGTTATCAGACGGTACTTATGTCACGAAGAAATCTAATTTCCTTGGTCTACATCATTTCGGCGCCACCTATTTCAAAATTTTTAAAATATTTTCGACCACGTGTTAGACTCAAAATGAAGTATTTTTCATACGCGTAAGTTTCCGCAAGGTGTGTAAGAAAATGCTCCGACCGTTAATTTTACTGTTAGCTTGGATTTCTCGACGAGTAAATTGGAAAAAGAATTTTACGAGGCCGAGATGGATTTGCGGCTGTACAGTCAGGTCCAAAACATCGTACGACTGTAGAGAGGGGTGGTCTTAAGGGCGGCTGGTATGACCCTTATTTTTTTGTTTCTCTTTGCAGGGATGAATAGTACACGGGACGGTGGAGGAGAACTTCAGTCTAGTTGCTTCGACCGTGGAATCTGGGTCGCTCTGGCGACAGTTCACGATTGGGGTTGTAGAGAAAACCAGAAAAAGAAGGGAGGATAAAGGAAGGGGCGAAGACAGGGATGGATAGAGATAAAAGCATACAGACGAGAGAAATCGACGGGGCGAAAGACGACCAAGAAGGAAGAGCCTGAAGACGAGAGATCAGCATAGCCCTTTCGAAAGGCAACCCTCTGACCCTAACTGTCCAGAAATCTGCACACACATAGATACACGGAAGCCCGAAATAACTCAGCAACTATAAAAGTTGCTATTCGATCCAATGAAATCTTTCGAATTACGCCAGACTTTTTCCCTATTAATTTATTTTTCTTCGGACCAAAGCACCCCCTTGCACGGATTGACACGTGTACGACTCCATCTTGACTTCATTACGGAAGATAAAGTATCGTGGAGGGTTCGATAATAAATGGAAAGAAAAGTCTCACGCATGGAACTAACTTTTCGACAAAATAAATCCTACGAAAACAATTCTCGCTCTTTTTCACAACGGACAATTCGAATTGGACGCATTTTTTGGAGAAATAAGGCGCAATGCAAAAATCTTGGCAAAGTTCGAAAATTGTGTCAATTAAGGGAATCACGGCTCAGAGTCGATAGAATTTGAATAATAATTAGTCAGAAAGATTATATGAGAAAAATCGTGAAAATAGTTTTTTTTTGTGGCCGTCTGTTTGGAATAGTTGTACTTTTAGGGTGGATATAGGTTTATCGCATAATGCATGACTCGATTGTCTTCTGTAATAAAATGTGCTAATTGCTTCAGAATAAAACGAACAGTCCGAGAACGACAGTAACTTTTATAGGTCCATCGATCCTCGTTTTCCGTGTCCAATAAATGGCTCATATATTATTAGCGGCAGAGTGGCGAACCACTGCATCATTGATCAATTTACTCCGCCACGACACAATTCGACCCTAATCAGAAAGTGTAACTGTTTGATCACTCGGACTGATGTTCATCACGCAAACGCATATATACAGGAAGAATGAGTCCTGAACTTTCTATATAATTGAGAAACTGCCCTGCATCGTATTAAGGCGTTACCCCCACTTGCAGCGCAAAAAAGGCCTTTTTCAAGAAATTTTTTAAAGAAAACTACCAAACTTTTTTAATCGATCAATATACCATCTTAAAGAACACATTTTGAAGAACTTTCAGTAATCTTTTTATTGAAAAATATTACATTGTTTAGTGGCAAATGGCCGTCAATGAAATAATGTTTTTATATACACGGTTTGCGGTGACCAACATTGCGGCGAAGTGGATCATCTGAAGAAAAAAATGCGGATGGATTTAGTCAAATATAAGTATAAACTAGTCTTTAATCGAAGGATTTCAAAAAATATTCATTTTTCACAAAATGGCGGACAGTCAAAGTTAATGGTTCGATTTTAACGAAAAAAAACGGCCGTTTTTTGGCTATAAAACGGCCATTTTTTTCGAAAAAAAAATCGAACGATTAAAGACTACATTTTTATGTATTAAATAAGCCTGCAAAATTTCAAGAAGATCGGTTCATTAGTGTTCGAGTAATCTTGGTCACCGACTTCAGAAATGCCATTTTGAGAAAAACGCGATTAAAGTTTCTCTTTCAACGCACTTTCAACGCGGATTCTTCTCTTTCAACGCTCATATCTCAGTCAATTTTGTTCGGATCGACTTGAAATTTTCAGGACATATTCTCAGATACTTATACTTAAAAAAAATGCAATAAAAAAATCGATTTTTTCAAAATCGCAAGTGGGGGTAACCCCTTAATAAAATTCCTTGCTAAAGACAAGTCTCGTCCATATTCGTATGTTTCCGAACCATCGCGAAAATGATTTTTCCATAAGATATTTTCTTCACGATATAATCGAGCAATATAACAAAACATATTGAAGATATTGATCATCCGAAAGTGACTGCATTACATGGAATAAAGCATTTTTATTCAATTGAAAAACATCTATCGTATCGATTATAAAAATAATACGCGCCCAAAAAAGTATGGGTTGAGAAGTGTCTGATTGAAGAGAATTGATTAAAGTAGTCCTATTGCTTCACACTAGTCATACCACTGATCATACTTGAGACTTGTACAATTAATATTTGTAACATATGAAAAAAAAATTGTGATAACTAAATTTTCCATGTGTAAAATGTTTAATTAATGCGTAAATGTTTAATAAAATGAAAATCCTATGGATTGGAGCCTGGCGATGGATTGGAGCCTGGCTACCTCAAGGGGAGATATACCTAGGGGGCGACTACCTAGATGGTCGAGGTCGACGATTTAGAAGCTATGAACCTTCCGTCGACCGTAGAAGACCTACACTATGGGCCTGGTATCGATGATTCCAATTAAGTTGACAAATTTCATGATTTATTCATTCCCAAATTTTCAAACGCGTTTTTCTCAAAACCACGTTTTTCAAATCGGTACCCAAAATTCCTCGAAAACCAATTAACCCATTGCCTTGAGGTTTTTCTATACACCATTATCTAATACTTGTCATAGGATTTTTTTTCCGTTATTTAGTTTTTGTTTTATAGGCAAAATAATAACTAATTTTTGGCCCAAAAATCACTATTTATGTTCAAACGTCCGCCATTTTGTCATAAATCGATATTTTCAAAATCGGCTATGACAAGTACTAGATTATAGTATCTAATTTAATAATCTTTTTGGTTTTTTTTTCAGATGATTTTTGAAGAAACGCCAGTGGGTATCGTATACGCAGATTTTTTTACGACGCTCCAAGGATCATACAATATCTTTGTATATTTTGATATTTTTAAATAAAGAAAATTAAACATATTTTTGAATGTATATACTTTTAGATAATTAAAAACCCAATCCGAAATTTCAAATAGTTTTCGTTGAAAAAATTCACAAAAATGACCTTTTTCCGGCTCTTAGGTGTATTTCTCCCCTTAAGGCAGTATTGTTGTCTAGAAATTTAAAAGATATAGTTTTTAAAATTTTGTTTTATCATTCTGTAGTGCTTTATGAAAACGTGTGTGAAAACCGTTCAATGATACTCATAAAATCAGCCAAGTTATAGAAATTATGAGAAGTACGCTAGGGGAGCGCGGTCGGGACGCAGGAAACTTTAAGATATTCATTTTATATTTAACAATTAACTATTTTTCATCTGTAATCAAGTATAAATACATTTCAGTAAACTGGTAAAATTACAGGCGAAATTACCAAACTTTCAACGAAAAATTACGCTTCTGAAAATCGTCTCGTTTTATAAACGAGAACGTCACTATATGAAGATGACACGTTGGCCACATTTATTATCATTGATGATACAATGCTTTTAATGATTAATAGAATGACAACAGATGTATTAGTTTTCTCCCAATCAATTATAAATATCTTTGATGATGTGAAAAGCAAAGTAGCTGTTCTTCAGATCTTAAAGACAGGCTCCGCTTTTCAGAACATGTCAATGGTCTGGCGGGGTGGACATTACGTGAAGATGTACTTGCTCGCAATGTAACCTGGCCAGAAGATTGTAATTTCCAAACATAGATGGTAAGCCGTAACAAACGATTTTGCGATCTTCCCGGTTTGTTCCATGGGAGGGCCCGGTCAGGTAAATCAGACAAGGCAAGTCTGGTCAGGGCCGGATACAAAGTAGGGAATGCCCGGTCACATTTCTGCACGGGAACGTCCACAACACTGGTGATCAGTGGGGGGCGTTTTTCGCGCATCGTTGTAACTAAACGTAGGGTAATCCCGATGGAGATAGCCCTACTAACTTTGAAGACCTATTGTCGTGAAACCATGAAGAATAAAACAACCATTTTAATCACAAACGTAATTAATTATAGTTGTTATCAAACGTTAATAATAATCACTCTGAAAAACAACAAATGTAGTCACATCAACCAATAATGGCCATAGGGGTCAGAGGGAGATAACCAGTACTGTTTTCTCCTTTTTCCTTGCCTTTATGATCTTTCAACTGCTTTTTTTTACTGCCGCAGTTGGAGCACATGTCTTCATACTCTGTAGAAAAACTCGCGATTTTTGGGACGAAAATTGAAAGTTATCTGTCGGAAGCCGCCATTTTGTTAATTTGTTAAAACAAAAAAAAGCATCGATTAAGGACTAGATTTATTATTAAACTAATGATTTTTTTGGTTTTTTTTATTTCAGATGGTCCAGTAAAATTTTATGATGGTCACCGCAAAGCACTACATGCCGAAGGGGGTCCGGGAAAGATGGCGATATTTTTATAAATAATCAATATTTTTCTTTGAAAATGTAGACAAGTCAAGCTGAAATATAACATAAAAAGTCTATGTAAACACTTTTGTAAAACAAACTTAATTACATTAATTTTTTTTTTATTGAAAATGCTCGTTTTTTCACGCCTCTGACTGCATCTCACCCCTCAATCTTCGTTCCCACTTTAAGCGGTATCGCAGAGAGGACAATGGGAAATTCTTCACAACTGCTGTCTGAGATCCTACGCATGACTTTATGTTTACTAACAGTCTTGTTTTTCTTATGTCTGTCAGTCATTCTTTCTTGTTTTATCATCTTTGATCTCTTAGACTTCTCTTCTTTTTCTGCCTTTGTTTCTTTTCTTTCGCTTTTCAATGTCATCTTCAGACGTCAATAGAATGCTTGATTGCTTGGCACGTTTGCGAACTTCGTTAGGGTTTTTAGGTAGTGGCGATATTTCCTTCTGTACTCTTGTCGGTGTAGGTTTGTCACATGATCTCCGAGTTTTTCGAAGTACCTCGGCCAAAACTAAGGCCATCTAACCCGATTGTTCGAGCGAGATGACCGTATGAACTTATAGAAAGGAACACGTCATATTTTTCTTTATTTTCAGGTTAGAATACGTAAAAAGATCATTACGTCACAATTGTACAAAAACAAGCAAATTTTTCAAAACTTTTTTGTAACCACTTAATATGACAACCCTTTATTTTGTATTATACGTGTATCACAAAACAAAGTGGGTTTTACTTACTTTTTTGTATTTTTCTTCGCAGAAAAAACTGAATGATATTTGTTTCCAGCCACGAAACGAAGAGAACTATATTATTGTTAAGGGGGGTTATTATTAAATCTATCACTAGATTATTTTGGAAAAATCGATAAAAAAAAAAATTTCGTAATGTACATATATTTAAGTACACACACAGAAAATTTCTTATCAATCCGGCGAATATTCTCGAAGTTACACGCACATTTGTAACGACGTGTCAGAACCTTCGAAAGTGCTTTTGAAACTATAAACGCGTTTTTTTTTTTAACTGTGTTTTTAAAGTCAGTGAGCAAGATTTCTCGGAAATGGCTGAACCGATCAGTCTCAAATTTTAACACAATCTTGTCAAGTATATTTTTTAGTAATTAATCGAAGGTTTTTTCTCACTGATCAATATTTTCCATTTTATAAACAATTTAAGGCCTACATTTTTGTCATGAATAGAATTTTTTTTGAGAAGCCGCCATTTTGGTAAAAATTATTATTTTGCTTATTCCTTCGATCAATTACAAAATAATCTATTATATTAATGGAATGTTTTTGGTTTGTTCATTTTAGATAATCCAGTCCAGAGATATCGTGCTCACCGCAAAACGCCTTTTTTTAGAGGTCAGCTATAGCAGCTTTCAAAATAATTATTTTTACAAATAAATATATTAAAATACAGTTAAAAATTACCATTATACATGTACAAATTTTTACGTTAATAGGTTTAAAGGTCTTCTGAAGACAAAATCTTGAAACATCGATCTTTTTGGACCTTCTCACTGCATATAACCCCTTAATGGCATCTATCTACAATAAGTCGAACTTTTATCTATTGGCCTTTTCTTCCGGACTTACTCTATATGATAGTACATTTTTTTACATTTTTTTCACGGATCAATAGACTATGTAAAATATTCCAGAAAGAAAACTGGAACGGTTTAACAGTTATTTCATCCTAAAAATCATCTCCAAACCAGCGCTCTATACAACGATACTGCCTTAAAAAATCATGGGATTAACAAACCTTCTTCAGTTATTCTCTCCGTATTTTTTCTCTTGGAAACTGATTAGGATAAGTGCAAAGATCGTTATTTTTTTTTTTCCATTGACTTAGAATGCAACGGTACATTTTTTAAAGATTTTTTTTGCACCTAGACCGACGGGTCGTGGAGTTTGATATTCTCTGATTCGGGTTTCGGAACGGAGAAACGAATAGAGCAGATACAGAGAAAGAAAGAATCGACGGAAAGCTCTCATTAGATGAAAAGCCGAAATTGGTGAGAGTAGGTTTTAAAAAAATCTCATTCGCTAACGTGTTTTAGTGATTATCGCATTCGTATTCGGGACAAGCAGCCAAGGTAACGGAATTAGTATATGGGGTCAAGCCCCTGTTGCCTCTAATTCGCAACGAAGCCTAAACATTCTTAATAAATTTGATTAAAACGTTGTTAGCCGTGAGTTTTTTTTCTATTCGGAGCCCGGAACGTTTTTCTTTTTATTTTCTCGAATGTCATTGGTCGTTTTGCTGGAGGCAACATAAAAATCACTGCATGAATGTATTACTTTTTAGGCACTGATTTAATATAGTAATATAGTCATATTCATGCAGTGGTTATTATTAATGTTATATTAATTTTACGGTAATTATTTTACAATATAATTATATACATCCAGGGTTTATGTTGAAAAATCTGAAGTTAATCAATACAATGGCATCCGATGACTGGATTGAAATAAAATTATTGTCGTTATTCTAAAATAATCATTTCCGAGAACAATTAACCAGAAACACAATTTTTTATATATTCCCCATATTTGGGCGACATTCGAAAAAGTGTAGCAACTGAAAGGTGTTTTTTTACATAAAGCATTGAAAATATGTGAATACCTAAGGAACCCTGTACTTTGATGCTTTTTTTCAATTCTAATCGCCATCTTTGTTCCGTGACGAGACGAATGAGATTTCGAGAACTCGTTGCTTTATAATCGTTGAGTGAGTTGGAAGCGCCCAGTATCTATATGTACCCACACGTTGAGTCTGGGGCACCATCATCAGCGAGCCGAAACGCCAACAAGAGTGGCGAAAGGTCTACATTGAAGTCGAGCTTCAGGGCAATCGATCGTCTTAGCGCAGCATTAACGCAGCACAATCCTAGACGAATTAAGGCGAAACGAGAGAAAGAATGAGAGAGAGAGAGAGAGAGAGAGAGAGAGAGAGAGAGAGAGAGAGAGAGAGAGAGAACGTCAGCGACGCCACCGGCGAGCGAACCCTCAATCCTGCGGGTTGGCGGCGGCGATGGGCAAATCCACCTAACCTACTGTGCTGCCTCTGCTGGTTGTATCGTCCAAAGTGGTGGAAGTGTTGGCGAAGCGTGGGGCAAGCACGGCGGTTCCGGGAGCCAGAAAGGGTGGGTTAGGGGTGGGGGGGGGGGGGGGGGGGGGGCGCAGGTCCGCTACGGTTGCCCAAGCTCCGGAATGGATGGCGGTTAAGGGGATGTAGGGGAACGGACAGGGAACCGGAGGAAGGAGAACCGGTGCGGCGTCGAGAATGTCGACGCTTGCGTGACGTCATGAATCAGGCCGCGGACGTTGCGGAAAAACGTTGTCATGGCGACGTATGGGGGCGGCAATATAGCCAAAGAGCTTTCTCTCTCGTCGAGGGACAAAGGGAAAGACCGAGATACCAAGAACGAACAGAAAGAGAGAGCAAGGTATCCAGCCAGCCATGAACGGACAAAAACCACCGAAGACGTGGACAGTAATGCGGAAATGACAATGAGAAAACTACGAGCACTAAATCGGCGAGAACGAACCTACGGTTCCAAGTGTAAAGGGCTCGGAAAACGCCGCGATATCATGAAGAACATCTACGAGTGGTTCGAGTTCTGAGGAAAGCAGCTTAGAACTCTCCCTCGAGCACTCGAAACCACTATATATATCTTCGGTTAAGATCCCAAAGATTCTACCTCACGGATTTGACTCCACTTGAGCAAAGACGCTTGTAACTTGCTATTGCTCACAATCTAGGAGGCTCGATTCACCTCGCTTTACGTGATAAAAGCCCTAGGTTGCGGCGTTTTTATTCCCACCAGTCTCGCCCTCTTTCTCTCTCGCTCATACATATAGGGATATATATATATGAATGGGGATAAGTTCTGGATTTTCTCTTTCACCTTCGACCGATCGAAGAAACGGGGATTCGAGGGAATTGGAACGTTCACTTTCCATTGTAAACCTGCAAGGTGGGTTTTCCTTCGCCATTTCTTTGCAAGCTCTTCTCACATCACCGAGATTATTAGATCGAGCGCTATCCATTATACGGACTGACAGGAATCATACTAATGAATGACCTTGTAGTTTGCAACGTTGAAATCCAACTATTTTGTTCTTTTTCATTACTTATTTCTTTATTTTTATCATACAAAGTCTTCTTTGGAAATTGAGGTCGTAAATTTCTGATGAGAATAGTTAGAAACGTTTGAGAGATTTTCACGGCTGCAGCTGGTCAAGAAAAATTTCAGTAATTGAAAATAATTGATTTTCGTTGCAACGATGCAAACCCCAACGTCATACCAACGAGGCACTGTCATAGACCGTGTGTTGAGGGAAAAGAACCAATGAGGTGGGAACTTTCAAATAAATCTCATTGGCAATTGCTTTGCATATTGATGAGACTTCCTTCCGCTGTATCAACTCCTGCTGATGTTTTTTTAATCAGGTGCAACAAGTGTCTTTTGACGACTTTACACTCATGGGAATTACGCAGTCAAGTTCATCTCGCTGGATCAGTTGTCCAATGGAACTCTCATTGCGAGCCGTCACTTTGCGTCTTAGTTGATGAACTTTTTTTGTTCGTGATTTGAATGGAGGTTTCTTGGTCATTGGGTTTTGGGTATTTTTTTTTCAAGTGCAGGGTCGGCAACATTAAACATTAATTTAGAGAAAAATGTTGTATGGAATAACACTTTTCTTATTATTTGTAGTTCAAGGACACAGTAACGAAGAATTATCAACAATAAAATAAGAATAATTATTGGACTTGCAGACATTTGGACCCCTATTTCAAAAATGTTTGTAGATTGTTCTCACTTTATTGTTGACAATTCTACTCTGTCCTCAAACTACAAATAACAAAAAGGTTTCGATTCCCTACAAGAGTATATTTTTAAATTGATGTTTTTAATTGCCTACCCCCCGCTTAAAAATATCTCGAAAATGGTTCACTTTTGCACAAAGCATTACTGGGTTATTTGATAGCGGAAAACATGTCCTATAACCCTTCCACGGGACCGTGGCCAAGCCCTGTATTTCAACTGATTAAACAAATAATTTGAACGTCCATATCTACAGTGTTCAATATCGAAACGAAAAAAAATACAAAAAATAAATTTGCCATTTATTTTGTTTTTTTTTTGTAAACATTGATGCCCGTTTGACGGGGGAGATAAAACATTACGAACATTCGAACAAAACTAATTATATCTCATGTGAGAAAGAAAAAAGTCTCACGGTCTCTGGCTTTATTTTTCTCCATTTGTATTTCTGTGCAGTGTGGATAATGGATGAATTTAAACGGAACAATGGCAAAATTGCGAAAGTCAGTAAATGTTGAGGAGATACAAGGTTCATGGGCCTGTATAAGGTACACAGATACGAACGCGAGCGTGTATTAGACGGAAAGGAGGAGAAGCGGAGAACTTATCGATTCGTCGTCGTCGTCAGCACGCGGCCTTGTCACGGCGTCGAATACCCGCCGTTATTTCGACGCATTGTCAATAATAAATGCGAAGGAGCGGAGCATGTGCGAACACTTTGGGAATATCTGTGGATTCGTGCGGCTAAAAGTTAAGTCGAGCCAGAAATGTGTGCTCTTTTCGTTTCCCTGCAGTCGTTACGTTGCCTCTTGTGCCGAACGAATTAGACATTCCCGACTAGGAATGTTGCTACGGGGCAGACTAGAGCTGCATTCGGCATACCGTATTTCGTACCACGGCACGGTACAGGCCACCGGATCAGAGCTTTACCGGGTGTGAAACGCTTTTTTGAATCCGGCCATGACGCGGATGCCGGTAACGTAACTGATCCGTATACCTTTTCAGGCTCTGATCCGGTTGCCGTATCTATGCCTAAAATGAAAAAAAATCCAAAAATTCTGGTAGTATTTTTTGTATCCATATGCGTTATTTATGATCTTGCCTATATGATAATTGGAATAAAACGTATCCTGCCCCGTTGTAGTTTTGTACCTCCCCTCGGAATTGAATCTACGTCTTCTAATTCTAGAGCTGAGCGCGCTACCCATTTAGCCATTCCAAAACTTTCGTAAAACTTATTTTTTGCATATTTTTATCATTCTAATTCTATTCTAAAGAATGTCAATAATTTTATTCATGGGGTTGAAGATTGCATCGCTGCACAGCAACAATAATTCTCTTTTACCGGATTTTTTCTGTCTATTTAGGCTGTGAAAATAACTCAAACGTTCTTACATATTCTCATTAGAGTGTGACGACCGGAATTTGCAAAATAAAGGCTTCTGATGATGGTTTGTAAAAAAAATGTTAAGGTGTGCCAATAACATTTAATTTGTTTGATTTGATTGATTACCTTTTGATGATGATAAAAATAAACGAATGAAAAAGGGAAGGAAAAAAGCGTTGCATTCCCACGATGCAAACTTCAAATTTATTTTGATTCGTTATTTGTATCTTGATTTGATGATGACGGCGTCCGCATGGACACCATATTACTTTAAGGGAGACTTTGTCCTTGAAATGCAGCGGGAGATGTTAGCGGCTCAACATGAGCAGCTAGAAGAAGAGGAGGGATGCCTCTATGGACCAGGCATTGCCGATTAGCGGTAATTATAAACACATTTGTGTAAACACATTACAAAACATTAAACGCGTTTTTCTCGAAAACACGTTTTTAAAAATGGCTGACATTCTCCTGACCGCTGTAATTAACATATCGACCTGAAATTTGGAGAGCATACTCAGAAAATATGTCTTCACGGAATGACGGATCGTTTTTTCAATAGATATATTTTTGCATTTATTATTTATCTTTTTATGCAAAAAAAACGCGAAAATTCGATTTTTTTTAATTGCCGCCATTTTCCGAAATTCGTACTAAACGAAAAACCCATCCGTCATTCCATGACCAAAGGGTCACAGATTGATAATATGCTTTGAATTTGTGTTTCAGATCAACAAAGAGGGGGTAGTGATGTCAGCCGTTTACCTCCCGCGATTTGAGGACCTGTTTTCGCGGAGCTGCAACGGCCGCCATTTTGGTTTTTTTTTTTCAAAAAACAATTTTTTTACCGTTCTGTATATCATGAATAAAAGCAAGAAAAAAACCGCACTCGAAAAGCTTTACTCGTTTCCTTTAAAAAAAATAAAATGTAAACACCTGAAATATGGCACTCCAAGGACAAAGTCTCCCTTAATTAGAATCTTGCCGAAATTATGCACGCAGCAACTCAGTTGTTTACTTTGATGGCCCCGAATAAGGTAATCCGATGGACATTCGGCGCAAATCAGACATACACTTCGAAGTGCATGGCAGATTGGCACCGGATGTCTACTGGATTAGCCAACCTCGGAGCACGGATGGGAAAATGAAAATCGATCAGGCCTTGAACAGGTAAGATTAACAGAGCCATGTGAGGGACGCATTGCGGATCGTCTGATGTGGGCCTGATTAATGCTGCCTTCTTACATCGGTATCTGGGTACTACTGATCCGGCAGACATACGGCGCCGATCAGGCACGGACTTCGGCGCCATAACAAGGTCCTCGCAAGATTACCTGATTCAGGACTGATCAGTTTGTCTTTATCACACCCTTTCTCCGGATTCACTAATCCAGTAAATATACAGCACAGATCACGCGGGCGGTTCTACGGTATTCCCGACCGTATCTTCAAACCTGCCTGGTCAGTGATCCGGCTGCCGGAACAACATTTCCATTCGGGTTAACTGAGAAGGGCCATCAGAAAAAATTTGCTGACTTCCATGAATTTTTTTTAAAGCAAAGATCCGTTCACCATTTTTGAGACTTGGGGTATGTTTTATTACTACTTTTCGCAGTTACATGGTTTTTTTTTTAATTAATTTTTCAAAATGGCGGAGGTTTGGCATGGTCTTCTAAACTGCATTTTCAAAACTGACCTGACGTATAGCTACAAAACTAATCGACCGATGCTGATGAAATTTGGTATACATCTTTATAACTTTATCGTTCAAAACATGCTCGTAAATATGTTTAAAATTAAAAAAAAAATTTTGTTGCAAAACGTAACCTTTTTCGGAAAGTTCAATATTTTTATTTCAAAGGGTATCATTTCATCGATTTTCAACATTTCTGACTTTTTCTTGGTTCATATTCTGCGTATGAATGTTATTCACTTTTCACTTTAGACGCTAAAAAAGGAAATTTTCATGAATTGCTTGATAGGTTTATATTATAGATATTGATATAAAAGTTGTTGAACTTATAAAATACACTTTCGAAATACATTTTTTTTTAAATGTATGTGTTGATGTAACCCAAACAAACTTTAAACGCGTTTTTCTCGAAACAACGTTCTTCGACGGCTTGTTGATAAAATCTTCGAAACTATTGAACCGCTCCTTATGCAATTTTAACCACATATACTTTACAACTATAGCTATAGCGCATATCAAGGATTTTTAAAATTTTTATATTTACTTTTTTTGCCAAAAACGGTGAAAAAACACGTTTTTTTCGAAAAAAAAGTCCGCCATTTTGATATTTTTCCATACATAAAAAAACGTATGATATGCGCTATGGACATTAACATACTGAATCCAAAACCGTATGATTTTTTTGTTTCGGATGATCCATCTCAGAGATTCCTCAACAGTGCAGACCTACAATTTCTTAGGATATTTTTTTAAATACCATTATCGTCTATGAATAGTGACCTAAATCAATAAAAAAATGTTTCATGTAATTCGAAAGTGTATTTATTAAGTGTAACAATTTTTATATCAATATCTATAATATAAACCCCTCAAAAAAATTCTCGAAAATAGCCTTTTTTTAGTCTAAAGTGAGAAGATCCCTTAATGAAAGCAACATTTTCGTCGTGTTTTTTTCGGATTAATCCCGCTGATGCTCACGTCACGCCGTCTGAAAACATCCACCGCAACCCGTTTCAAAGGCCGTGCCATTCCTCCGCCATTTTTAAAACGTAATGACAATTTTTTTAAAATACTATGTAACCTCTATAAGTAGTAATAAAACATACTCTAAGTTTAAAAAATGGCGAACAAATTATTCCTTTAAAAAAAATCATAAAATTCAGCATTTTTTGTTCGTTTGAAGGCGAAAAAAAATCGAAAATAGAATCCTAAAAATAAATGCTGAGAATCCCCGTTCAACGTAAGGTAGATGGCCCAGTAATCGTCACCTTAAGCAGCTCACTTGACTTCGCAAATTTATTTAGCTCAACTAGGAAAGTGAGTAAAAGTTATTTCAAGTCGTTCTTAATCAGTTTTCTTATTGACGAAGAAGAAGGTTTCGAGAAAATATTTCGTAAACGTTATAAGCTGCTATTGTACGAGTCATCGTCATGTCGCCACAACAGTTGATTCGGTAATCGCCATGGGAACGTCCCACTAATCGTCACATGCGTTCAAACTGCTTTGAAGCCTTATATACCTTTTAAAAAAAATTGTTTTTTTTTATTGACTTAAATTGTGTATAAACATGTCGAAAATAATATGCAAAAGTTATTTTAGGTGGACATTTTTTAAGACATGTAGAAAAATGGTTTTAAAACTTTGAACACGTTTTTTATGAAAAAATGTTTTCAAAATCGGGCGGACTCGTAGGTCCTGCATTTTTTGACCGATTGACTTCAAATTTCAACTATAACTTCTTAGATACTTTTTATAGCGATGTACACACGATTTTTAAAAACGTTTAACAATTGCGATTTTTGGAAACGAACAAAGGCCGATGTTTCAGTCGAAAATGCGACTTTCTTAAAAATCGAGCTAGATGTACAAAAATAAATATTTTATAATAATCGTGTGTACTTCGGTAGCAAAACTCATGTAGATTACGGGGAAAAGAAAATTCTTCTGGCCTACATAAGGCCTTAACTAATTATGCAAAGGTTCGTAGGACTTTGTTGACTCGATTATGTCTGCATATAGAACGGCAGAATAATTTGTACACACTCTGTCACAAACTTTATGATTTTTATTAAAACATTTGATAAAGAGTTTGAAATTTTGAGTTTGGAATTTTATTAATTTCAAAAATGAAACTAAATATTGCCTATTACGTCAGAATTATAATTTTTATTTATTTGTAGTCATTATAAACAACTATTTTTTCATAAAATAATTTTTAATATTATTTCGATCGAGTGCTGTTCACCTGTGTTCAAGACATACCCAGTTATCGACACGGTCACGACCCAGTAATCGACAACATTTATTTATATGTATATCTTTCTACTATCGCGAATATGTGTGTGACGATTACTGGTTCGTGGATCCTTCAGACAATGCTAATTACGGACCCAATATTTCTTTTCTGATTTTCTATAAACTAATATTCGATTCGTAAGACTCTTTTTTTGCTAACATTATCCCAGTTATCGACAGCCGTGGCGATTAATCGGCAGAGTGTTTATGATGCTGAACCGTTAATCGACATATATGAAAATTCGTTGAAATTAAACATAAAACTATAATTTTTTATGCTGAACGCAAAACTAAAATCCTTGTTAATCACGTGAAGGAAAACTTACTTCACGCAAGTCCACAGGCATTCTCAAATCACCCGAGATGGGACATGGTTCACGTTAACCTCCCAATGAAGGATTCGGCCGAAATGACAGCTAGACGTCGTAGCGGAATATATTGAATTTGATTATTCATTTATACGTATACTTACGGGTGTGAAAATGTAATACAACATAGTAAATACCTCTTGAAAGCTAATATACCACAGATCTGCACAAAGGACTGATTTTCATCATAAAATACTTATTTAATGCGTAAACATGACGATCACTAAGACCCTGACGGCCACTGGGCCGACTACCTTAACTGAAAACTGTAAAAACAATTTTTAGTTACATTGAACTGGAAGTCCCATCAATCGAAATGAATTATTTTGGAATTTTTTTTAGCGGTGATTATAGTTTTCGAAATTAATTGTGTATCTCGTCGAATGAATTTGATGGACGGAATGGGTCGAAAATTTGCATTATTGGATTGCAACGAATTTTCCAAATGATTTTTAATCGTTTCCGTGAATATTTCAAATCAATTTCGAATCAGATTAAGTTGTACTTTCAAATAATGTAGCCACTGAATTTCAAGGGGATGTTTACTCATCGACGAATAAACAACCTTAATAATAGATCCTATTTCCCCAGGGCTTTCAACTGTTCTCGAGAGTTACGTTATTCGCGTTACATTTTTTATGGATAGCCGTAGGTACGCAGGAGGATAACAAGGATGCAACGGTGCACACGTAAACGAGGGTAAACCGGAAACGGGACACTGGGAAGGGCGATCGACACGCAATGTGGATGAGCGTGGGTATCGATCCTCGAAGCAATACGTGCAAGCGGTGGGTATATAGATTTGACGTTAGAAATTAAGGGGAGCTACCTTAGTAAACGGCGAGAAAAACAGGTAAACTTCGGGGATTTTTATCTCAAAAACTAATGTTTGGATTGGATCCGGATTTTTTTTATTGGGAAATATGTACATTGAGGTGTGTTTAGGAATTTTTAAAAATCAATTCGTTGACTGGAAGCAATTCAAACGCGATTATCTCGAAACATAGTTTTCAAAGTCGGTGCCAGATGTATTTCGAAAACGGCTTGTCCGATTTTGTCCAAATTTGGATAAAATATTCTTCGATAGTTTTTCTCGTTCGCCACGTAGGGGTTTTTCATTTGATTGAACCATTGCTTTTTTATGCAATGGTATACAATCCAAAATCATCGGAAATTGCGAACGAAAAACGAATGTTAAATTAAAACGGTCGCAATTGCGTCAAAAATGAAAATTTCAAAAAAAATCCTACGTGGCAAACGAGAAAAACTATCGAAGAATATTGTATCCAAATTTGGTCAAAATCGGACAAGCCGTTTTCGAGATATATCTGGCACCGACTTTAAAAACTATGTTCCGAGATAATCGCGTTTGAATCGCTTCCAGTCAACGAATTTATTTTAAAAAATTCCTAAACATACCTCAATGTACATATTTTCCAATTTAAAAAAACCGGAACCAACAGAACATTAGTGTTTAAGATAAAAATTCCCGAAGTTTACCTGTTTTTCTCGCTGTTTACTCAGGTACCTCCCCTTAAGTTTCATTTGATCACTACATACAAGCACAAAAATAGTGACCCATTAAAAATAATAATATTCGATTCAAATAAAAATATTGTTTTTTCATTGTCCAAAATATTGTATTTACCAAGGAAATAAAAATAAATCATAATTTGGGTTATAGATTGATTACACAAGACATTTGGAAAGGTGAAGAAAAAACAGCACTCGTCTGATTAAGGGGGAAGATCGTTTTATAATGTAAAGAAGAGCTTATGGCACAAAATGAACTCCACGCGACGAAGCTGAGGGATATTTCAAGGCCCCGGAATCGCAGGTTAAGGAGGTTGGAGCGGTCCAGTTGAGTCAAATGACGGTTTATGAATTTTTTTTCAATCAACCTTAAAAAAATGTATGCGAGGCATAGATTTGTTCTGTAGATGCTAATTTTCCATAAAACATGTACTTAAATGGCAAGATTGTGCATTTTTACATTTTTGTTACGTAAATAAGAAAAACGAATGAAAAAGTATAACATTATCTATGATTATTATGAAAAAACTGCGTAAGCGAATGTTTTATAAAACTCAGAATAAAATTTTAAGTTATTTATAATTATGCCTATTTATATTTATGTCACGAGATTATTTATTATTACCGTTAATTAATATTAAGTGTTGCCGAATTACGACAAGTTCGCGGACATTGAGGTTGGCAGTCTTCATCCGCCAGCCAAGATTCGTAATCTCCCATCAAACCTTGATGGTTCAATATTGAATATATATGGTTTACGATGGGTAAGATGGTATTTTTTTTTCTAAAAGTTTGCAAAGGTTTGGTTTGCGTTAATCCGTTGTTAGAAATAGTTTGTCATGGTGCCAAGTAGCCAAAAAAAATTACATCGCCCGTAGCGTGAAAGTCTTGCCCATCTGCACGTGACATTACATACATTACACTATTTTTTATCTCTGGTGTTTTGAGGTGAAACATTTTTTTTTAATTGGTAAAGTATCAGTATGGTCTGGGAAACAACATTAATTTCAAAAAAATGTAATCTTGGATTATGGCTGACGCTCCAACCTCTTCAAGGGGTGAGATGCAGTCAGAATTTTCAAAAAATCTATTTTCTTCATCATTTTCTTGAAGTATGATGTTTCGAAAATATTCCCTGAAAAATTCAAGTCAATCCGATGAATAGTTTCCGGGATATCCCACAATTAGTGAAGGGGCGTCGGGTCCCCATAGCAGGTAGCGGCTGACAAACGCGCAAGCGATAATACCCGGGAAGGCAGAATGCTTCGAAGACAACATCAAATTGATATTTTGGAAGCTTCCACATCGCCAGAAGCCTTATTGTATGGGCCAGGAATTGATGATTCGATGTAAGTAATTTTTGAATTAGTATTTCTGTACATAAATCAGGTGTAAAATTGGAAAACTCTTTTAGAAATTTTCAAAAATGTATTGCTCAAAAACTATAAACTTTAGCAAAACTTTATAAATAATACTTTCGTGTTAAAAATACGTTTTAGAAAAGAATACTTTCGTTGAAAAAAGTCATAAAAGGTAACCTGTCCTTAAGTCCCAACATTTTTGAGTCCCGCCATTTTTAATGCGTTTTTCTGTAAACTACTTTTCCGTAAACCTCGTACAGGATAACTCAAAAACTATCCGATCGATAATTTTGAAATTTTGCACACTTCAAGATAATATAATTGCCGTCAATGTGAACCTAAAGTTACGTGAAAATTATTCGCAAAACCTACTTTTCCATAAGCAAATACTACAGTAAACAGTTCATAAAAAATACAACATGTTTTCAGACATGTACCATTTTTTGGAATGTTCACTTTTCTTTGGATTTTTCAGGTTCATATAGAGCGTGTGGGTCTGGAAAATCTAAAACTTCTAGGCTCTGATGTTTCAGATCAATGCAAACATTTGAAAAATTAAAACATGTAATAATGTGTACATAACATTTTAATTATGTAGAATAAATAGTCTGTAGAATAAATAGTTTCCGGCTGCCTGAAGGGAACTCTCCCCTTAAAAGCACAAACCTTGAGAACTGTGTAAACGCATGCCCCTCAAACGTCATGAGGAAACACTCGGGGGATCTCTTTTTAATGCAGTGGTTTTGCGAGTGCTTCCGAAGAGGTTAAGGAAATTCTTGAGGAATCAAGTGCATGGATAAGCGGACGTACATGTGACAAGTCTCTCGCCTACACGGAGGGCTCTTAAAAGCTCCCGGATGCGAGTAAATATTCTCGAGGAGTTGTTTAACATCCTTTACCCAAGGAAAACTTGGCCAACTCGGTTAGGTCGCAGACTAAGACTTTGGCGATGAGGTCTAAATCGTGCACACATGCCTCACAAAAAGGAGCGAAGAAAACGCCCAATAAACTTGCCCTTCTCCACTTTCTGCAAGAATCTATCGATTCTCGTCTAATAAAAAAAAAAGTTAAAAATCTCCGTAAGAAAACTGGTCTCTGCCTCCGGAAATCTTCGAAAGAGTCTCGAGCCCCTATTGAATTGAAGTACCACGGGAGACGCTTAAGGGACGATAATGCACCATCCGAAGGATTCATCTGTTATCAAGTTTTCGTTAAGCGCTTCGATTTTTTCGTTCGACTTTTTGCCCAATATATTGGCACATCTGTGGGATATTTGGGTAATTACACTGCTTTTTTAGCATTGAAAATGCTTTTGAAACTGTATACCAGGTGTAGAAGTATGAAACCGGAATTTCCCTATAGATGATGCTAGCCATCAGTTTAGGGACCGTAAGACCGCTGCTGCAGCGCCATCATCTCCCTCTAACAGCTGACGAAGATTTTCAACACACAACAACCCAAGTTCCCTACACCGGTAGATTTTTCTATAACCGTAAACATGTCGACTTTTGTGTCTACGA
>OY723385.1:8614028-8696528 GCA_963210295.1 Ophion ellenae | reverse complement strand
GGTGGTGGGAGTGGGAGGAGCCACTTATGTCGGTACGCGAGCGATGACATTCTTCGCTTGCGGAAGTCCTAAGTCCCGGACAGGTGATCTGAAGCAAAAAAATCAAACATATTTTTACTTTGTACAATATTCTGTATAAGTTGACCTAGAATCAAGAAGAAAAATTGGAAAATAAAAAAATAGTGAGCAGAAAACTGCGAAACTTTTTGGAAAAAAAAACAAACTTTCATCCGATCGCTCACTATTTTGTTATTTTTCAATTTTTTTTCTTCATTCTAGGTTAACTTGTATACAATATTGTACAAAGTAAAAATACGTTTGATTTTTTTGCTTCAGATCACCTGTCCGGGACTTAGGACTTCCGCAAGCGAAGAATGTCATTGCCCGCGCACCGACATACGTGGCTCCTCCCACTCCCACCACCATGTTTTGTCAAACTTTAAAAAATATTTTGATGTTCAATAAAGACCGCTTAGTCAACATACCAAATATCAACATTCTATATTTGATACTTTTCGCATTAAAAATTAGTGAAAAATCGATCATTTTTTGGCCCAACAAGGGAGAACCTCCCTTTAAACACACAGTATACATTTTTCTGTTCTACAAATAAACCATAGCCGCCCCTTTAATTACCCAACAAAGTAACCATTTCCTTACTACCTTCACCAATGTTTAGGTATTCCTTTCCCAATTAGGTCTGGGCTACAATACTCGAAATAACATTAGGCCCCCGCTGCGTGATGCGTAATTTACAAATACCTAAGTGATTGCCTTTTGATTGATCTTGATATTCCCTTGAGATATTTGTACCTCGTATAGTTACACACGCGAGCTTTTCATACACATGCACGAAGACAGAAGGGCTTTTGCAAAGCTGTCGACGATCAACGTACCTGACGCTGTTATATTATTGCAGTGGACGGAAATAAGATATCAGTCGGTTGGAATCGTGTACCGTTTTGCCGATGCCAAAGTGACGCATTAAAACATAGCTCCAATACCGCAGTGTCCGTACTTTCCTGGCTCGTGTCAAGGCATGATATCTATTTATCAAGCGTCTAGAAAACGGACCGACCGCTAGATTTCTATAGGGTGTTTCAAAATGACCGGACATTTTTATATATTAATAAAAAGTATTATTTATTTGAAAAGTACGAATATTTTTATTTCTATATAAGGTACAAACATGGAGACTATGTGTGGAACTCGATATCCGATAAATGGCATAAACGGCATGGAAGGTACCGTATGTACCTTATATTGAAATGAAAATATTCGTACTTTTCAAATAAATAATACGTTTCATTAATGAATAAAGAAGACAGGTTATTTTGAGACACCCTGTATAAACCGAGTGTCCCATTTCAATCAAGTATTGAGTATAGTAACATTTTTAGGGTTCGAAGGGGGAAGTTAAAAAAAAAGACATTGGTCCAAAATTCAAAATGGCGACGTTGAGATGGCCAATACATTTTTTTTAAGGAAAAAAAGGACTATTTTCGCAAAAAGTTTCCATGCCGAAACTAACAACTTTTGTAGGAAAAATGTTGAACCCTAAAAGTTTCACTATACTCAATATATTAATAAGGTGTTAGATTAAAATGTGACACCTGGTATATCAATGAATGAACCGAATGAACGAGTGTGGCATGTAAACGAATGTATGCGTACAGCACGTTTGCTGCAAAAATCATGCAATTCGAAATTTGTGATTGTTAATTGTGAAACAACGCGACGCTAACGAAGGAAGTTGCAGCACTCTGAAATTACAAGAACTTGGCGCGCTAGTTTTCTTTTTCACGAGTCGTACAATGCTTCATGGTAGTAATCAATAGAACAAGAACGTTGAAGTTTTTTTGCTTCGCAAATTAGGATATCGATCGGCTGTACTATATTTTAAGGGGTGAGATGCAGTCAGAATTTTCAAACAATCGAGTTTTTTTTATTTACATTTTCTTGAAGGATGTTTCGAAAATATTCCCTGAAAATTTCAAGTCAATCCGATGAATAGTTTCCGGGATGTCCCACAATTAGTGAAGGGGCGTCGGGTCCCCATGGCAGCTAGCGGCTGACTAACACCCAAACGATAGTCCCCGGGAAGGCAGAATGCTTTGAAGACAACATCAAATTGATATTTTGGAAGCTTCCACATCGGCAGAAGCCCTATTGTATGGGCCAGGAATTGATGATTCGATGAAAGTAATTTTTTAATTAGTATTTCTATACATAAATCAGGTGTAAAATTGGAAAACTCTTTTAGAAATGTTCAAAAATGTATTACTCAAAAACTATGAACTTTGGAAAAATTTTATAAAAAATACTTTCGTTTTAAAATTGCCCAAAATATTTTTAAAAAATAATTAATCCCGAAAAACTTTAATTTTTCGAAAAATTGTTTTAACAATTGGCTATAAACAATTGAGTGCTCGACTTTTCGGCAAAAAACTGTGATATTCGGATTCAGCGGATCGAAATGCATAAAAAAAAGTTTAGCTTCATCCAACGAGCTCAAAATTTTGCGAACATATAATACCGTGTCCACATCGAAAAACATCGAAAGACTATTGCGGAAAAAACCCAAGTTTCAATCATGTAAAAGTACCACTTGTCGCGTACGGTTTGCTTCCTTTGACCTCGGCTTTGGAAGGCCTTAGACCCGAACTAATAACTTATCTATATTTGACGTACATCATTTCTCTTTTTAATTGATGACAAGTATTTTTGCTTTTTAATAATGCATGTTCTACATGTACATTTGGTTATGTATAAATATGTGCGTTGCATGAATACGTATTGTAAAAGATGTGTACCAATCCCAACTGCGGGCACAATCAAATGGCAACATTTACACGGCTGGTTAACTAAAAAATCCGATAAAGATTTTTCGTAAAGCAATCCTTTCAATTTTTCGAATGCAATATTCACTTTTGTTTTGACATTCAGGAAAAACTAAAATATCAATTTTATGTGTTTCACTTTTGTGGGACTAATTGTTATTCAAACGTCACTAACAAAGCCGCTGATATTGTCAAGAAATTTGCTATTCGAGTTCCCTAGTGAATTTGAACGTTCGTGGCTTAGGATTTTCATTAGGATTCCCTGATGAAAATCATGTAGTTACCATACCGAATATACGCTGTGTTCGCAAGATTAATCCTCTTCGCCACTAATAAGTAGGTGATGGTATATGAAAGTATACTACGATTCACTACGTTATTAAAGTTTGCTTGCGCGGAGTTGAAGGAGAACCCTTCGTTTATTTCAATTGCGATCGCTATCCAAAATCTTTCTCCTCACATTCAGGTTGTCGGTTGCCAATGCGCATCTTCAAAGACATCGATTTACTAATAAACTTAGATTCACTAATAAGCTTTCATGCCTCTTCACAGCCACTCTGTTGTGACTTTTTCGTCAATTTTCGAATTGGTTCATGTATAGTAAAAATGTTGTAATTGATGATCTAGAATGGTTTATTGGGTGTTCACAATTCAGCTTTCGTCCACTAAACGTGAATGCAGTTACTCATCACGTGGGTCACACGTCCATAGTTACAAATGATCTTGCAAATTAACTTCCACACACGCTCACTTTTCAATTGGTCATTACGGAAGAATAAGAAAAAGAATTGAAAAAAACCATCTGAAAGGAATTTCACACACTGAGTTCCCTCGAGAGCGCGGTGCGGGATTTCCCTCATAGAGATATCACTTTTATGCCAGTGTACAAAATCGGCGAGGCGCGATTTTATAATCAAGCCTCCAATCAATCAAAAGCTCCCAATTGCGCGAGCGTACGAGAAAGATGAGAAAAAAGCTGGTCGCATCGATCACACTCGTATATTCTTGGCTTTTATATTGCAGTTCTGTGTTCCGTTAGCTCGTCATTCAAAGGTTTCCCAATAAACTATTTCTGAAGATGAAAATAACAACAAAAAACAGCTTCAGCAGAGGCGTGTATTGATTAACGCGGAGCTTCGTGTTGATTTTTTTGTCCCTCGCAGCAACTGATAAAGCTCGATATAAGCCGTACACAATTTCCAGCGTGAAACGCGTCACGGTATATGCCGATACTGTGCACAAATGTGCAGGAAATAATCGCGTATATAGCCCTGAGTGAAGATAGGTCTGGCTTTTGATTCATCAAAAATATTAGCGACGCTTTGGGGATTATCGAGGCGGTCGTCAGCAGGTATCGCAAAATATCAAGTTCTATGAACTCATTGTACATTGAGAACAAAATTGATATAATTATACTTCTGGAATATTAAATTCGTATCTTTTTATGTTTTTTCATCTCTTTTCTCACTCGAAGGAGTGAGAAAAGAGCTCACCAGTTTGAGGAGTTTTGGAACAATTGACGATATGATACCATCCCGAGTGCAAAACGTAACTCATTACCGCCTAGCCACGAAGTAGTAAAGTGATGTTTCGAATTGCCATTAGCTAGCCGTCTTAGCGATTGACTATCCAGCCTTGTAACGCTTTGGTCTTCTAGTGACTGAACACAAAAAATTAGATAGTGACTAGATAGAAAGAAATATCTCACGGATGTATTGTGTTTGTGACCTAGCCATGGCCTAGTTTTTTAAGCTAGCGAGTGGGAATAAAAAATTAGGTAGCAATTGAATTTTTTTTAAATGTCGGCTTTATATTTAAATATTCGTGATTTTTTTGCACATTATTTACATCATTGGAACCTTTTACGATATTCTTCGTTGTTCATTAATTAGGGTTATGATATTTGGGCTGTAAACATATTAATGGTGCAATTTTCAATCATCTCAGACAAACTCTTACGCCGTAACGTGGTTTCGTTCCCGGGATCTCTGGGTGATGAGTTGTGACGTTGTCCACTGAGCCAGTTCTACTTGTTTAATTTCTGAATTTTCTTATATGGGTGGATTGACAAATGTAAATAACATTATCGGATCAATGACTCAATTGCGTTCGCATTGAGAGCGATAATCACATACAATTAAATAACCTTAAATCGTATTTGCCCGGTCATTTATTCCGGTTAGTGCGGCCGCAGTTGGGAAGTGTTGGCTCTGTCATCGCGAGATACCGACTTGAGGATTTTATTCATTCGCAACGACATCTGTAACTCAAGTTGCTTAACCAACCATGAGCCCGTCGCTCGATGGAACTACACCTAGTCACATAACCAGGTTTCGTCATTGTTGACCGAGATCGGCTGGGCAGTGACTAGCCAAGGGGTGCACAGCCGCAGTTAGCTGGCTAGGCCATGGCGAGATACTTACTTGAGAATTTTTGCATTCGCAACGCCATCTGTATCTCGAGTTGCTTAGCCAGCTATAAGCCAATCGCTCGATAGAACTGCACGTAGTCACATAACCACACTTCATCATTTGTGACCGAGCTCGGCTGGGCAGTGACTAGCCAAGGGGTGCACAGCCGCATGGCTGGCTAGTTCATGGCGAGATACCTACTTGAGAATGCTTGCATTCGCAACGCCATCTGTAACTTAAGTTGCTTAGCCAGTCATGAGCCAATCGCTCGGTGGAACTACATGTAGTCATATAACCACACTTTGTAATTTGTGACCAAGATCGGCTGGGCAGTGACTAGCCAAGGGGCGAATAGCCGCAGTTAGCTAGTGATGGCTAGGCCATGGCGTCATGCCCACTTGAGATTTTTTTTCTTTTGCAAAGCCATCTGAAACTCAAGTTAGCTAGCCAGCCATGAGTCATTCGCTCGATGGAACTACACGTAGTCACATAACCTCACATTATCATTGTGACCAGGATCAGCTGGGCAGTGACTAGACAAAGGCTGGATAACAAAACATTCACAATATGACTAGCTCATAGCGAGCCAACCATTGGTCAGTTCGTATGGGCTCAATTGGGCGAGCCAGTTACTAGGTCGTAACTCAGACAGGCTAGCACAATTCCTACTCGGGATTTGATTCAAATTTATACAGTTGATTCCTTGTCATTTACTAAATGCACCCTCTAATTTTAAAATCGATCGTCAACACCGTTTATATGACCCCGAGTGAAAAACATAACTCATCACCGCCTAGCCAAAAGCTAGTAAAATTATGTGTCGAATTGCCATGAGCTCGCCGTTTTAGCTATTGACGACGCAGTCTAGTAACGCTTCGGTCGTCTAGTCAGTGAATACAAAAAAATAGATGGTGACTAGATAGAAAGAAATATCTCATGGCCGTATATTTCTAACCTAGTTTTTTTCAGCTCGTGACTGGGAACAAAAAATTAGGTGGCGATTAGATTTTAAAAATCTTGCAGGTATATATATATTTTTTTTTGTCGATTTTTATTTGCACATTATTTACATTATTTCACCCTTTTACGATATACTTCGTCATTCATTAATTACGGTTACGACTTTTGCGCTCGAAATATATTAACCATTCAATTTCAAATTATATCAGACAACCGCTTACGCGTAACATGGTTTCGATCCTGAGACCTCTGACAAGGAACATCACTTTGGTGTCCTACTCCGATTTGGTTGAAACTTTTTTATGTGGCAGAGTATCAAAAACGAAGAGACACGTATTTTTTATCGGCGGAAAAACGGTTTTAAGGGATGAAACGTACCCTCCAAAATAGGGGTGTTTCTCGTTTTTTGTCGATAACGTTATCGTTCTCATCTCTAATGTATAGTACACAAAAAAATAAACATAGTTGCAATTTGAATTTTTTTTATATTTCGTACCGTTAAAACGTTATCGACGAAAAACGAAACACATTCCCATTTCGAGGGTGCGTTTCACCCCTTAAAACCGTTTTCACGCCGATAAAAAAAATACGTGTCTCTTAGTTTTTGATACTCTTTCACATAAAAAAGTTTCAACAAAATCGGAGTAGGACACCAAAATGATGTTCCTTGTGAGTGATGAGTTGTGACATTGTCCACTGAGCCAGGTCTACTTGGTTAATTTCTAAACTTCGTATCGTCTATACATGGTACAATGAACAAAATTGGATTATTGAAAAATGGGTGGATTAACGAATGTAAATAACATCATCGGATCAATGACTTATTTCGCTCGCGTTGAGAGCGATAATCGCATAGAATTACATAACCTTGAATTGTATTTGTACGATCATTTGTTCTGGCTAGTGCGGCCGCAGTTGAGTACTGTTGGCTAGATCATCGCTATATACCGACTTGAGGATATTTTTTTCATTCGAAACGCCATCTGTAACTCAAGTTGCTTAGCCAGCCGTGAGCCAATCGCTCGATACAACTACACGTAGTCACATAACCACACTTTGTCATTTGTGACCAAGATCGGCTGGGCAGCGACTAGCCAAGGAATGCATAGCCGCAGTCGGCTAGTGTTGGCTAGGTCATGGGGAAGTACCCACTTGATGTTTTTTTCATTTGCAACGCCATCTAAAACTCAAGTTGACTAGCCATCCATGATTCATTCACTAGATGATATCACATGTAATTCACATAACCTCTCTTTGTCGTTCGTAAGTGTACTTGACTAGTCCAGAACGGGCTAGTTACTAGGTGGCATTTTCAATGTACAACAGTGACATCTATAGTGAAAATCGATTGGGCAGTGAATAGACAACGGCTGGACAATAAAACATTCAGAATTATACTAGCTCATAGCGAGGCAGCCATTGGCCAGTTCGTATGGGCTCAATTGGGCGAGCCAGTTACTAGGTCGTAACTCAGAACGGCTAGCACAGTTTCTACTCGGAAACTTCACAATTGAAGAAAGACTTTTTAACATAGGGAGATGCCTACAGTCATCGTTAAATAGCAGTTTTACGCACGAAATAGAGCTGAAATATGTTTAAAATGTTATGAAAAGTGTCAAATCACTCAGTAACATTATGACAACTTCGTCTCTCCTTACATTATCACAATTAGGCATTTCTCCATGTTAAAAAGTGTTCCTCCAATTATAAACTTTATAAAGGGTGTCACAAAATGAACTGACGTTGTGAATCGCGCGCCATTTCTTTTTGTGGCGAACATAGAGTACTAATCTTTGGCAACTGGCATCAGGAAGTATTGAGGTTTAGTCATGGGGAATTACACAGACGAGCAACGCATAGAAATTGTTATTTGCTGCATTGTTCCTGCATAGTTATTGCAGACGAAGTTTCATGGTCGTGGTATCTCGCGCCGCGGCGATGTGAATTGGCCACCAAGATCGTGCGATTTGACGCCATTGGACTTCTTTCTTTGGGGTTTTTCGGAAAGGAAAAGTAGATGCCAATGATCCACAGACCATTTTGGGGCTCAAGGACGTAATTGGACGCACCATTAATGAAATTAGTCCGCAATTATGTCAAAATGTTATTGAAAATTGCGTCATAAGAGTGGACGTTTGCAAACAGGGACGAGGCGGCCATTTATCGGATATTGGGTTCCACACATAACCCCCATGTTTGTATCTTATATTAAAATAAAAATATCCGTACTTTTCAAATAATTAAACCGTTTCATTAACGAATTTAAATTTCAGGTCATATTGAGATACTCTATAGAAACGGTATAGACGATCGATCCAAAATTTGGAGGGTGCATTCAGTATATGACAAAGAGTTTACTGTATAAATTTGAATACAATGGTAACTTATCGTCAATTGTCCCAAAACTCCTTAAGGAATCATCACAGTGTAAAATTTTCAAAAAATTGTTTTATTTGCATCATCCAATAGTATACACGGTTATAAACGTTCTGTCCAATTTTGAGATCGAAATTCGATTTATTTCGGTCGCTACAGCCTTTCTTAGAAAAAGTTTAGGTTTTCTTAACAGCTTTTCTTCGAACTTTAAACGCGTTTTTTTCGGAATGGTGAGTTTGTTTGGGTTGGTTTGAAATTTTTATAGAACATTCTTCCGATCATTCCTTTTGTTGCTATGGAAGCTTTTTTTTAAATCTTCCTATTTTTTTACGAAAAACTGTCGAAAAAAAGGCTTTGATGCGTTATGTTCAAACCGTCGCCATTTTTTTAAATTTCACTAAAAAAGAACCTCCATAGGAACATAACGGCTTTCTTACAGATTAAGGGGCTATACCAGTGTGACACTTTCAAAATATCGATTTTTTTGTGTTGCCTTTTTCGACAGTTTATACTTTCAAGAATACCATTATCATTTATATCATTTATATCATTTATATCAATATCATTTTATCTTGGAAAAATCGATAGTTAAATCTTTGAACGCGTTTTTCTCGAAATTAGATTTTTCAAATTTGCTGACATTGTAACTCAAAGAGCAATTGTCCGATCGACTTGAAATTTGAACTGAGTACTCTTGCATACATTTACTTTACAATGACGTAGGATATTCTTTATTGGATGAAAATTGACGATTTGGCATTGAAAAGAGACGATTTTATAAGCAAGAAAACAGACTTTTTGTTTGCATAACTACGCCATTTTGTTAGATTTTGATATTATTTCGAAATCCTACGTCATTGTACAGGAACTACCTTCCAGTTTAACGACATTTTTTCCTTTTTCGGTTTCAGCTACTTTATTGGCCGGAATCATGTCAGGAGTGGAGGAACTTTTTTTTGGCGCCTCCGAAGGCAGCGCATAAGTCGCTTGGCTCTCAATATTTTTCTATGAAAAAATTATGTAATATAGGTAAAATGTAGCCAAATATATTCTTAATTTTCCAAAACATTCAATTGAGTACTTTTCTTCCAAAAAATTCCCGAAAATCACCCAAATTTTCAGCGTTCACATTGGTATAGCCCGTTAATAATCCTTTTGAAAATTTTGTTTCAGATAAAATTTGCGGCCGCAATCCTGGCCACCATGGGACATCATTTTTTTCCACGCAATTTCCCGCAAATAAAAACAATGTTAAACAATAAATAAAGACATTAAAAAAATCATTTTGTATTCTTTATCACTGCTTCACTTTGTAAAAAAAAACTAGACCGATTGGCTTATCCTACCCACCTAAAAAAAATCGGCTATTTTTCGGACGGTCACACTTTGATGATTCCTGAACAATCCAAACGTACTACTCCTTTTCTCCAATTTTCTGGCACGTCGAACGAATTACGAATTCATACCTGGTCCGTAAAAACAGAACTGGGCAGGTACGACCGCTAATCAATTGCTACATGTTAATCAGCCGTAAATGTGCCGAAATCTCATGCGACGAGATAAAAATAAAGTATCTATTTTTCCTTCACCTTTTCAATTGAATTTTCACTTCAGTCTGCGCGCTCTGTCAAGCGTTTTGTTTTTCAGGGCTACGCCTTCCCAGGTAGGAATTGACGATGAGGGCTTGCCAAGCTCTGAAACAAGGCTCACATTTTTTAATTCAGGCTGAGCACCAGCCTGATTTCAGGCCTAGCTGAACCCCTGAATGATAACGCGGTTTCAGGCTGTTGCACACAGGCTTGCCCAAAGGCTGGTAGAAAAGCCTGTACTAAGCCTGAAACGACGAAACAACAAGGTTCAAAACGAGCCTTAATGAAGCCTTCACGAGCATTTATGACCAAGCTTATCCCAAACTCTTCTCGAGACTATATGAGGCCTGTTTTTAGTTTTCTATATTCTACATTGGGGTAAATTTAATAAATTTGTAAAGTATTCATTTTATTTGTTATATATATTTATTATTCATTATATTATTTGTTATAAAATATATATAAAATATTTTAAACACAATACTTTATTTTATTTATTGTTTATGGGACACGTAATACACAGAGTGTACGCAAACCCCAGAGAGTGAGTATATACGAAATGTGTATGTGACGAGAAAAAAACTTTTTTGTGTACCTCATAAATATCGATAAGAGAATATGTTTAAATGTTCTGAGCTGCCTCCTTCGCTTTCGTTTTTCGTGCCTTCGCACCCGACGAATTGATTGCTAATTTTTTTTTTCATGAAAGTACAGAAAAACTATTATTTAAAATTTATTTTATTTTATCACAACCTGAAACAAGCCTGCATCCAGCCTTGATTTTTTAGCCTTAAAATTCACTGGCTGAATGAAGCTTGAAATAACCCTGAGTTTAGGCTAAGCAGCCAGTCTTGGTTCCAGGCTGCTCCAAACGATGCAATGAAACCTGGCCCAGGTCTGTCTCACTCAGGCTCGGTGAAACAAGGCTCGCACAAGTTTGTTTCCATCGTCAGCCTTTTCATTCCCTACCTGGGTTAGTGTGAGTAGCAAAAGTACACGGAAATTATAATCTACCTGGGACTACTCTTACATGGAATTATACACAAGCTCGAGAAAAAAAAGAATGCCACGATAGGCTCGTAAAATGTTCACGAGTTCCAGAACAAAAAGAGAGCAATTAGAGTGATTTTTTTTACATGCGGTTGCACATGACATGGGGAAATAACAAAAGAAAAATTCAAACGACATTCATCACCGCATATAAATTACAATAAAAGCTTTCGGTCTTGAGTACTTCCGTGCGCCGGCAAAATAGGTCGGTAAAAAATTGCAAAAGGAGTCTTTGTTCAATACAAATATTACACTAAATGGTGCTACTCTGGTGTATGGAAAACCTGGAATAGTACAGTCGAGCTGTATATTGAAATCGGAAAAAATTAGAAGAAGGCTAGTTTTTTGACAGGTGATTTTGTAGGTGCCGCGGGTGCTAAATCCAAGTTTGCCTAAATATCGGGGTGTAGGGTTTTTTTAGGGGATGAAAGGGGATGGGAGTGGATTAATGCCAAACTACAACCCCCACGAGGTCGGCGCCGGGAGACAAAATGTTCAGAAAAATCCGGGCTTTATTTTTGTCCACAGCGCCGCAGTCGTGGAAGTTCATTTTGGGGGTGAAGAACTGAAAACTTGAAAAATCAGTTTTCATTCGATAACTCTTTAGAAAAAATTCATACAATTTTTGTTCAAACGGGAACGGCGTAGCCCTCGAAAAGACGCGTCGAGCGAGTATTTGATCATCCCTCTCCAATAATATCTTCACCCGCAAAAGAATTGTAAAAGTAAAATAAAAAATTGTTTATTGAATTATTCAAAAACAATCGATTTTTCGGGGATGGTTTAAATGTACGAAATGTAGACAATAATTTTCTCTATATTTTCGTTCCTATGGACCACCGTTGAATTTTATTTTATCGAACCCCTCTCAGGGGTTGAAAATTCAAAATGAAATGCCGGGAAAACTATTGACCGAAAATAAAGAGATACGAGTTTGGCGCTGTGGACAAAAATGTAGCTGAGGGTTCAAGCTACAAATTCTTCCACGGCGGCGAATTTGTGCGGTCAAGAGTTTTCCCAGAATTTCATTTTTAATTTTCAACCCCCGAGATGGGATGGTTCCCAAATTCAAGGGTGGTCCATAGAAACGAAAATATAGAGAAAATTATTCTCTAAATTTCGTACATTTGAACCATACCCGAAAAATCGATTGTTTTTGAGTTATTCAATAAACAATTTTTTGGGGTATTTTAACCATTTTTTTGCGGGTGAAGATATTATCGGAGAGTGATGATCAAATACTTGATCGACGCGTCTTTTCAAGGGTTACAACGTTCCCATTCAAACAAAAAGTGTACGAATTTTTTCTAAAGAGTTATCGAATTAAAACTGATTTTTCAAAATTTCACCCCATAATGAACTTCCGCGACTTCGACGCTGTGGACAAAACTAAAGCCTGGATTTTTCTGCATATTTTGTGTCACGGTGCCGACCTTGTAGGGGTTGTACTTTGGCATTAATCCACCCCCATCCCCTTTCATCCCCTAAAAAAACCCTACACCCCGATTTTTAGACACCTGTCAAAAAACTACCCTTCTTCTAATTTTTTTCCGATTGCGAGATTTTTCAGCGACAGCACGACTGTACTGGCAGGAAAGAGAGGTACCTCAATTTGCCAATAGCAATAATTGGCTTCGATCGATAAAATGAAAATTACAAAGCTCACATCGTTGAGCAGTTCGGAAAAGTCACGAAGGAACTTCGACCTCAATGTGAATGAAAGCGATCAGGTTTAGAGCCAGGTTAATAAGGGGTAAAAATGAGGGTAAGGGAAAAAAACAGATCTTGCCCGACAAACGAGAAACGGAGGAAAGATATATGATCTCCGCAGTGATGGAAGGGAACAAAATGGAGTACACGAAGAGGCAAGGAAAAAGATGAAAAAGCGGAGGAGGCCAGAGAAGAATTTTAAATTCGCGTTTCTGGGGTCGCTCGAGTTTGCCGGGGGCAGCTGGGTAACGCGATGGAGCAGTAAAACCGAGCACTCATACTGTAGCTATTGCCTGGGGGCTGCGCAAGGGTGCGGTGCGCTACTGCTGTAGTCGCTGCCTACATAGGTATACGGATATCGAGCAACGGGAGAGACCAACCGGAGCTTTGTACACGCGACTTCGTGCAAATTTTGACCGTCCCTTCGTGCCGCCATTTGTCCCAAAAAAAAAAATTCAGGCCGAGTAAATAAATCGATGATTCTCCCGAGAAATATTCTATACCAAGCTCGCGCTTTTCTAATATCCTTACATATTCCGCCATCTCGCGTTATGGCAACCAAATTCCTGTCGGGAAAGTAGAAGTTTTTACTTTATCCGCAAGAAGATGACTGCTTACGCGTCACTTCGGTTTCCATCTATTTTGTAATTAAGGCGTTACCCCCACTTGTAGCGCAAAAAAAGGCCTTTTTCATGAATTTTTTTAAAGAAAACTACAAAACTTTTTTAATCGATCAATATACCATCTTAAAGAACACATCTTGAAGAACTTTCAGTAATTTTTTTATTGAAAAATATTACATTGTTTAGTGGCAAATGGCCGTCAATGAAATAATGTTTTTATATACACGGTTTGCGGTGGACAACATTGCGGCGAAGTGGATCATCTGGAAAAAAAATGCGGACGGTTTTAGTCAAATATAAGTATAAACTAGTCTTTAATCGAAGGATTTTAAAAAATATTCATTTTTCACAAAATGGCGGACAGCCAAAGTTAATGGTTCGATTTTAACGAAAAAAAGGCCGTTTTTTTGGCTATAAAATGGCCATTTTTTTTCGAAAAAAAAAATCGAACGATTAAAGACTACATTTTTATGTTTTAAATAAGCCTGCAAAATTTCAAGAAGATCGGTTCATTAGTGTTCGAGTAATCTTGGTCACCGACTTCAGAAATGCCATTTTGAGAAAAACGCGTTTAAAGTTTCTCTTTCAACGCTCTTTCAACGCTCATGTCTCAGTCAATTTTGTTCGGATCGACTTGACATTTTCAGGACATATTCTCAGATACTTATACTTCAAAAAAATGCAATTAAAAAAAAATCGATTTTTTCAAAATCGCAAGTGGGGGTAACCCCTTAAGGGGTTAGGCCACAGTAACGGGTATAAAATCATATGCAAATTTAACATTCTTTTTCGTGTGAAAAAGTCATTCACTCATAAAATTAATTACACATCTATGTATGAATATCAAGCTGTTAGAAAATATTTTTTTTTTCGGTGTACAAAATGGCCGACTACTAATATTTTCTTTTGTTATCTTTTTTTAGGCACTCCGCGGCGTGACATTTAGCATCCACAATTTTTTACCCAGAACAAAAAACAAAAATTCTCGTCAATCTATATTGGAATACCTAGAGAAGTACGTACGGAATTTAAAAAATATTGTTTTATTCAAAAGATGTAGGTATTTGAACTTAAAAAATGAATTTTCAGTGAAAAATTTCGTTATAACTAAACTGCTCATAAAATGAAAAGTTTTCGATTAATCAGAAATTCCGTATGTACTTCTCTGCAAAATGCAATTAGAACCCGAGTCGAAATTTTTAGCCTCCTCTGAACCCTCGCAGGACCCATTTCTTTTGTAATACATAAGCCGCCAGCCTCCGTTGAACCGATGAAACCTCATTTGTCGAGCTCAGTGCCATGAAGAGACCTCCTCTTGGTCCAGGGTAGCCTCTGCTAGACCTCCCAAACCTTCTCTCGACCCCCAGTTTTAGTGAAACGGGCAGAGCACAGGCCTCCTTAACCTGCTTTCAATCTCAAACTGTTGCCTCGACCCCACCTAACCTGCTTTCGGCCCAAATTCTATATCTAGCCCATCATCATTCCATTGTGGCCTGATCGGTAACCCGTTCGATGACGAAAATAAGACGAAATTAATAAAAATACATCGTCCCCTTATCAAATTATTAGTGCAATATTAATATGCGAAATCAATCAAATTTGCTGAATATCGATTTATTATTATTTTATAGGCAATTCATAAAAGAATGCTTGTATATACAGTCTTACTCCAATTCTATCGGATTAATGGGCGTTTTCCTGTGAGAAAAAATCTCACAGGAAAATTCTTAAAAAATGCCAGTCTATCCAGTATAAGCTTACATGACGTTTTTCGTCCTTGACATTTCTTCTTAAACCCTCTAGTTCTTGAGTTACATTGCATTATCTAGAATTAGTCTTTTTTAGCAAAAAAATGAAATAACATTGCGAAAAAAATCGTACAAAACTTTATAAAAAACGCAAATGGAGTTCCTGCTACCCCGTTCAAGTTTATTATGGATAAACGTAACAAACTTTTTTTTCATAAGTCATGCGCCCAATTCTCGATGGTCGAAAAAAAGCCGAAAATCAGTCACATATAAAAGTGCGTACCGGGTCGAAAAGAAAATTATAAAAAAATATTTCAGAAAAGCAATATAAAGCTGAATTTATTCTCGTCAAAACGCCGTTCGGTAAATTTGGTTATCTTTTTTTTTACGAAGCTGTGTAACTTTTAGTGCAGCAAGAAATATCGACTGGTGTATCCAAACTTTTAAGCGACGGTATATATTATATAATACTATATATATATATATATATATATATAATATTCGAAATATGTAGTTGCATTAATATATTCAAGTATATACTACCAGTCAAAAGTATTCGGACACTTCAGATAACTGCAAAACTTAATATCACTTTGTATCATTGCAAACTTATGGTAGAATAATAATTATTTTACGAAGATACTATAAAGCTCTGTATAATTACTTAATTATATAGATCTTTATAGTATCTTCGTGAAATAATAAATGAAATGAATTATATTACTCTAACATTATTTGGCAATTATCCAGCGCTCAAAAGTTTTGCGATCATGTGGGGTGTCCGAAAACTTTTGGCTGGCAGTGTAGATCTAAATAACATATAATGTTGATATCTATATGGAACGTTAGGGTGTTAATTATAGTCTATCTCATGTTCTAAAGGATTGAAATTGTCGGTTTAGAATTCAGCCTCATTCGATTTTTTCTTTATTTTTTCTTTTTGTTTTTGTTCGTTTTGTTTTTTTTGTTAATTCAATAATGAGTTGATAAATGGCGACGGCCGATTACCGTCGATTTTAAATGAAATGTTTGATTTTTCTTTGTTTTCATTTTTAGCACGTCGAAAGTTTAAAAAATATTTCCACGTGTATGTATGAAGCATATTTTTATTTTTTCCGCTAAATATGATATTAACTAACCGCGTCTATTTGATTCTTTTTTATTTGAATTAACTAGATTTTCCATAGAACCAAATTTTTCCTATTGCATTCCATTATTAAAATTATTGATTTCAAAAATGTTTATTTATAGAAAATCAATCTATTTAATATCGTCCAATAACTACATATTTTATTTGATCCTAATAAATCTGTGATTCGGTTTCATCAGTTCAACATTTTCATCTGTTCAAAAAAACAATTTAGTTAAGTTCACTGAATGGATCTAGTTATTTTTTTTTAATTTACCTTAAATAGAATTTTCGTAGAGTTAACCATTCTTTTATTTGATTGAACTAACGGTCCATCGTTATTGCAACACTCATATCAAAGGGGCGGGGGGTAGAGAAGGTGGAGAGAGAGGATTTATATATATATATATATATGTGTGTGTGTGTGTGTGTTTGAAAAATCTATAGCATGTTATTCGATGAAACTCTCTAATTATCACAATCATATTAACTAATTGATATAGCTTATGTGATACAACAAATAGTTAGAGGTATTCATTTGGCCTCTTATGCCATATCAGCGACCAAAATGTTATAAGCACTCGGTAGCATAGGGGCAGCGGAGCGTAGTTGAGAGTAGGTAGGACTAGGTTCAAGTCGCATATAGGGCAAATATTTTCTTCGAAAAAAATCATGTCTAAAGGCCAGGGAATGACGAATTACGATAAAAATCCTTGTGGTAAAGCTCTCAATTAAGGAGTTCATTTTATTTTCGATTTATGAAATATTTTATGCATATAGTACACTTAGCTTTACAGTGTACATTGTAAGCAAATAAAGATTAATTTGAATCTCATCTTTATTAATATATATAAATATCTTCGAAAGAAATATGATCGTAGTAGGCTGTGAGACAAGGAAAAAACCTATTTTATTTAAATATATTCTATATAAATTAATTTTTTTGTTTAGCAGTGTACAGTAGGCCGAAAGGGGGGTCAGTAGGTTCTGCGGGAGCGCTCGAAGTAGGCCGACCTGAGGTTCCGTAGGTTCAATTGTGAGCCTCACTGACCTCCTTTGAGTCAAAAAGTCTACTTTCTGCCATGCCGGAGGTTCATCGGAGGCTCTAACGCATGGTACTTTCAAACATTGTACCCTCCTTTAGATACCCAGGAATCCGCTCACGCCGATTTCTGCTCGCCTTCATTTTGTCGGTTGAACGCGGCTCGAAAATTTCGACTCGGGAAACGAAACTTCTAAATTTGAAGTAAATCGAGGGAAAATTGTTGAAGTTATTTGTCGCACCAATTGGAAAAAAAACTGTTTCGAGAAGTTTCGAGTAGTCGGCCATTTTGTACATCGAAAAAAAATATATATATTTTTTCGGACAGCTTGATACTCATACTAAATAAATGTGTAATTAATTTTATGAGTCAATCACTTTTTCATACGAAAAAAAAATTGTTAAATCGGCACATGATTTTATACCCGTTACTGTGGCCTAAGGTTTTAAAGAAAAGTTCATCGGTACTGGCCGTATCGATGCAACACTTTTGCCGCATAATCGCGAATAATTAAACTGGATACAAGGAACAGCCAAGGGGTATGCGTAAGCTTGACGTTCCAAAAATACTAGTTGTCTATTGCATGGTTTTATAACCTAGGGTTCTAAGGTGTCTTCTCATTTTAGACTTAAAAAAGGCTATTTTCGAGAATTTTTTTGATAGGTTTATATTATAGATATTGATATAAAAGTTGTTACACTTAGTTAATACACTTTCGAAATAAATTTAAAAAAAAATGTATTTATCACTATTTATCATGTATATTATCTAGAATTTATATCACTATATATATATTTGTCACTATTTATAGACGGAAAATGGTACTTTAAAAAATGTCCTAAGAAAATTGTTCGTTTGCGCTGTTGATGAAATCTCGGAGATGGATCATCCGAAACAAAAAATCAAACGGTTTTAGATTCAGTATGTTAATGGCTATAGGACATATCGTACGATTTTTTATCTATGCACACATGACAAAATGACCGACATTTTTCGAAACAAACAAAAAAAAACGTGTTTGTTCACCGTTTTCGGCAAAAAAAATAGTAAGTTCAAATAGTAAGTTCAGTAGTTTCGAAGATTTTATCAACAAGCCGTCGAAAAACGTTGTTTCGAGAAAAATGCGTTTAAAGTTTTTTTGGGTTACATAAATACATTACATTTAAAAAAAATGTATTTCGAAAGTGTTTTTATTAAGTGCAACAACTTTAATATCAATATCTATAATATAAACATATCATAAAAATTCACAAAAATAGCCTTCTTCAGCGTCTAGAGCGAGAAGAACCCTTAAATTTAACTTGCAACAAAGATTTCGTACAGAGGCCAAAAAAATTGACCGAATTATAACGATTTTTATGAAACGTCAGATCGCACTGTTTTTTCTTTTTTCTCGAGACTATATTTAAGGGGAGAGATATCTTTAGGAGAGAAAAAAATTTGCTGATCTTCATGATTTTTTTCTTTACAGACATAATATCTTCATCATTTTTGAGACCTATGGTATGTTTTATTACTACTTTTGGGTATTACATGGTATTTTGTAATTTTTATTATTTTTTAAGAATGGCGAAGGTATGGCACGGTCTTCTGAACTGCATTTTCAGAACTCGAGTGGCGTATAGCCAAAAAACTACTTTCAATACATTTGGTGTAAATATTTCTCACCTTATTGTCCAAAACGTCTTGCTTTCTGAATTTTTTTGAAAATACAGAAAAACGTATTTTTTCATTGCAAAATGTGACCATTTTTTCGGGAAAATTTTATCTTTTTGTTTTAAAGCGCACGATTTTCAACATTTCTCACTTTTTCTTGGTTCATATTCTGCGTATGAGTGTTAATGAAAGAAAAATCGTCGTTAGTTTTGTTCCGATTAATCCCGCCGACGCTACGTGTCACGCCGTCTGACACCCGCCGCAACCCGTTTAGAAGATCGTGCCATGCCTTTATCATTTTTGAAGATTAAATTTTAAAAAATACTGTTAAAGTGGTTTAAAAAATACTGTTAAAGTGGTTATTGATAGTATTAAAAACTAGTCCTCAATCGAAGGATTTTCATTTTTGTTGTAAATTTCTATTTTTTTTAACAATACTCATGTAGAGATTGACCATTGGGCCTGGGACGGGCCTTCACAGTTAGCCTTTTTAGAATATTGGGCCGTGAGTATTTACCAATGAGGTGCCTTTGTAGAAATGATAAGAACGGCCCGATATTGGCCAACAGAGCCATCAATTATTGGGCCACTGATTTAATTCATTGTAGCGCCAATGTTGGTGATAGCACTTGGCCCTATGTGGGCCCTCTTAAAGGGCCTATGTAGAAATTGACCACTGGCTCTATAATGGGCCTTCACAGTTGGTCTATCTAGAAGTTAGTCTATCTAGAATATTGGGCCGTGGGTTTGTTTGGGTGCGTGATAAATATTCAACCTATATCGGGCCAAGATTGGCCCGAGATTGGTCCTTATGGATACATATTTCATGGAATAACCTTGAAATAAATTGTGATTTGCGTATATGACAGGTTTCAAAATTGGCATATTTTACTTACTTATGTTGGTTATTTACAAATGCCAATAATAGGGCAAGACTTGATTACAAAAACTGAACTACAAAATGTAGACGATTAATATATGACGTGCCAGTTATTTGCTTATTCTGGCACAATATACAGATAATGAATAACCCAAGGCTTAAGCCCACTTAGCCAATAAAGGGCTTAGATTAATTAAATGTAATTTCCAGTATTTTAGCATTATCAGTTTTAAAATTGGCAAATTTCGATGAACTTTCACGGCTGTTTATTGGTTTTAACAGATGGGCCCGGATAGGTTTTAGTAATGGGCTGATATTGTGCCAGTTCTCAATTTGTAACGGAACAATAATAGGCCAATGTAATTGGCAGTATTTCAGCATCACCAGTTTAAAAATTGGCAAATATCGTGTACCTATCATGTCTGTTTAATGAATTTAAAAGATGGGCCATGATAGGTTTTAACTATGGGCCGATATTGTGTCGGTTTTCAATTTAGAACGCGACAATAATGAGCCAATGTAATAGCCAGTATTTTAGGATTGCCAGCTTTAGAATTGGCAAATTTAGTTTAACTATCACTGCTGTTTATTGGTTTTGAAAGATGGGCCAGGATAATCTTTAGTAATGGGCCGATATTGTGGCGGCTCTCGATTTATAACGGGACAATAATGGGCCAATGTAATTGCTTGTATTTTAAATTGGCAAATATAGTTCAACCATCACGGCTATTTATTGGTTTTAAACGATGGGCCGATCTTGTGCCGGTTTTCAATTTATAACGGAACAATATTGGGCCAATGGAATTGTCAGTATTTTAGTATCCCCAGTTTTTAAATTGGCAAATTTAGTTTAACTATTACGGCTGTTTATTAGTTTTTAAAGATGGGCCAGGACAGGCTTTAGGGATGGGCCGATATTGTACCAGTTTTCAGTTTAGAGCGGAAGATTAATGGGCCAATATTATTTCTCTTTTGTTGGCTTATACGATGGTCCCAATATTGGCCTGATCGTAACATTGGGCAACTCATGGCAACCTCTACATGGCTAAACGAGCGATTTTTTGGTCGAAATTCGAAAGTTATCGGTCGGAAGCCGCCATTTTGTTAATTTTTTAACAAAAAAAGCTTCAATTAAGGACTAGATTTATTATTAAAGTAAAATTTTTTTTTTTGGTTTTTTGATTTCAGATGATCCGATAAAATTTTATGATGGTCACCGCAAAGCACTACATGCTGAAAGGAGTCCGATAAAGATGGCGATATTGTTATAAATAATCAATATTTTTCTTTGAAAGTTCGTACAAGTCAAGCTGAAATATAACTTAAAAAGTCTGTGTAACCACTTTCGTAAAACAAACTTAATTACTATTAAATAAAAATTATTGAAAATACTCGTTTTTTCACGCCTCCGACTGTATCTCACCCCTTAATTGTGTGTACAATCCCGACCTCCTTATCCCAATACTCTCATCGGAATAAAATATTCAATATCCATCTTTTTTTTCGGGCCCCAAGTTTACGCAGGCCCGTTGAATAGAAAACTGATTCGCGGCGTCCGTAAATCTCTCGAATTTCTTCCGGATGAAAATTGATATTGAAAGCAATTCGGAATAAACTGAGCGGGACCTTACAGGAAGCATAAAATCCGCATTTTATTTAACACGAGTTCTTTTGGGGCAGAGAAATTTTCCTATTATGTGTATGTGTGGGTAAATACATATGTGAAAGTAGGTCTCTGTAAACCTGTAGAAAGTACCAGCCCGCTTTACTTTCCCCTTGCACAGAGTGCGAGTATTACAGTTCTGATATTATATTCTGTATGAGTTGCGCCCCATCGTCGTTATATTCATATCGACCTAAGCAAACACGAATGCGAATAGGCATAGCCGTACATAGAGCGCAGTAATATTATTTTTAAAAAAGCAAGAGCAACAAGAGTGCTAAAAATGCAAGACCCGGAAGAGTAAATTCTGAAAATATATTGATCCCCTTTCGCCACGTTCGTGACTTTGTGCAACAGTACGATACTTGTGTATTCCATTGCGAGGGTAACCTATTATTGGTGAAAAGATGCACGACGCAATTTTTCTACCGGGAAAACTTTTGTTGCACCAAGTTAAGGCAGAACGAGCGCGCGCTCTAGATTTCTATAGATTTTGTTCAAATTTTAACCAGACATTGTTCGTATCATTATGCATGTTTGAGTGAAATTTCGGAACAGTCGACTGTTTAGGTTGGGAGATAATGGGTTTTAAAATTGCAACTTTTAACACTGCAGGGTCTCCATTGACCGAAATTCAGATCACATAATTCGTCGTACTGTTCTATTGTGCTTATGAATTTTGAAAAAAAATTGTGCATAGATAGCAAACTAGTCAGGGAAAGAGTAAAAAAAGTTTGGATTGCCTTTACTAATCAGTTTTGCTAAAAACGTTCAGTAAAGGCAGAATAATCATCCGCAAAAAATATTTGTACCGTATAATAAGAAAACATATGGCAACACCGCAGAACAGTATTGTTCAATATTTCGAGAAAAAAAATTATCGTCTTCCTAAAGTTGAAAATTTTAATCATAAAAAATATTTGCGTTATCAATATTGATTTTTTATATTGTTTTTGTTATCTTCATTATCAAATAAAAGTGTTGGTTAATTCACAACTAATTAAAAACTTTGTTCGATTAAAAATTACATCCAAATAAAAATTTGAGTTGCAGTAATATTTTTAATATGCCGAGCAAACTTACGTCATGGGATACGTGGAACAATGCGCGTTGCCATGTGTCTTCTTATTATAAGGGACAAATTTTTTTTACGGAAAATTATTCTGCCTAAATTTCAATGCAGACCCTGCAGTGTTAAGGGACACTTTGTCCTTGAAATCGGCGGGAGATGTTAGCGGCTCACCATGAGCAGCTGGAAGAAGAGGAGGGATGCCTCTATGGACCAGGCATTGTCGATTAGCGGTAATTATAAACACATTTGTGTAAACACATTACAAAACTTTAAACGCGTTTTTCTCGAAAACACGTTTTTAAGAATGGCTGACATTCTCGATGACGGATCGTTTTTTTTTTATAGATACATGTTTGCATTTATTATTTATCTTTTTATGCGAAAAAAACGCGAAAATTCGATTTTAAATTGCCGCCATTTTCCGAAATTTGTACTAAACGAAAAACCCATCCGTCATTCCATGACCAAAGGGTCACAGATTGACAATATGCTTTGAATTTGTGTTTCAGATCAACAAAGAGGGGGCAGTGATGTCAGCCGTTTACCTCCCGCGATTTGAGGACCTGTTTTCGCGGAGCTGCAACGGCCGCCATTTTGGTTTTTTCAAAAAAAAATTTTTTTAACGCTCTGTATATCATGAATAAAAGCAAGAAAAAAAACTGCACTCAAAAAGCTTTACTCCTTTCCTTTAAAAAAAATAAAATGTAAACACCTGAAATATGGCACTCCAGGGACAAAGTCTCCGTTAAAAGTTGCAATTTTAAAACCCATTATCTCCCAATCTAAATAGTCGGCTGTTCTGAAATTTCACTCAAACATGCATAATCATATGAACAATGTCTGGTTAAAATTTGAACAAAATCTATAGAAATGAAGAGCGTGCGCTCGTTCTATCTTAAGGCCTTAGGCCACAGTAACCGGTATAAAATCATGTGCGAATTTAACAATTTTTTTTCGTATGAAAAAGTGATTCACTCATAAAATTAATTACACATCTATTTAGTATGAATATCAAGCTGTTAGAAAATATATATATTTTTTTTCGATGTACAAAATGGCCAACTACTCGAACCTTCTCGAAACAGCTTTTTTCCAATTGGCGTGACAAATAACGTCAACAATTTTCACTCGATTTACTTTAAATTTAAAAGTTATGTTCCTAATTGCATTTCGCAGAGCAGTACGTACGGAATTTCTGATTAATCGAAAACTTTTCATTTTATGAGCCGTTTATGAGCAGTTATAACGAAATTTTTCACTGAAAATTCATTTCTTAAGTTCAAATACCTACAACTTTTGAATAAAACAATATTTTTTAAATTCCGTACGTACTTCTCTAGGTATTCTAATGTAGATTGACGAGAATTTTTATTTTTTGTTCTAGGTAAAAAATTTTGGATGCTAAACGTGACGCCGCGGAGCACCTAAAAAAAAGATAACAAAAGAAAATATTAGTAGTCGGCCATTTGGTACATCGAAGAAAAATATATATATTTTCTAACAGCTTGATATTCATACTAAATAGATGTGTAATTAATTTCACGAGTGAATCACTTTTTCATACGAAAACAAATTGTTAAATTCACACATGATTTTATACCCGTTACTGTGGCCTAAGGCCTTAAGGGGGGATTGTCTTTTTTTTTCGCAAAATTTACCGCTTTTTGGGAATTTTTTTGTGAAGAAAGTATACAACGGAAAACTTGTGAAACTTGGCATAGAGTTTTATCTGATCTGTTTACTACATACAAAAAAATTTTTAAACAATGTCATCAAAAAATCCGCCTCCCACCCCCCTCGACGCGCGATGGTCCTTTTTTGATGGTGTGCACGATTTCTCAAAAACTATTCAACCGATTGCCTTCAAATTTGGACAGAATGCTCAGCTGACATCCTTTTATCGTTTGATGAAGCAAAAAAGCAATACGTTTAATAGTTTTTTATTTATAACAAAAAATCGATCAATTTTTTTCGAAAAATCGATACTTCAAGTTCAAAACGTCACCAAATCGTCAATTTTTTTTTCCCCCTTCATCGAACGATAGCTATATGTGTCTAAAGTAAAATGCTTTTTGGGTTTTTGTTGCAGGATGAACGTGAAGGCTGTAATCGTGCACACCATCAAAAAAGGACCATCGCGCGTCGAGGGGGGTGGGAGGCGGATTTTTTGATGAAATTGTTTAAAAATTTTTTTGTATGTAGTAAACAGATCAATAAAACTATATGCCAAGTTTCACAAGTTTTCCGTTGTATACTTTCTTCACAAAAAAATTCCCAAAAAGCGGAAAATTTTGCGAAAAAAAAGACAATCCCCCCTTAATACTATTGGCTTGTCATGTTTTTTCCCGCCAGGTCATTTATGCCAGGAAAAAATGTGGAAAATTTATGGAAGTCTCGTCTCATCGAGTCTTCTATCTTTAGAGTATCGCAAATTCATCTTCGTTCTGTTATCATCGGAATATTCCGTACTGATACAGTGCCGCACCAGCAGTGCACACCGATAATCAGAGCGAATCAATACGAGCACTCGCGCCGGGAATGAACTACGTTTGGAAGAATCTTCGAGTGTGTAAAGTCGGTTTAAAAATAGTAAAGAATATAGTATCGTTCTCGGATAGGGTGCATAAAAAATAACGCGTGTATTGCACGGGATCGTGTAAATTTCGCATTGCACATTGCAGAAAAATTACACATTGTGTATTGTAAAAAAGTAACGTGCAGAAATAAAACAAAAGGAATGTGCGAGTCTGTATTGTGGAAATAAATGAGTAGGTAACGGTGTTCTGTGAGGAAATCAAATATCAAAATACCCAAGATGACATGTAACCCTGTATTGGTGAAGAAAAATAATTAACGACCTATTCGTTAAGGCCGCATTCTAGTGCGTCTGGTTCAAAAAAATGTTGGAATGACAAAATCGCTGAACACGACATCTTCGAAGCTGTAGAAGGTAACCTGTACGGCCCTGGAATAGCCGACTGACGGTAAATTGCTGAAAGCAGTGAATATCCATCCAATAACTGCATGAGAAACTTAAAAATGCGTTTTTCTCAAAACCACATTTTCCAAATCGGGCGTGTATTTTTCTGGGAAACTACCGAGCCGATCGACTTTCAATTTTGCACACATGTAGAGTACATATCGGGCTATGGTTCGAGCCTCCATCTTTTTATTGCTTCATAGTTACTATTTTTCCGGGCCGCGAGAAGTGAACAGTTTATTGGCAAATCAGAGTACTACTTTTCAAACGCCGTCATATTGCAAATTTTACCTAATTTTTTTTACTACGGAGCCAAACGATGACCACATTCGTAAAGAATAGAATTTAAAAAACATCGTTTGTTTTAGATGACAAGGACGGTCGCAATCACAACGCCCGACGATAAAAAAAATGTCGCGACCTGACCTGTGTAACATCAAATATCATGTACAATTTCGAATAAAATGCTTTGAAAAAATTTAAGATGTTACTTCGAACATGAATAAATATAACTGTGAGATACTAACACTACAGATTTAACCCGTTCTTTAAATTAAAGCGGTCTTCTCACTTTAGACGCAAAAAAAGGCTATTTTCATGATTTTTGTATAGGTTTATATTATAGATATTGAAATAAAAGTTGTTACACTTAATGAATACAATTTCGAAATACATTTTTTTTTTAAATTTATCTAAGTCACTATTTATAGGCGAAAATGTTAGTTGAAAATGTCCTTAAAAAATTGTAGGTCTGCGCTGTTGATGAAAACTCGGAGATGGATCATCCGAAACAAAAAAATCAAACTCTTTTAGATTCAGTATGTTAATGGCTATATCGCATTTTATACGATTTTTGATATATGCAAATATAACAAAATAGCGGACATTTTTTGAAAAAAAAAAAAACAAAAAAAACGTGTTTTTTCACCGTTTTTGGCAAAAAAATAGTAAAAATTAAAAAAATCCTTGATATGCGCTATAGCTATAGTTGTAAAGAATATGTGGTTAAGATTTCATAAGGATCGGTTCAGTAGTTTCGAAGATTTTATCAACAAGCCGTCGAAAAACGTTGTTTCGAGAAAAGGGCGTTTCAGATTTGTTTGGGTTACATAAATACATCAAATTATATTTTAAACGTATTTCGAAAGTGTATTTATAAAATGTAACAACTATTATATCCATATCTATGATATAAACCTAGCAAAAAAATCATAAAAATAGTTTTTTTAGCGTCTATAGTGAGACCCCTTAAACCCCAGAAAATCACCTCGAAAATGAATGTTCTCACTAGAACACGACCTTAAAAGAAGGAATGCGGTAAAACAAACAGGAATAACAGCCCTGCATCATTCTGTTGAGGCTTGCATAATTGGAATGCATTGAAAGATCTTTTTTATTTTCGTTTTTCGCCCTTTCTATTGTTGACCAAAAATTTTTTCGACAGATTTGGGTTGTAGATCTCTAATGAGGATAATAAAAAAACGTTTTCCGTAGATTTTATCTGTCAAACACAAAAATTGGCATTATTTGCGTTGTGTTTCAACAATTTCAACTTCAATATATTCCTGATCGTAGGGAAAAACAATGACTGTGTTTTGCAGAAAAAATCTTGAAAAATACAAAACGATATATATATATATATATATATTGTAGAACAAGAGAATATGTGACCGTACTTTGACGTACTTTAATCAATCGAAAGGAAAATGTAATTATAAATTGTATAAAAAAAGACGACGATGTAGTACTACCGGAGAAAATTAAAACGTGAAGAAAGCAGACGCAATGTGAACCGTGTATGGTAAAAAAAAAAGCACATGCAAAAGTGCTTTGTGAAAAAAATCGTATTGTATATATTATTTTTTTAAACGAAAGAAAATATAAACCTTTTTATAGAGTAATGCGCATAAGTAAAAGAATTCGAGTTATCGATAAAACGTGTGGCGCAAAGGGAAGGAAATAGCAGTGCACAAAATCCGAAAATATGTACGTAATGTGTAAGAACAAATTTAAGGGGTGGGAAGCAGTCAGAATTTTCAAAAAATCGATTTTTTTTACATTTTCTTGAAGTATGATGTTTCGAAAATTTTCCTGAAAATTTCAAGTCAATCCGATGAATCGTTTCCGGGATATCCCGCAATTAGTGAAGGGGCGTCGGGTCCTCATGGCAGGTAGCGAACGGCAAACGTTAATACCCGGGAAGACAGAATGCTTCAAAGACAACAACAAATTGATATTTTGGAAGCTTCCACATAGGCAGAAGCCCTATTGTATGGGCCAGGAATTGATGATTCGATGTAAGTAATTTTTTAATTAGTATTTCTATACAAAAATCAAGTGTAAAACTGGAAAACTCTTTCAGAAATTTTCAAAAATGTAATACTCAAAAACTACGAACTTTAGCAAAATTTGATAAATAATACTATCCTTTTAAAATTGCCGAAAATGTTTAAAAAATAATAATTAATCACGAAAAACTTACATTTTTTGAAAAATTGTTTCAACAATTGGCTATAAACAATTGCATGCTCGACTTTTCGGCAAAAAATTGTGATATTCGGATTCAGCGGATCAAAATACATTAAAAAAGTTTAGCTTCATCTATCGAGCTCAAAATTTTACAAACATATAATACCGTATCCACATCGAAAAACTTTAAACGTGTTTTTCTCGAAACTATGTTTTTCAAGTCGGTGACCGCTATTATTCAAGAACCACTCGATGGATTTTGATGAAATTTGGTGTGCTTGATGATAGCATCAAAAAGTAGTCCTTAATCAAAGGATTTTCATTTTTGTTGAAAATTTCTAGTTTTTTTAACAATAAACGAGCGATTTTTTGGTCGAAAATCGAAAGTTATTTGCCGGAAGGAGCCATTTTGTTAATTTTGAAAGAAAAAAAAGCTGAGATTAAGGACTAGATTTATTATTAAACTAATGATTCTTTTTTTGTTTTTTTTATTTCAGATGATCCAGTAAAATTTTATGATGGTCACCGCAAAGCACTACATGCCGAAGGGGGTCCGACAAAGATGGCGATATTTTTATAAATAATCAATATTTTTCTTTGAAAATTTGTACAATCCAAGTTGAAATATAACCTAAAAAGTCTGTGTAACCACTTTTGTAAAACAAACTCAATTACCATAAAAAAAAATTATTGAAAAAGCTCGTTTTTTCACGCCTCTGACTGCATCTCACCCGTTGAAGGCAAGTAGTATTTGAGGGGGTGCCGATGTGTGACTTCAAAACCAAGAGTACTGCTTCTAACCCCCTTCTTATAAAAAAAGAAGGAACCGTCTTTCGTACAAAAATGATATGTAAAAAAATAGCAATGTAGTAGAGTAGAAAAAAAATGTACAAGATAAAAACAACGATGTCGAAGTTTGCATCGTTGGAATGCAACAAACATTCTTCGTAATTTCTTTTTATTTTCTCATTTTCATTATCATCCAGGATATTTACTTCCGTATTTAGCCTGAAGATCTCTGACGAGCATCCTGAAATACGTTTGAGTGATTTTGGAGGGCTGAATGTGTGAAAAAAAATTGGGCTACGAAACACTCGTTGCGTCCCGACGATGCAAACTTCAATAGCGTGAAAAACAAAGGGACTATGTAATTCTGCATTAAAGAAAAACTAATGTAAAAGAAAAACAAAATAAGTGGGTAGAAGATAGTGCAGTATGACCACGTTCGGGGACAATTTTTTCGATTAGTCGGAGCGATTGCAGTCGCGGGTGTACTCGGCGCCCGGTCACTGAGCCAGTAGTAAGTGCAGTTACTACACGGACGAGTGATACCCCGAAGTGTATCGTTCACGATATAGTGGCGAAGGGCCAAAGCGTGTCCTCGGGTAAGTAGCGCATGAGAGTAGGCCAAGCTGGAGCCACAAACGTCGCACAGACTGCGGCACACACATATGCCCGCACACACACACACACACACACACACACACACACATATGTTAAACGAGAGGGGAGAAAAAACGTGAGCCCATACTCGTTTGTATTGCACGCGTTTATTCTGCGGATGTGGAGTTTTACATTTACTCGAACGACGCGACACATTCGATTCCTTAAGGCGTTACCCCCACTTGTAGCGCAAAAAAAGGCCTTTTTCATGAATTTTTTTAAAGAAAACTACAAAACTTTTTTAATCGATCAATATACCATCTTGAAGAACACATCTTGAAGAACTTTCAGTAATTTTTTTATTGAAAAATATTACATTGTTTAGTGGCAAATGGCCGTCAATGAAATAATGTTTTTATATACACGGTTTGCGGTGACCAACATTGCGGCGAAGTGGATAATCTGAAGAAAAAAATGCGGATGGATTTAGTCAAATATAAGTATAAACTAGTCTTTAATCGAAGGATTTTAAAAAATATTCATTTTTCACAAAATGGCGGACAGTCAAAGTTAATGGTTCGATTTTAACGAGAAAAAACGGCCGTTTTTTGGCTATAAAACGGCCATTTTTTTCGAAAAAAAAAATCGAACGATTAAAGACTACATTTTTATGTATTAAATAAGCCTGCAAAATTTCAAGAAGATCGGTTTATTAGTGTTCGAGTAATCTTGGTCACCAACTTCAGAAATGCCATTTTGAGAAAAACGCGTTTTCACCGCTCTTTCAACGCGGATTCTTCTCTTTCAACGCTCATATCTCAGTCAATTTTGTTCGGATCGACTTGAAATTTTCAGGACATATTCTCAGATACTTATACTTCAAAAAAATGCAATAAAAAAACATCGATTTTTTCAAAATCGCAAGTGGGTTTAACCCCTTAAGGGGTTATATACAGTTAACATTTTCGAAAAATCGATTTAATATTTTTTTCGTAATGTACATACACTACCGCTCAAAAGTTTGGATACACCAGTCGATATTTCTTGCCGCACTAAAAGTTAGATAGCTCCGTCAAAAAAATAGATAACCAAATTTAACGAACGGCCTTTTAAACGGAACCAATTCAGCTTTGTTTTGCTTTTTTGAAATATTTTTTATGATTTTTTTTCGACCCGGGACGCACTTTTGAACGTCTTTGTTTTTCGGCTTCTTTCAACCATCGAAAATTGGGCGCGTAACTTATGGAATTTTTTTTGTCATTTTCATCGATGATAATCTTGAAAGGGGTAGCAGAAGGTCCATTTTCATTTTTTAAAATGTTTCGTACGATTTTTTTCGCAAAGTGATTTCATTTTTTGTTAAAAAAGACAAATTTTGGCGAATGCAACGTAACTTAAGAACTATAGGGTTTAAGAGGAAATGTCATAGATGTAAAAAGTTGCATAAGTTTATACTGGATCGCCTGGAATTTTTAAGAAATTTTCCTTCGAAACTTTTGATTGGACTCTTTTCGCTCGAAACTCTGATAGGCCCTCCGCACAATACGCGCGGTCGTTGTCCTAGCTGTTACCCGGTCATGTCACATCTGAAAAAAAATCAGCTCATTCGTGAGTAGTGTCGCTACAATGTAGCGTAGCGGTTTTTTTTCGACCATTAAAAAAATTATGGTGAGCCGAAGAAAAAAATGTGTATTTTTCACCGAAATTATGGCTCACCATAATTTTTTTAATGGTCGAAAAAAAACCGCTACCCTACATTGTAGCGACACTACTCACGAATGAGCTGATTTTTTTCAGATGTGACATGACATTTTAATATTTGACAGATGTGACATTTTTTAATACTTTGAACGGAAATTTATTAACGTTATTCTCAAAGCCCTTTCGGACGTTGTGTAAAAAAAAAATAAATATATCCCGGCCCATACTTTCGAGTTTATTATTTTTTTTTAATATACCCATTTTTCGATCGGCCAAGGTGGCCAGACGCCTTAAAGGTCTTCTCAAGAAAAATACTTGAAAAATCGATATTTTTGGGCCTCCTGATTGTATATAACCCCTTAAGGGAGTAAACACGTTTAGGCGAGGAAAAAATTCCTATTGTCATGATTTTTTTGAAGAAAATATTTCTTCCCTCCTTTTAGCTATTGAATGGTATTTTTTGTATTCATCTTTGGAAATGTTATAGCACCGTCTTGTAAATTGCATTTGCAAGTGTGGCGTGATGTATAGCCAAAAAACTAATCGACCGATTTTGATGGAATTTGGTATAAATCTTTCTAACCTTATTGTCTAAAATATGACCCTAAATGTTTTTGAAAATAAAAAACAAATTTTTTTTTTTGCAAAATGTAGCTACCCTTTTTCGGAAAATTCCTTTTTTGTTTCAAAGCGTACCATTTTATCGATTTTCAACATTTTGCACTCTTGCTTGGTTCATATTCGTCGTATGAGTGCTTCAAAGAAAAATCTGCATTGGTTTTATTTTCAGATTAATCCCGCTAACTTTCCCTGTCCCCCCGTCTGACAACATCCCCCGCAACCCTTTTAGATGACCATTCCCAGGCTATTTTTGAAGGTTAATAAAAAAAATACCATATAACAGCCAATAGTAGTAATAAAACATACCCTAAGTCTCGAAAATGGTGAAGAAAGCTTTCCTTGAAAAAAATTATGAAAATCATCAATCTTATCCTCGCCTAAAGGTATCACCCCCCTTAAATATCACGAAAATTCCATTTTTGCCAATTTTACTCGATTGCGCGTGTGTCTTTTCGACCAATTCGATCGATTTTTCACTCATTTCCCACTAAGTGTGCCGAGTTTTTTTTGCATCATTATTTCGGGGCCTCTCGGAGAGCGAGATGTATTGAAATTCTTTTCTTTTTCAGCCGGATATTTTATGCACAATTTTACCGGAAACTTTTGCGTTTAAAGTCGGTCTATAAGTATATTTTGTTTTTGAAAATCTTTACCTTGTCGATGTCTCGATAAATTCGCAAAATATTTACTAGCTTACGATACTTTCCAACATAAAAAAAAAATATGTCTGAATACGAAAAAAAATTCTCAGAACACGAGCTTTTATCGAAAAATCCAAGCGTACCTTTCTTTGAGCAATTATTTCTTTTGCGATTATTTATTCTAATAATTTGGTAATTGATGTCCGCCGTTTGTTCCGACGGTAAAATAATTTTTCTTTTTGCATCGATCTACAAACGTCTCGTAAGTTTTTTTTTCCAGGAACAAAACATTATATAAATATATAATATTTTGTTGAAATATTTAAACATAAATATTTCAATGAAATATGCCGTCAACTTTTGGATGTATATAGCACAGCAGTCGACGGTGTTATCGCATTTCAAGAAATTCGTAGATAGTTCGTGATGGCTTTTTTCGATTAGAAATCTTGGTGCTTCATTCATCCATCGCAGTGCTGAATTTACAGGACCCACTTTTTCAAAATTCGTAGACTGTAACGCACGATATCAAATATATAGCTTTCAAATTTCACACTTACATCATGAACATATGTTTTCAATGTGTGTAAAAAATAAGTATTCTTAGATTTGTGAAAAAAATATATATTGCCGAACAAACTGAAAATATTGTTAACGATTATATTGTTGATGAACATCGTGGTCAAAAATGAAACTTTCTTTCATAATTCTTTGTTTTCAGATGCTCTGTGATATGCTGTAATCAATTCATTTATAAAAATGAACATATCAAGTGAATTTGCTGTACTTTAAGGAGGTTGGAGGGATTCAGTTGGGTCAAATGACGATTTATTCATTTTTTTCATTCATACGAGGTACAGATTTATTCTGTATATGCCAATTTTTTTTAATATATAATTAAAGGGCAAAATTATGCATGTAAGTATTTTTATTACGTAAATTAGAAAAACTTTTGTTTTACTACCAACTTGAAAAAGTGTGACATTAACGATGATTGTTATTATTTTTTAACTACGATAATGAGTGTTTTGTACAATTCACAATGAAATTTTGAGTAATTTATAATTATGCCTATTCATATTTACGTCACGAGATTATTGGCCCATGCTTTACGGTGGGCAAGATGAGAATTATTTTTTCTAAATGTTTACAAAGGTTCAGTTTGCGTTAATCCGTTGTTAGAAAATCTTGGTGCTAAATAACAAAAAAAATTACACAACCTTTAGTGTGAAAGTCTTGCTCATCTAACCGCACGTTAAATTACATACATTAAACTATTTTTTATCTCTGGTGTTTGGTGGTGGAAAATTTTTTAAAAATTCGTAAAAACTCAGTATAGTCTAAACAATAACATGTATTTTTTATTAAATTTAACCTTGGATTGTGGCTAACGTTTTAACCTTCTTAAATCAACAAAAACGTTTATCCAGCGTCCGACCCAATAATTCAGCTGTATTAATATCGACAGATTTCGTCATGTTGAATTTCACGTCGTTGGCTTGCAATGAAAATAATGTTTTTTTCATTGCCCTTATTCTCCTGCCGTCCTTCGCGATTTCAGAATATGGAATTCGCTGAAACGCGCCTTATCAGCGATCTACAACCTAATTCTGCCAAAAAGATTTTGCATAATAATAAAATAGGCTAAAAAAGGAAGGAAGGAAAAGGACCACCATCAGATTTCAATGAATTTGGCTGTACATATGCACGTGTCTGTATAAGAGAGAGATAGGGAGGAGAGAGATGCGTAAGGTTGATAGAACAATTTAAGGCGATACCCCCACTTGTAGCGCAAAAAAAGGCCTTTTTCATGAATTTTTTTAAAGAAAACTACAAAACTTTTTTAATCGATCAATATACCATCTTAAAGAACACATCTTGAAGAACTTTCAGTAATTTTTTTATTGAAAAATATTACATTGTTTAGTGGCAAATGGCCGTCAATGAAATAATGTTTTTATATACACGGTTTGCGGTGACCAACATTGCGGCGAAGTGGATCATCTGAAAAAAAAATGCGGATGGATTTAGTCAAATATAAGTATAAACTAGTCTTTAATCGAAGGATTTTAAAAAATATTCATTTTTCACAAAATGGCGGACAGACAAAGTTAATGGTTCGATTTTAACGAAAAAAAAACGGCCGTTTTTTGGCTATAAAGCGGCCATTTTTTTCGAAAAAAAAATCGAACGTTTAAAGACTACATTTTTATGTATTAAATAAGCCTGCAAAATTTCAAGAAGATCGGTTCATTAGTGTTCGAGTGATCTTGGTCACCAACTTCAGAAATGCCATTTTGAGAAAAACGCGTTTAAAGTTTCTCTTTTAACGCTCTTTCAACGCGGATTCTTCTCTTTCAACGCTCATATCTCAGTCAATTTTGTTCGGATCGACTTGAAATTTTCAGGACATATTCTCAGATACTTATACTTCAAAAAAATGCAATTAAAAAAAATCGATTTTTTCAAAATCGCAAGTGGGGGTAACCCCTTAAACTCACACGACTATTCGAGACTTTAGTAATCGTATCGTATGTGTTAAAGCTCCACGTAACGATTTACCCTAAACGTGAATAACGATTCGACCCAGTTACCTGTACTCTATTCGCACAGACGTTCCAACGCCTTCAGCCCCTGGTCGCAGACATACGGGGCTCTGAAAAATGTTCGTTCGCGTGTGCGGCATGCGTGTACGTTTGTAAATGCTCTTGTACAAGTGTACCATACACTATCGACACTATCATTTGCTCCACTCGACTTCCATTACTTCGAATATTGGCGCTGCACCCTTTCCTAGGTGCAGTCGCGCCAAGCGCTACTGATGTGTGCACACGGAAAAAAAGAGAGAAACAAGGGATGACCTCGGTTCACTGACCCGATCCCGGTCGTCTGGATCAGTAGAGAAGATGATAAAATTGAAAATGTCGTTGGTAAAAATGACCGAAGCTTATTTATCGATATGGAACCAATATGGAAAAATGATATGAAAGTTCTGCCTTTCCTACACCTTCTCCTGAACAAAATATCGATATGATTCCGTGTTCTAATTGCCCAAGGAAACTTTCCAGGCTGTTCTCTTTCATGGAGAACAACTTTCCTAAATAAAGTACGTGAAGTGCACATTGTAATACTGTAAATATCTCACTGCAAGCTCGATATTTAATCTCGGTTATACCGAAATACCAGGAGGCCACTTATTTCCAATTGCTAATAGTAAAACAGTAAGCTCGTACACGTCGATTTGTGAGACGCTTGCATGAATGACTGAACAGGACTCCATTGGCAAAATTCGAAACAAAAGAGGAGTGAAGGTAGGAAGCGGCAACTTTAGTACTCGTGCACTTGGCATTGGACGAGTACGTATTTTCGGGTCGTCACGTCCAGAAATACAGGTACCAATTAGTTCGAAAATGCGAGCGTGAGGCGATATATTTTTTTCTCTGCATTATTGGAGCTATAAACTATTGCGTAATGGAACATAGAATAATTTTGATGAACGGCAGGTACCCGTGCAGAAATGTGACCGGGCATTTCCTACTTTGTGTCCGGCCCTAATCAGGCTTACCCTGTCTGATTTACCTAACCGGGCCCTCCCACGGAACAAACCAGGAAAATCGCAAAATCGTTGTTTTACGACTTACCCTCTATGTTTGGAAATTACAATCTTCTGGCCAGGTTACATTGCGAGCAAATAAATCTTCGGGTAATTTCTACCTGGCTAGAACATTGACATGATCTGAAAAGTGGAGCCTGTCTTGAATAACTAAAGAAAACCTACTTTGCTTTTCACCTCATCAAAGATATTCATAATTGATTGGGATGAAACTAATACGTCTGTTGTAATTCTATTAACCCTGCGTGTGTACACTGGGTCTCTAAAGGAACAGTCGAAGCTTGAAACTCAAATTTTCCTGTTATGAATAGAGGGCAGGCTACCGCTACCCCCCCTGAAAAAAATCTAAGTAGCAGTGGGGACTGAAGGCCCAAGGGACGTCCGGGCCTGGCAGTTTACTTGCAAACGCCAACCAGTGCAAGTCACGTCCGTTCCCTAAAAGGGTCAGTGTTACGCACGGCATCAGCATTTTCGAAGGTAAGTGAATGCAGTTTTTTTGCTTTTCTCATAGTTTTTCAGTTTTTTCATGGCTAAAATAAATGTTTTATGGGGAGGGTAGGGGTTTCAGCGTGAAAAAAAACACTTTTTTGCGACTTTTTTCATCTATATGGAAAGAGTAAATTTATTGACTTTTTCTGATTGATGAAACCACTTTTTCAAAGTCCGTGTTCACTGCCATTTGAAAACTACATGACCGATTTATTTCAAACTTGGTACACACTTTCTACATATAAAAGACCTCCCCCCAACGGTTAGTTTGCGATTTTTTTTATACATTGAGGGGGTTTTCCACCCCCAAAATGGCGGATTTTTTCGTGAAAAATGGCACTTTTCACTTTACATGATCGCCAAAAATTTATAAATGAAAAAAAAATGATCAAAGACCGTTGGGGGGAGGATTTAATGATACTTTGACTAAATTTTAATGGTACTTGATTTCGGATAATTTCTAGCTGAGATACAGTGAACACCGCAAATCGTGTTTTTTCAAAGGCGTTCTTGGAAAAGCTTTGTCACCGGCTTGTTTGTGGATATTTTCGCGTACAAATTTCACGGAATGCTCTTGAAATGACACTAAACAATGTACAAAAGGTTTCAATAAATTTACTCTATCCATATAGATGAAAAAAATTCGCAAAAAAGTGTTTTTTCTTTCATGCTGAAACCCCTACCCTCCCCTTATGTAATTTGATGCTGTTTCGGCTATTGTTTACGGACTTTTATCTCAAAAACAAAACTTTTTTTCATTTTGGCTTACGAGTCCGGTATTTTTCCAGATTTTTGTAGAAAATAAAGTTTTTCTATATTATTTCTTCCTTTCTTCACTTTCTTGCTTTTTCGGGTTTTTTTTTTATTAGCTCATGCTTTTCACTGAAATAAGTTTTTTTGTTCTAACAGTTTTTGAAGATGGTCGAAAGAAGTGCATCTCAGATTATGCACAATTTACGCGACCGTCGCTCTGACGTTTTTTACGATGAAGAAAGTTCAAATGAAGCCGATAGAGAAGAAGTTCATAAAGAAAACAAAAAACAATGTATTCTTGTGCATCGTGCGAATCGCCGGTTTGCGATGACCATCGACTTTTGTCACAATTGCGCACTGTAAATTCCTTTTTTGTCACTAATTATTATTAATATTTCATAATTTTTGTATTTGCAAAAATAACAACTCATTTTGTGCCAAATAATTACCGTTCCGTTCATTATGACATGCCTGAATCCGTAAAATAATCCCCACTTTCAGGTGCTTGAATAATTCAACGTTTTGGAGCCCACACCAAAGGCACTATAATCTTTTGAAAGCTCATGGTCTAAGCTACAAAAGCCTATAACCGTTTTTTAAAATATTTGTTTATTGTAGAGTAATGAATTTCTCAACAAAATTCCGTTTTTTCCCACTTTTTCCACTTGTCGCCATGTTGGGAAATATCAATGTTCTGGCCGGGAAGACATTACCTGAATGTATTTCGCCAACAGTCCACCAGATGGCTACAAGCGAAGCGCTTCGCGTAAGCAAGGTACCATCGTACGAGGATAAAAGTTCGTCCTGTGAGTTGCCCCACGTACAAAAGTGCTATGCTTACAGCGTGCACGCTTATGATTTTACGATTTTTGTGAAATGACCCTTTGCACTCTAGGCTTTTTTCGCTCGGATAGTTATCTGTATACGTTTTTCTGTCTCTTTGCCTATCAGGAAATGCGAGAAAGCGTATGTATACACTCATGTATACACTCACTCTACCTTAGCAAGTATGTATGTATATGTATACACTCACTCTACCTTAGCAAGTAGACAACCAACAAACTATATGTTGTTAAAATACGAAATCGAATACACTCCCGATTTCACCCCCTGAAGGGTTCCAAAAACGCGGAAACGTCATTTTTACATTCCTCGTTTGTTCCCGGTTATTTCCCGATCTATTCGCCACAACTTTCCTGGTCATTTTCCGCTTGTTCTTCGGCCCGTTCCTGATCAGTACCCCAAAAAGGGAACGGCGGATAGGGACCTAGCCTTAGACCCGTTACATTGCGAACCTATTTCAGGGTGGAAGGCCCGACCAGAGCCTGATATTATCTAGGGAAGGCGGATCAGGGGCAGTACGTTTTCCCGACTTAAATATCTACACGGGTAGCGTGTGGGTAGGGGGTGCGTTACATGATGCACGCTGGTCTATTTCTCGCCATGATGGTTCTTTAGACTTAGATGGTCAAAAAGCACGAAATGGCTCTTGAAGGTCTACTGGCTTGTATTTTTTTTAATCTCCTTGAGATGGTTCTTCGAGCCAATAAGCTGGATGCGAGCGCGTTTGGACAGTCTCCGAGTCTCGTCTCGTAGCTAGTACATAGTTTTCGAGCTATGTTTTTAACCATGCCAATCTCAAGATCTTTGTGTAAGTTGACGTTAGTGATATACCGCGAGGCATTTGCTATGACTCTCAGACTTTTCAATTGGAAACGTTGCAAAATCTCGATGGTAGAGTTGCTGGCCGTTCCCCAAAGTTGGATGCCGTAGGTCCAGATTGGCATGAGCGTCGTTTTGTATAATAGGATTTTGTTGTTCAGAGATAACTTTGACCTCTTTCCTATGAGCCAGTGCATTTTCCAGCCGCTGATCTGGTCATTTTCTTTTGTGCTTGATGTGGCTCGCCCAAGCTAGCCTACGATCCAGGTTCATGCCTTAGTACTTGACTTCTTTAGCTCGTGGAAGAGGTTGGCCATTTAGTTTTACGGTTGGGCAGTCCTTTCTCTGAATAGTGAAGCCGATGTGGATGGATTTGCTGTCGCTAGCCTTGATGAGCCCAAGCGGAGATGTAGACATATATTGGTGAATTCCTGTGCTATCTAACTAATATTATAAATGCAAAAGATTGGATGTTTGTTTGGATGTTTGTTACTCAATCACGCCGGAACGGCTGAATAGATTTGGATGAAATTTGAAACGTAGATAGAATATGCCCTGGATACTCTACCTGCGTTTAGGACTAAATTAGCATATTAGGACTACTCCTAAGCAATTATTAGGACCAAATTACGCATAGTACGTACAATTATTCAACTAATACAAAAAACGGCAATTGTGGACAATAAAATAACAAACGAGTGGCTGCAAAAAAGTTTACTTCCGCGCACGATAGATGGCGTTGGGCTTCAATCAGATCGCGCTACGATTTCGTTACACGGTTCTATCGAGGTATAATTCTCGGCCGATGATAACCTGAATCATACTGCGATAATTAATCCGTATTTTTTAAAGCTTTCCGGGCGCTTAAGTTCTTTGAAGTCAATTTAAGTTTAAAACGCGCTATAACTTTGCACAAACGCGTTTACCTTAGCGCTGCTGTTCGACGGCCACCTTACACTACAAATAAGGGGTTACCTGCCGTTTGAAGTCATTGTTTTTGTCGTTTATCTGTCTAAAATAGTGTTTTCATACGAATTCGCTATTGTTTTATGGACTTCAATTTGCTTAGGGTTTAGGATTTATCGTTTTGATCAAATAGCGATTTAATACGAATTACCTATTGTTTTTGGAACTTTTGTTTGCTCGAGTTTTAGGAATTTTCCGTTCTTGAATCATACGATGTTGTCTACAGAACTATATTGCAAAGCCATATAGTTCTGTAGATAACAATGACATTGTATGATACCGGAGTTGAAGGTTGGCACTTTTATACAACTATTTCATGAATTACCAACACTTACCTCGGTCAGTCAGTCTACCACTGTACCTGAGAAATATGACACTCTACCTTCTTCCTTTCTTCCTTACTTTTTTATCTCTTCGTTTATCTTCTCTCTGGAGGGTATATATATATTAAAAAAATATTTCCTATCCGACCCACACAATCAATTATTTGTGTTTAAAAATGTTGAAGACTGTTCTCAAAAAAAACCAAATGTGCTTAAAATCTCTATATCTATCTAATATTGATTTTCAGCACATTTGGCTACTTTGCGAACAGGCTTAACATTTTTCGTAGGGTGTTTTTGAGAAGGTTAGGCTTTATATGCTGTTGAGGATGTGAACAAGTGGCTACTATGAGGCCGGCCCTTGCAGTGGAATGTCTTCGAAATCCTTTCCTCATATAAATATATGTATAGTTGTACATTTGTCTTTCATCCTTTGCATATGTTGCGCGAAACGGGAAACTCGTAGGCCGTGACATTTGCCCTTTCGTTGTACTGTGCCGTCCTCTTTCTTTTCCAGCACGTTTAAATATATATATATCGATAGTGTAAATAGCCGAGCGAAGGGAAACAGGTTTTCCGCAGATCGTCGAGATATATCTCCATTATGGTATACCAGTTTCCACAGACCACGCAAATACGACATGCCTGCAAACAAAAGACTGTACCGCAAGTCGATTTACGTGTTAAATCGTGCGAGGTAAGTCCCTTTGTGTATAAGCGGTGTTACACTTGCGGTGTGTATGTGTGTGTGCATATGTGTACGTGTGTGTATATACATGGAGCTTTCGAGCCTGAAGCCTGGACGATGAAGGTCTCGTTGTCGCAAGCTTCACGTCAACGACATAATCATAGGTACGTTCAGCCGGTTAGACTACATATGGAATCGTTCAAGAGCCGAAGCCTTTTATCACGGGAAGGGCCAACCGCGTACGTAGTTATGTACGAAAATTCGCTGACAGTAATCGGCGATCTTTTTCTGAGCGGTAACACTATCGTTGAGGGGTGTGCATAAGCTTGTAATTTCAAAAATGCGATTTTTTATTGCATAGTTTTATAGTCCAGGGTTTTAACTTTACTGTGCAAGGAACATTTCGTAAAAATTTCCCAAATCAACCTAGTTATGGGGATTTTTGCGAAGTTTTTTTTGCGCAGATCTCTTACTGCGCGACGGTAAACCGCTCAGCTGCAGTTGACCTTTTTTCGAAACTATGTTTTAAAAAACGGTGTAAGTGTGATGCCAAAATGGATTCGTCCGATTCACTTCAAATTCGGACAGAGTATAGATTATAACATTTGCTATATATATATAAGATGAGTTTTCTATGTGTTTATTCACTTCTTAATAACAAACGATCAAATTTGATTTTTGGTAGCAAAATCGAACGTTTTTTGCCGACAGGTCGGCATTATCGTAATTTTCACAATTTCATAAAAATATCATACAAGTGTTTCAAAATTATACTGAAAGTACCATTATCCATTTTTAATATGACATTAAAGTTCGGATCGTTGGAATGCAACGAAAATGATTCTTTTTTAACTTCTGGAACTTTCCTTTGGCAGATCCGTGCTACGAAAATCACGCAAACATTTTGCAAGATCTTTATTCAACGCTGTACAAACAGAATCTGTAAAATTTGATTTTGGACAATGAAAAAAATTAATGAAAAAGAATCTTCGTTGCATTCAAACGATGCGAACTTTAACCCTATTTTTTAATTTCAAATCAGCCTAGTTGTCAGAAATTGTATATCAATATCTTCCCTTAAAAAAACTCAAACTTAGAAATAATATGAATTGACTACGTGTTGGTTATTCACAAATGCCAATAATAGGCCAAGACTTGATTACAAAAACTGAACTACAAAATATAGACGATTAATGTATGACGTGCCAGTTATTTGCCTATTCTGGCACAATATACAGATACTGAATAACCCAAGGCTTAAATAAAATAAAAGCAGGTCTGGTCTGACCCACTTAGCCAATAAAGGGCTTAGATTAATTCAATGTAATTTCCAGTATTTTAGCATTGCCAGTTTTAAAATTGGCAAATTTCGATGAACTATCACGGCTGTTTATTGGTTTTGAAAGATGGGCCAGGATAATCTTTAGTAATGGGCCGATATTGTGCCGGTTCTCAATTTATGACGAGACAATAATGGGCCAATGTAATTGCTTGAATTTTAGCATTACCAGTTTTTAAATTGACAAATATAGTTCAACCATCACGGCTATTTATTGGTTTTAAACGATGGGCCGATATTGTGCTGGTTTTCAATTTATAACGGAACAATATTGGGCCAATGGAATTGTCAGTATTTTAGTATCGCCAGTTTTTAAATTGGCAAATTTAGTTTAACTATCGCGGCTATTTATTAGTTTTTAAAGATGGGCCAGGACAGGCTTTTGGGATGGGCCAATATTGTGCCAGTTTTCAGGTTGGAGCGGAACAGTAATGGGCCAATATTATTTCTCTTTTGTTGGCTTATACGATGGTCCCAATATTGGCCTGATTGTAACATTGGGCAACTCATGGCAACCTCTACATGGGAAGAATCATTTTTGTGCTTCACAACCGAAAGACTATATTGCCCTTTGTGTTTGATCTTAACGATGATGATTTAATGTAAAAACAAAGGGAAGCGAAATACACGTTTGTGCCGTTTGATGTACAAACAGCTACAATTTATTCCAGATGCGTGCGTACGTACATACATGTATATACACACACGTACTCACATGCGCGTATACATAAACACCTGCAAGCCTTTGCTCGATGGTCGAGAACTCGTTGCCGTACAATGGCACGGCTAGCCTATTTGTTGTCGAGTTCAACGCCGAGCGAAGTGAGGGTAAAGCACAAAGAATATGTAGGCTTCAGTGTGTGGTGTACGATCGAACATGTCCTTCAATATACAGAGTCCACAGCTGTGTGACATTTTGCTTCCCCTTCTCGCTCTGTCTTTCTCTCTCTCTCTCTCTCTCTCTCTCTCTCTCTCTGTATCTTTATACCTCGCTATCTTTCCCGCCCTATCTACCAGCCCCTCTCTCTTTCTCTTTCATTACCTGCGTTTTGCACCTTTGGGTTGCACCAGACTGTTGAACTCTATTCAGGCTGAGAGCACTACTCTTCGTTTCCCCGTTTGGCTTTTTGACCCACAGACCTTCTTTGTTAATGTCTTGAACGAGACTCACCCCATAGAAGTATGCCAATATGCAATCGAGGGCAAGGGCCGAACCCGTGCCGATACAGATACATACATACCCACACAAACACACTATATCATCGATTCGCTGTGCAGCAGCATTCCGCAAAACGAATTCGTATACTTTTTTTTTCACGTTGCTTGATTCACACACATTGCATATTGCTACTTGACATGTACGCGTACTCGAAAGAAGTATCAGACTTTTTTACGGCCTGTGGCACCGGTGTGGACGCGTGTTCGTCACGACCCACTTTGTCTATAAAAGTTTATCGTACCGTCCTACCGAAGGAACCGCGAACCTGCCTGCGACTGACTAAAATTTCGAAAAACGAGGAATATTATCGAAATGCACATGTACAATAAGGTCGCCAAGTGTTCGAAGATATGTAGGAAGAGTCATTATGTGGGCCGCTTCGTTATTCGCGCAATGCAAACTAGTCTTCCTATTTGTCGCTCTCCAATCTTGCTTGATATTAGGATTCAAAAGTTGGGCTGCTTTTCCAGAAATGGAAATTTCAAAGTACATTGAAAGATCCTGCGAAAGAGCAATAGTAAAATTTTAATTTTGACAATAGGTCTGATCCAACGATGAATACTATTCATCGTCTAAGTGTTGGTATGCAAGTATTCATGTACAGTATTTCATACACTATTCTATTAGCTATCTGGTCATACGGCTATGAAAACGTCTTCAAAGTCTTCCATGCAAAAATGCCTCTAACATATACAGCTTGTCGTAAATGTCGCGCAATATATAAGGCGCAGAGGGGAGTCGTCGAACCGAAGTAGTCACGCCGCTTAGTGATCAGACCACAATAAAAGAGACGAGGCGGTAAAATATTATTCCCGCAGCGTATGCTGAACCATCGCCGTCATTGGAACCACATGTGGGCTGTTTTTCATGACGTATGGTTTGATACATCAATTTATACGGGGGCGGAGACTGATACGCTCGAGTTGAAACTATGCCTGGCCAAACTCGGACTCTCTCCACTTAAGCATGATCGGCACAAACGCATACCCGAGTTACCTTCGGTACTTATCGTAGCTACCATGTACATTTCGATCATGGCAGTAGAATCGAACTGCCAGTAAGGATTAATGAATGGCAATGCCAGAAAATAAACAGCAATAATAGGTTAAAATGAAATAGCGAATAATTAATTGAAGAGGAAAGTATTGTTGGGTTGCACGCGATGTGATTGGAGCAAGGTCAACAACAAACATCGCAATATTATTTTGCGGATGATTCAACTATATCCCATCACAGCCACGGACCCGAATGGAAAACGTAACTCATTAGCGCCTAGCCACAAGCTAGTAAAGTAATGTTTCGAATCGCCATTAGCTAGCCGTCTTAGCGATTGACTACCCAGCCTTGTAACGCTTTGGTCTTTTAGTTACTGAATACACAAAATTAGATGGTGACTAGATAGGAAGAAATATCCCACGGCTGTATTTTTTTCTGACCTAGCCATGATCTAGTTTTTACTGCTAGCGATTGGGAACAAAAAAAATAGGTGGCGATTAGATAAAAAAAATTTGCGGCTATATATTTATATTTTCGTGATTTTTTTGCACATTATTTACATCATTGGACCCTTTTACGATATTCTTCGTTGTTCATTAATTAGGGTTATGATATTTGCGCTGTAAATATATTAATGGTTCAATTTTAAATGATCTCAGACAAACGCTTCCCGTGCAGAAAACTGATAGGGCATCCCTAATAAAAATAAGGGCCTTTCAGGGCTTTCCTAGTGCTTTCCCTAGTAGGGATTTCCACAATGGGCCCAGACTTGGCCATTATCGGGATAAACTTGTAGGGATTTCCACAATAGGCCCCGACTTGGCCATTATGGGGATAAACCTGTAGGGATTTCCACAATAGGCCCAGACTTGGCCAGGATAGGGATAAACCTGTAGGGATTTCCACAATAGGCCCAGACTTGGCCAGTATAGGGATAAACAAGTAGGGATCTCCACAATAGGCCCAGATCTGACTATTATAGCGATAAACCAGTATAAATAGCTTAGGCTATATGGTTGATGGTATTTCAATTATTCAAATCGATTATATACATCGATCGAATAATATTATCGAACGCAAATTGGGGAAAGCGTAAGGGCATTAGCAAATAAAAAATCAACGATGAACACAAATATGCAGACAAACATCAGACAGTATTTATTTATCAAATTAAAGAAACCTTTTACATAGATACAAACAATTACTCATGGTTTCACTCATACATGGAGTAATGCTAGCGCATAAGTGTGAACAGTCCCAACCGGTTTTCTCGAGATTTTTATAGCAACTAATTTCCGCTCAATACTCATCATAGGGAAAATGATTTCTTCTGAAGACTTCGCTGATATTTCCCATTCATAAACTCTATCTGACTGTGTAGGATAAGTAAATAAATTGGTCTTTGTTTTCCAGATCTTTCCCTCAATGGAAATAGATTCTAGTGATTCAGTAGACCCATATATTTTTATTTATTTCTACTACACATCCATTCCTTAGAATGGATTATTTTTTGTATTCATTTTGTCATTGCAGTTTGTCATAAAGGCTCACATGCAAATACGCAATCACATTTCTACGCGCGCACATATACATACACATGTACTCACGCCCACACCTATGCACATGAACAATTACATAAAAACAAATACAGATATACCCTGACGCATTTAACATACACGTATATCCACTGATACGGATATTTTATGGCGCTGAAATGGTTATGATGAGGCGCCGTTGAGGCTTTTTGAGGGCGCTAAAATGGTTTTTATGAGGCGCCATTGAGGCAACTTATAAGGCCCCGGTCGTTGCGCCTTTAATGGCCCTTGTTGACAAAGTGTGACCGGTCGCTAATGGCCCTCATGTAGCTTCCAGATTAGGGCCGAATAAAGTTAGGGGAATATTATTGGGGCCCGATCACAGCCCCAACTCAATTTCCGCACGGGTTACGCCGTAACGTGGTTTCAATCCCGGGACCTCTGAGTGATGAGTTGTGACGTTGTCCACTGAGCCAGTTCTACTGGTTTAATTTCTGAATTTTCTTATCGTCTACATATGTTACACTTTTCAATGTCAGATTATTGGAAAATGGGTGGATTAACAAATGTAAAAAACGTTATCGGATCAATGACTCAATTGCGTTCGCATTGAGAGCGATAATCGCATAGAATTACATAACCTTAAATTGTATTTGTCCGATCATTTATTTCGGCTAGTGCGGCCGCAGTTGGGAAGTGTTGGCTAGGTCATCGCGAGATACCGACTTGAGGATTTTATTCATTCGCAACGTCATCTGTAACTCAAGTTGCTTAACCAACCATGACCCAGTCGTTCGATAGAACAACACGAAGTCACATAACCACACTTTATCATGCGTAACCAAGCTCGGCTGGGCAGTGACTAGCCAAGGGGTGCACAGCCGTATAGCTGGCCAGGTCATAGCGAGATACCTACTTGAGAATGCTTGCATTCGCAACGCCATCTGTAACTCAAGTCACTTAGCCAGCCATGAGCCAATCGCTCGATGAAACTACATGTAATCACATAACCACACTTTGTAATTTGTGACCAAGATCGGGTGGGCAGTGATTAGCCAAGGGGCGCATAGCCGTAGTTTGCTAATGTTGGCTAGGTCATGGCGTCATGCGCACTTGAGAATTGTTTTCTTTTGCAAAGATCAGCTGGGCAGTGACTAGACAAGGGCTGGATAACCAAACATTCACAATATTACTAGCTCATAGCGAGCCAACCATTGGTCAGTTCGTATGAGCTCAATTGGGCGAGCCAGTTACTAGGTCGTAACTCGGACAGGCTAGAACAATTTCTACTCGGGGAGCGATATAGACCGAAAAATATTTGACGGGGCATCGCGCGTTTGAGTTGGAACGATGACTGCCTAAAACGCGACTGCATCTACTCAGCATCTGTCCCAACACACTTTGCGTCGAACTGTAGCAAACCGATAATGCGATGATGTTGAAGTTTGCATCGTTGGAATGCAACGAAAAATCTCCTTTATTTTTTCATTTCTTCGTTTTCATTACTATCTAAACCCTTTCTTCCAAGTTTAGGTTATGGAACCCTGATAAAGATCTTCAAAAGTGTTCCAGTGATTTTTGTAGCCTAATGAGCCGAAAGAAAGATCGGGTAATACGAATTTCTTTTTGGTCGATTTACGCTGTTAAAATCTCTTGTTGACTTTTATGCATCCTCGTTACACATTCAGGACTTTAAATTAATGAATAAAAATTGTTTGGATGATTACAAAGTAGAGAAAAAAATCGTTGCATATCAACGATGCAAACTTCAACGTCATTACGTGTGTACGTAGCGCCTGCATGAATTACGTACTGCTAAAGCTAAGAAAACCTAACTTTTTATTTTTTAATTCGGTCTTTTAGCGTTTGGCGACAATTATCTTAAAACTTAAGGTAGTACCTCCACAGAAGAGTTGAATTAAGGAATGGTTGAAATTTGACATATATGTTATTTAATACATTATCCAAATATCTGTGCAATTTGAATAAGTTTGACCACCCCAAACATGAGATAGTTACACTTAAAGTTGGCTCGGTTTACACGTAACAAATGCGTTATGATGGGCAAACAGAGCATCATTAATTCTACCGTCAAAACTAAAATTAAGAAATTGATAAAAAACGAGGATAAGCTAGAGTAAGATATCGCGAATAATGTGAAAAAAAATGAGAATGATTCACCATCTAGTTTCCAAGATATAACCATGAGAAGCCCTCACAATTTTGGTGCAAAGCCTGGCAAAGTCTGAAAAAAAAACAATTGGGGCAAAGCCTGGACAGTCCCGGCAAAAAGTTTACTGGCAATGGTAGATCAAAAACACAATATAAAATATATTTTACGGCAATTAAATTATATCCATCGTATTATCTACTAGTGCCGAGTCAATATTGCGTAGTTTTTAACTTTATTTATTACTAATTGAACCAATTATCAATCTTTTAAACATGAACATAGTATGTAAACTTTTGGTTGAGATTTTCGCAGAGGAACTACCTTAATTCCATTAAAACGTAGTTTCCATTACAGAACAAGTAGACTCACTAGAATTTTTTTCTTATTTATTTATAATTATCAGCTGTTATGTTGCATAACGATAAATTATTTCGTTGGGGCGATTATAAAACAAAGTAAGTTAAGGTAGCAGTTGCATCCATTGATGTACGCTGCTATTGGGCGTACGTGATTAAATTTTTATTTCTGTACCGTTTTTTTTTTAAGTCGTTGATTCGTTGCCGAAGGTCTAGCGGTTTGTATTTCTTTAGCCTACGTGAGATGCAATTTCGGTCGAGTAGCTGCGTTGCTGGCTGATTCGGGTGTTGGTCGATACGCGTTTCGTAGCTAGTGCTTAATTTTTTGGCTGTGCTTCTGACTGTGTCAATTCCGAGGTCTTTGTGGATCGTGGCGTTGGAGATGTACCAGGGGACATTCGTCATCGTTCTGAGCGTTTTGGATTGAAATCTTTGTAGGCTTTCAATATTGGAGTTGCTGGCACTTCCCCAGAGTTGGATTCCATATGTCCAAATTGGTTTGAGTACGGTTTTGTGTACCATGAGCTTGTTATACAACGATAGCTTAGATTTCTTGCCTATTAGCCAGTGCATCTTTTTTCATTTTTGGTCGAGCTCTTGTCTTTTCTTTTTTATATGGCTTGCCCAGGTTAATCTTTTATCAAAATTCTTTGCCCTTTTCGATCAAACAGAAAGCCAACGAAGCGGGTAAAATAGACGTTATTCCTCCTCGCAGAAAGATCGGCACTTTTCCAAAATTCACGAAGCATGAAAAGTATGAAGAAATTTTGCGAGAAAGAATATCCGTTATTAGAGAGCGCGAGTCTCCGAGTGCTTGCGAAATAACAATCTCGTATTTCCGGGGCTTCGACGTGACTCTCGAGGGCACATGATCACGTGGTTAATTGCAAATACAAGTAGACGTATCGGTGCGAGTATAAATTGCGAATGAACGAGTCTGAAGCACGGGAAGGTTGTTCAGTGTGGCACCGATGTTCTCAACGAGCGGGATGAGAAGAGTGAAGGAGAAAGAAGAGACGTACGAGTGACGAGAGTGTGCAGAGAACCGGACAAAGTTCACTAATGAAGCTCGGCGCAACCCCGGGGTGCTCAGCGATGCTGGGTGAGGTGGTTCCTAAAGACGCGCTGGTGCAAACAACCGCGGGCCTCTGACGATTGTGAATTTTTGCCTGGCGCAGCGGGGTTCAATTATACGGGACACGATAGTGCGCGGGCATGAAATTGCAACCCAACTCGTTCTGAATCGAACAATATTTTCCTACCGCACAAATCAAGACTTCAGAGCCCACAAGCACGACGAATGAAGATTTAAGGAGGTTGGAGCGATTCAGTTGAGTCAAATGACGGTGTATTAATTTTTCTTTTCAATGAAGCTCAAAAAAATGCATAGAGGTACAGATTTATTCTGTATATGCTAATTTTTTTAAATATATAATTAAAGGGCAAAATTATGCAGTTTAATATTTTTATTACGCAAAGTAGAAAAACTTTTGTGTTACTACCAACTTGAAAAAGTATAACATTATCGATGATTATTATGAAAAAACTTCGACAACGAATGTTTTACACAATTCACAAGGCAATTTTGAGTAATTTATAATTATGCCTATTCATATTTACGCCACGAGATTATTGGCCGATGGTTTATTATGGGCAAGATGAGGATTTTTTTTTCTGAATGTTCACAAAGGTTAAGTTTCCGTTAATTCGTTGTTAGAAATGGTTTATCTTGGTGCTAAAAAAAAATTACATAACATTTAGTGTGAAAGTTTTGCCCATCTAACCGCACGTTAAATTACATACATTAAACTATTTTTTATCTCTGGTGTTTGGTGGTGAAAACATTTCAAAAAATTCGTAAAGACTCAGTATAGTCTAAGCAATAACATGTATTTTTTTTAATTAAATTTAACCTCGGATTGTGGCTAACGCTCCAACCTCCTCAACCATAGAAAACGGGTTGGAATATACTTCAGTAATAAATTATCCGTTTGGGAATGTTGAACCGTGAAAAATGGCTGGCCGGAAGTCGGGGATGGACGAAATATTTTTAAAAAAATTATAATTAATAACCGCGTGATTGAAAAAAGGAATCTCGTTCTTTTCCATCACGCTAAAAAAATATAGGAATGGATCTCGAACGTGTCCTAGGCGGTGACGTCACTATGGTGACATTACAAAAATCAGTGGAAATTTTGGGTATTGGGAAGTAATGAATGAAATCCTTTTGAAAATATATTAATATTAATAACTGCGTGACTAAGAAAAGGCATTCTGCTTTTTTGAATTAAGCTAAAAAATATTGGGAGTACAAATGAGTCTCCGCCGTTTTTTAAATTAAAAAATGGCGCATTTATTCTGAAAGAACGGTACTTTATTTTTTATTCAAAGTATTGTCCATCGCTAGCCACTACTTTTTCCCATCTTTCTGCGTCGGAATAAGGTTTCATCTTTTGAGGCTATCCACAAATCGACCCAATTTTTGGTATCTTCGTATGATGCAAAGTGCTGCTCAGACAGGCCGTGCGTCATCGATCGAAATAAATGATAGTCAGAGGGAGCAATGTCCGGTGAGTATGGCGGGTGGGGTAAAACTTCCCAATTGAGTGTTTCCAAGTAGGTTTTGACCTATGCCTGGCAAGCAGCATTTCACATGTGCTAAATCGGCGTTCAACGTTTCTCGGCTTCAGTTCATATGGACCCCAATTTCCTTGCTTTTGAATCATTCCCAACGATTTTAAACGTGAAATTGCTTGTTGAGTAAGTGCAAGTTCTTTTTGCGTTTGGCACGAATCTTCCTTCACTAATGCTTCCAATTCCGCGTCTTCGTACACTTCCGGCCTTCCGCTACGTTCTTTGTCTTCACCGTCAAACTCACCGTTCTTAAACTTTTGAAACCACTCACGACAACTTCTCTCACTTGAAGCAGCCTCACCATATGCTTCTAAAATCAATCGATGCGCCTCAGCTGCAGATTCGTTCAAATTAAAGAAGTAAATCGAAATTTCCCGCACGGGATGCTTATTCGGGTCAAAACTCGACATTTTCGCATGATGAAAATTATGTGATGCTGATACAAAATCGCTAATATTTCAAGATTATGGTCTTGCCAGATGTCCAAACTTACGATATGACGTTTTACATCTGACAATTTCAACCATAACCTCCTGGTGGGGCCATCTTTTGTCAAACGGCGGAGACTTATTTGTACTCCCAATAGATATCGCGCAAATAAATCGGGATGAATCTCAAGTTTGTCCTATTGAAGGTGGACCCTACGGTGACATCAGAATGATCAATGGAAATTCTGGGTGCTAAATTTAAAAAAAACTCACTTCGTTTCTCATGAATCATTAGTATACATATGGAAAAAAATGTTGGCAAAATTGTGCAAAAATATATATAATTAGCAATATTATTTAGCATGCACTCGAGGGGTCGGACCAAATACCTGATTACCTAATTCCGCCCATCCGATTAATGGCGTAAAATAAAAGCGATATCAGCTTGCGAATGATTGGCCATTGTATACAGCCTTGTTTTTTGTCAACTTTGTTCGACAAAGGGAAAAAATGGACGACTTTCGTTTCGCGATCTTTGACGAAAAATTTCCATTATTATCATCATTTTGTTAACTATTAATGCTTAAAAAAATAAACATATTTCGTTGTGTTCAACGATGCAAGCTTCAAGACCACCATTGTATGCACTTAAACACTCAAGTGATATGTATGTCTTGAACATGCTAAAGGTATTCCATAGAAAAATTCAAGTACCCAATCCGGTCCAGCCATTTTCGCGAAAAGTGCCAGAAACTTATCATGCATTCCTTTACCACCGGACTCGCGGGTCATTTCGGCCCAACATCTATTGAGGAAACGTTCAAGCTCCGTTATTCCTATCCGTAGGAATTTCGAGACGACAAGCCGCTAGGACGTTTAGGATAATGTGAGCAGAGCGTCGGGGATGAAGCGTTAGACCGCGGTATATTGTATGGTCGTCTCGGTGCGACCATCGAACACTTAGCGATCGATTAACCGATGCGGTGTACATCGCGTGTACATAGTGCTCGCAGATGTACGGTCACAGTGGTTGGCCACTCGCGTAGAAGGCTTTTCCATACATACGCACTCACGTACTTACACGTATTTGTATATGTAAGTCTATCCACGTCATAACGTTAACCAATGTGTATATACGTACTTTGTTACATATGTACGTATATACAAGGTTGCTAACAGGCTTTAATATGATTAAGCAGTAATGCTCGTCCTGGGAAATAACATATTTGCGATAAGTGCCTACGTGGGTATCGTAAAATGTGCCGACGAGAGAGAGAGAGGGAGAGAGAGAGAGAGAGAGAGAGGGGGGGGGCGAGAGAAGGTAAGAGGAAAAGGAAAAGGGAGATGACGCGAGAGGAAGAGAGAGAAGGGTTAGATAGGTCTTGTTGTTAGTAAAAAATGGAGCCGGTGAATATTGCGAAGGAAGTACGAGGCTTTGAAAGAACTAACAGAGAGAGAGGGTGGGGGAGAGAGAGAGAGAGAGAGAGAGAGAGAGAGGTCCGATTCGATAAATCTAACGCCGAAACAGACCGCCTCGTTTTGGTCGACGAGCATAAAAACTCCACGGGGGTGGTTCCTGAAGCGAAGATTGGCAGACCACCAACTCTAGGGCAAAGTTGAACACACACACACACTTACACACACCCCTCCGCGCGCCCCAAATTATATATACAGGGTGTTAGGAAGGTTGATGAGCCTTATCCTCGTTACGATATGTTCCCAACAATGTGATAGGTCACCTCGTTAAGAATATATCTAACCTAGGTTACCTTAGTCCAAAGTCTAAGAATTTCGAGTTATCATGGTAAGTACAATTTTTGTAAAATTTTCCAGCATTAGGGCTCGTTTACCTCTCATGTTAATGCTACGATTTAAAAGTACTATTAACATTAGAGGTGTTTTTATTTTTTGACAAGCTTTTAATTATTCAACACGTCCCATTTACTTAGTTGCGTGGATACAGATTATTGTATTGGTGTTTGTCGATTGAATACACATAAGGCTAAGACGCAAATAAGTTTATGGTTATCAATTATTGTCTGTTTGAACATTATGAACGAGTTAGTACGTAACTTTTGGGAAATTTTCCAAAAATCATACTTGCCATGGTAACTCGAAATCTTTGGACTTTGGACTAAGGTAATCTAGGTTAGATATGTTCCTAACGAGATAACCTATCACCCCCTTAAGGCATCGGACTTCCCAACACCCTGTATATATACATATACATACGAGGTGTCCTGTAATGAATGGATAATCCTGCAACTGTCGATAGGTCAGATCATGTCCTATATGCTGGAATTTCAGTTTAGTAGAAGTCCCACGGTTTTCGAGATTACAAACATCTGCTTTTGTTTTTTTCGCATGCCATGTCTACAAATGATAACTTTTTTGTCTCGGTTTTTTTAAATACTCTTGGTTATTTGTTTTATCTAGAAAAGTCTCCTTTTTAACCTTTAATGCTAAGGAAAATTAATGAAAAACAAACTGATACAAAATTTCCATACAAACCAATTCGAACATCTGGCTTTCATAGCCGGCAGTGAAAAAAAAATGTACTACGCATATCGTGCCAATTACTTAAGTGGTTAGGTCACTCTAGAGGCCGAAAAAATAGGCTTTGTGAGGATTTTTTTCAGAAAAACTACAAAATAAATCGAGACTACAAAAAAGGGTGTTTATCATACAGGACGTCTAATTTTGACCAGAACTGAAATTGCATGACATTTAAGGATTTTTGAGGCAAGGAAAAGGGATTTTTTTCATGACTCTTAGTATGACTTTCTGGCATAGAAGTATACTTGATGATTCTAAAGTGCGACCGATTTTCTAAATTTTTATATTTTTATTTTGCTCTTTCAAACAGATGTGTGTTGTATGACAATAAAAAGTATACGGAATAAACGGAAAGTCACCAAACTGTACCATTCTATATATAGTAAAAAATGTGAGACAAACATAATTTCAAGATTGCTGTAAAGAAATATATTTTGGGAACATCTAGAAAAATATTACATACATTTAGGAACTTTGAGTAATATCATCTAGTCGCTTTACACGAACAACAAAGAAAAACTAATATATGTTGAGATAACGCATCATTTTCTTTTACTTTCTTCTATTTTATTTTCTCTCGATTCGATATTCGTTTCTCTATCGACAAGTACCACAAAGTTAGTTCATGTTGAATATAGACTCAACGATAATTTAGTAGGGTATAATAATTCAGGTAGACTGGTAATTGTTCATGACATTTCATGACTTTTTCAGGGTCCAGTGTAATTTCATGACATTTAAGATTTTTCATGACTTTTCAGATCGGTAGACACCCTGTCATACATATCAGTGACTGTATACAATAATTTTTTTTAAGCGATTAATTTCAAAATCGCGTCTGTTCAGCGTTTATCTCAAAACTGCATTTTTTAAGTTGGCCGGAAACATAACTCAGACAATTTTCAACCGATTCACTTGAAATGTTGGCTTTATCTTGAAAAATTCATTGCCTATGGAAGTACGTAGGATTTTTTTTATATTGTATAATTCATTTGTTATTAACAATTATCTGCCGAAATTTTTCACTTTCCAAAAATTTGCCTAAAAAATCGTCAGATAATTTGTAATACTAAATGAACAATGCAATATAAAAAAAAATCCTACGTACTTCCATAGACAATCTACTTTTCAATATATATTCAGCATTTCAAGTCAATCGGTTGAAAGTTGTCTGAGTTTTGTTTCCGGTCAACTTAAAAAATGGAGTTTTAAGATGAACGCTGCACAGCCGCCATTTTGAAATTGATCGCTTCAAAAAAATTATTGTATACAGTCACCGATATGTATGACAAACACCCTTTTTGTAATCTCGATTTATGTTGTAGTTTTTCTGAAAAAAAATCCCCAAAAAGCCTATTTTTTCGGCCTCTTGAGTGGCCTACGGCTTTAAAAGAGTTGCTTAGTTGTTGTCGATACATATCGTTTGTAGAAATTGCATGCGACAAGAAAAACAGTTGATTTTTTTCAAAAAATAACATAAAGCCCAAAATCTCGAAAACCGCGGGACTTTTACTAAACTGTAATTCCAGCATATAGTAGGACATGCTATATGGACAGTTGCAGGGTTATCCATCCATAACAGGACACCCTGTATGTATGGAAAGACACTTGAATAAATGGCAAGAACGATAGTTTGTTGAGCCAAAAAGGCTTTGCTGCCCCTTTTTCATCCACTTTTCGCGAGAGATTACCAAAAAAATCTCGGTATCTGGCGAAAATCCCAAATCTCCATTAACGTTTCTTGGTACAAAAAAAACAATTGAACCGCTTCTTCCAATAAAGAAGTTTGCCGGCTGGACATTGATTTTTGCGGATAAAAAATGTATCAATTGACGGTGACGATGATATATGGGTGTCCGTCGCAAAATGTTGACTACGCCTGCAAATGATTGGTCGATAAAATATTGGTCTGCAGGTCAACTTTTGCATTGCCCACGGACGATCCATGTAGACAAAAGGGAACTGAGAAAGAAAAAGTTTGTCAGCGCCTATTTGGAGCTCGGAATCGAATCACCGGGCTCACGCCAGTTGGACTATCGGAAAAGTTCTCCCAAAAAGAATTTACGAACGAACCGCACGCAACATCGATCGTTAGCAGTCCGCTGTTCTTTGATGGGTAGACGAGGAGTGACCGCGTACGCGAGACTCATAGACATCACGGTGTGAGGTTCACGTAAAAATTGTCTCTCGGTCCCATAATTTCATTAACCTTGCAATATTTTCCACAATGATAGCATTTTATCTTTGGGATCGCTGAAACTCAACAATGTTAACCTGCTTTCGAGACCTTCCGTGGTCAGGGCAAAAACGATGTTTTCTTCTTTTGTTTACGGCGTGAAACAATTATGAGAATGCAAATTGAATGAGGCGAAAAGATTCTATCTAATTGCCTGAGATTTTACAACTTCCTAGTGCTTGGTTGAAAAAATCATTAACTTTGCCCTTGCGTTGCCCTCAGAGATCGACTAAAGTGAGCGAACAATTCAATTTTTCCGCGCTCTCTCCTCTCTCTCTCTCTCTCTCTCTCACTTTGTTTTTTTTTTCTTTCAATTCAGTTATTTTTACAATTATATAGCTGCTATGTCTATGTTTTTCATTATGGTTTCTCTTTTTATGTTATTTTCTACATTATTTTCTGCTTATTATTATTTATTTCGTTATGCTTCTGGGCGCATGTATGCAAATTATGATTTTGAGTTGTATAACTTCTTCTAGACGCTTGTTATCTATTCTATTTCATTTTTATTTCATTTTTGAAACTGTCATTGTTTTTATTTTTATACTTTATTCTTTTTCCTTATGGGTGGCTTGTTGCCTGAAGATTTATACCAAGGCGATAGGCGTGCCAATCAATCAATCAACTAATCAATCTCTCCCTCCCTCCCTCCCTCTCTCTCTCTCTCCCTCCCTCTCTCTCTCTCTCTCTCTCTCTCTCTCTCTCTCTCTCTCTCACTTTGTTATTTTTTTCTTTCAGTTCGGTTATTTTTACAATTATATAGCTGCTATGTCTATGTTTTTCATTATGATTTTTCTTTTTATGTTATTTTCTATATTATTTTCTGCTTATTATTATTTATTTCGTTATGCTTCTGCGCGCATGTATGCGAATTATGATTAGTATATTATGATTAGTATAGTATGCAAATTATGATTGAGTTGTATAACTTCTTCTAGACGCTTGTTATCTATTCTATTTTATTTTTATTTCATTTTTAATACTGTCATTGTTTTTATTTTTATACTTTATTCTTTTTCCTTATGGGTGGCTTGTTGCCTAAAGATTTATACCAAGGCGATAGGCGTGCCAATCAATCAATCAACCAATAAATCTCTCCCTCCCTCCCCTCTCTCTCTCTCTCTCTCTCCCTCTCTCTCTCTACGACCTCTATTTACAGAAAGCAAACTTAAGGGCTTACACCTAGTTGAAAATTTTGAAAATATCGTTTTTTGGCTCTCGACGGATTCTCAAAATATAACATTTCAAATAAATATTCTCGGAAAATTTCAAGTCGATCCGTTCGAAATTGAGGGAGTTGTGGGCGTTTATATATATGTCAAAAATCACTACATCGATCAACTTTATATTTCACAAGCTTCTTCAACATATCGAAAAGCAGTGCTTGAACGAAGAAACGTTTATTTCGATGCATAGTTTTCTTCTATCAACGAAAATAGAGTGTTTTTTCGCCTCAAATCGATACTTTCACTTTGGATTGTGGCGATTTTTCCAAAAATAAATATCTTATTGAGGCCACAGTAACGGGTATAAAATCATGTGCGAATTTAACATTTTTTTCGTATTCACAAGTGATTCACTCATAAAATTAATTACACATCTATTTAGTATGAATGGTACAAAATGGCCGACTACTAATATTTTCTTTTGTTATCTTTTCTTTTTAGGCGCTCCGCGGCGTGACATTTAGCATCCACAATTTTTGGCCCAGAACAAAAAACAAAAATTCTCGTCAATCTACATTAGAATACCCAGAGAAGTACGTACGGAATTTAAAAAATATTGTGTTATTCAAAAGTTGTAGGTATTTGAATTGAGTTGTAGGTATTTGAATGAATTTTCAGTGAAAAATTTCGTATAAAACTGCTCATGAAATGAAAAGTTTTCGATTAATTAGAAATTCCGTACGTACTTCTCTGCGAAATGCAATAAGGAACCTAACTTTCAAATTTGAAGTAAATCGAGTGAAAATTGTTCAAGTTATTTGTCACGTCGATTGGAAAAAAGCTGTTTCGAGAAAAACGCGTTTGGTGGTGCCAGAGGTGGGCTTCGGTCGGTTAAAAAAATGTTCTTGTTATAAATCGAATAGCAACTTATTCTTATGATGATAAAGCACCGTGTTAGCGGAAAAAAACCATTTTTTTGAAAATTCTACTGTGGCCTTACCTCTTAAATCCTTCGTCCTAACACTGAATAATCTCATGCAAAAACTAAATGCGTTCGATTTTTTTAAATTTCAGACCATGTGCTTTCGAGCAGCAGTGGTCACGGCGAAGGACCTTTTTCAAAAGGCGGTTTGCACAAACCATCGTATCTACCACATTGCTCAATACTTTTCGATACAAACATTGTAAAAAATATTTAAAACCATACTCTTTGACGTAGAGAAAAAAATCGAAAACCTGCACACATATTCTCAGAAAAAAATCACCAAAATGATATTTTTTCGGCCACGAGCTAGGTGTAATCCGTTAATGATATTTTTCTATATTATCGTCCACTAAAAAATAAGAATTTATACATTTATTTCATCACATGAATTTAGCTTCATAAAATGTTTAGTATTTTTTCAATAAACAAAAGATGGAGACAAATTTGTATGAAAAAAAACGTGTCCAATAAAATCAATCTATAACTGTGATCCAATAGTGGTTCTCCAATATTAGATTACAGACTCATCAGAGTCTGACGCGTCGCAACTATATCTCACCCTTGCTATGCCAGCGACAAGCTAGTCACAGTTGATCAAATAGTGGCGTTTTTCTTGTTCTTGCACACATTCTGACCCAACGTAACCATGCTGGGTCAGAATGTGTGGTTGAGCATTCTCGGAGGATTAAAATGTGCAAAATGTTTCAAGTAACCCACCCACACAGGGTGTCCTGTTATGAATGGATAATCCTGCAACTGTCGGTAGGCCAGATTATGTCTTTCTATATGCTGGAATTTCAGTTTAGTCAAAGTCCCACGGTTTTCGAGATAAAAATCATCTGCTTTTGGTTTTTTGCATGCAATTTCGACAAATGATAACTTTTTTGACCCGGTAAAAAAAATAGTTTTGGTTATTTGTTTTATCTAGAAAAGTCTTCTTTCTAACCTTAAATGTTAAGGTAATCCTATCGCCAGGCTTCAATACATAGGATGTTCATAATTTTTTTTTTTGAGCTTCACTAAATATATTAATAATCTTCTCTGTAACATTTCAGGTTCGGTTATCGACCTAATTACAGAGAAAAAAAAATATTAAAATTGAGTGTTTTTGTGAAGGAATTTCGAGACGACGTACATAAACCCTATTTCCGGTCGCTACAAAAGTGTATATAATAGTGGGAATCCGTCAGATTCTTAAAAATAATCAGATTTACATACTTAACAATTGTAGTAATCCAATGCTCTCAGAAAAAATTACGCTTGTTGACCTAACTTTTATGTAATATCAAGTTTAATTTGAACTTCCGGTATTGGATTTATTACCACTTGCTACGATAAAGAGACGTGACAGCAAGGCAACAGCTGACTGTAGTCCTAACCTCATCTCACTCATTCGAATTTCCACACATATTTCATTTTTAACCGACATATTTCGCCGACACAAATTTTCCACGCTTTTTACCAGTCGTGGCCCGAATGCAATGCTTTATACTTCCCGCACCTGACATTGTTTTGACAGATCGGCGTTGAAAAGCATGGAGGTTAAACTCGCCTGGTTGAGTAAAAAGAGACGGAGATAGAACCAACGTTGATGGTGTTGAAGTTTGCATCGTTGGAACGCAACGAAAATACTTTTTTACATTTGATTTTCCATATTTTTATTATTATAAAATATTTTTTTTTAGATTTATATTGTAGATCGCGAAGTAAATATCTTAAAAAGTGGTCAAAAGCTTTTGGTAGGCAAAATCTGTCAAAACGTATTAGAGGAACTCGGAAATATTTATTTTCGTTGCGTCCAAACGATGTAAACTTCAACCTCATCAATGTTGCCAAATATCATACCTAGAAATACTGCGCGAATCGGTGGAATAACTATTTTTTCATTTTTCTAATTGAATATGAATATTCATTAAGCAGTTTACACATGGAAAATTTTAGTTATTACAAATTATTTTTTTAGCATATGTTGAAAACATAAATTGTGCAAGTCTCAAGTATGATCAATGGTATGACTAGTGTGAAGCGATAGGATTACCATAAGGGGTGAGATGCAGTCAGAATTTTTCAAAAAATCGATTTTTTTCACATTTTCTTAAAGTATGATGTTTCGAAAATATTCCCTGAAAATTTCAAGTCAATCCGATGAATAGTTTCCGGGATATCCCACAATTAGCGAATCAGTGAACAAATTGATTTTGAAAGCTTCCACATCGGCAGAAGCCCTATTGTATGGGCCAGGAATTGATGATTCGATGTAAGTAATTTTTGAATTAGTATTTCTATACATAAATCAAGTGTAAAACTGAAAACTCTTTCAGAAATGTTCAAAAATGTATTACTCAAAAACTATGAACTTTAGCAAAATTTGATAAAGAATACTTTCGTTTTAAAATTGCCCAAAATGTTAAAAAAATAATAATTAATCACGAAAAACTTAAATTTTTTGAAAAATTGTTTCAACAATTGGTTATAAACAATTGCATGCTCGACTTTTCGGCAAAAAATTGTGATCTTCGGATTTAGCGGATCAAAATACATAAAAAAAGTTTAGCTTCATCTATCGAGCTCAAAATTTTACAAACATATAATACCCTATCCACATCGAAAAACTTTAAACGCGTTTTCTCTCGAAACTGTGTTTTTCAAGTCGGTGACCACTATAATTCAAAAACCACCCGATGGATTTTGATGAAATTTGGTGTGCTTGATGATAGCATTAAAAACTAGTCCTTAATAGAAGGATTTTCATTTTTGTTGAAAATTTCTATTTTTTTAAAACAATAAACGATCGATTTTTTGGTCAAAAATCGAAAGTTATCCGTCGGAAGCCGCCATTTTGTTACTTTTTGAAAAAAAAAGCTTCGATTAAGGACTAGATTTATTATTAAACTAATGATTTTTTTTGTTTTTTTTTTAATTTCAGATGATCCAGTAAAAATGTATGATGGTCACCTTTGCGGTGACCATCATATCCCTTTCGGCATGTAGTGCGCAAAGCGACAAAGATGGCGATATTGGGTAAATATTCGGAAGTGGGGCTCCTGCTAGAACCAGGCTAATTTTTTTCTTATTTCTTTTAATGATCATAGCAGATGATACGAAGTAATATTATGAAGGCGCAACAAATTTTTTTCTTCAAAAAAATTATTTAAAAATTTGGACGTGGATTTTTTTCACGGGTGTTTCCACACACCGGTGTAGAACACCCCCGCCCACCACAGTGTTCTACGTGACCCACGATTGCACGCACCCATCCAAGGTGCCCCCCGCCCAGCTCAGTGTTCTACGCACCCCGCCATTCTACACACCCATTAAACACATCAATTTTTTTCCGGTTATATTTTTCCGGAAACATCATGCGCCGTTACAATAATGATAAGGATGATGTTTGTTAACCATATTAAACCATTTATACAAAAATTAGCCTGATTCTAGCAGGAGCCCCACTTCCGAATATTTACCCGATATTGTTATACATAATCAATATTTTTCTTTGAAAGTTTGTACAAGTCAAGTTGAAATATAACATAAAAAGTCTGTGTAACCACTTTGTTAAAACAAACTTAATTACTATAAAAAAAATTGTCGAAAATGCTCGTTTTTTCACGCCTCTGACTGCATCTCACTCCTTAAGAAGTCTTTATGAAAAAAGATCTTATGCAGAATTTTCATACAAACCAATTCGAACATCTGAATTTGATAGCCTGCGGTGTCAAAAAAATGTACTACGCATATCGTGCCAATTACCCATGTAGAGATTGACCGTTGGGCCTGGGACGGGCCTTCACAGTTAGCCTTTCTAGAATATTGGGCCGTGAGTATTTACCAATGAGGTGCCTTTGTAGAAATGATAAGAACGGCCCGATATCGGCCAACAGAGCCAACAATTATTGGGCCAATGATTTAATTCATTGTAGCGCCAATGTTGGTGATTGCACTTGGCCCTATGTGGGCCCTCTTAAAGGGCATATGTAGAAATTGACCACTGGCTCTATGATGGGCCTTCACAGTTGGTCTATCTAGAAGTTAGTCTATCTAGAATATTGGGCCGTGAGTTTGTTTGGGTTTCTTTGGGTGCGTGATAAATATTAAACCTATATCGGGCCAAGATTGGCCTGAGATTGGTCCTTATGGATACATATGTCATGGAATAACCTTGAAATAAATTGTGTTTTGCGTATATGACAGGTACCAAACTTGGCATATTTTACTTACTTATGTTGGTTATTTACAAATACCAATAATAGGCCAAGACTTGATTACAAAAACTGAACTACAAAATATAGACGATTAATATATGACGTGCCAGTTATTTGCCTATTCTGGCACAATATACAGATAATGAATAACCCAAGGCTTAAATAAAATAAAAGCAGGTATGGTCTGACCCACTTCGCCAATAAAGGGCTTAGATTAATTCAATGTAATTTCCAGTATTTTAGCATTGCCAGTTTGAAAGTTGGCAAATTCCGATGAACTATCACGGCTATTTATTGGTTTTAACAGATGCGCCCGGATAGGTTTTAGTAATGGGCTTATACCCGTGTGGAAATATTTTCCGGGATGTCTAAAGGACCCAACTAATTGTCCCCAATTTTATCCAGGGCCTGGTTTGGATTCCGACTGGTACCTTTATAGGATTGTCCCGCTTTTGAAATCGGGCCCTTTAGTGGACATCTATTCGGGGCCATACTAGATTCCCTGATTGCGCCTGAATTATCCAATTTCGTCCCTACTATACCCCTGCAATTAGCCCTGTTAAGTCCCCACGTTCACCCCGTCAGATCCCTATGATTCCCCTGTATTTCCCTGTATTTCCCTGAGAAGATTTATAAATATATATTTATTTATTTATTTATTTATATATATGCCAGCAAGTTTACAAACATTCTTATAATAGAAAACAATATGCTGACATTTTAAGGATAATGTGAACAATATAAAACGTTATATGTTAATCATGTAGATAACGATTCAGAATACTTCAATGGCTAAAAATACTTTTTAAGACCAATCTTGGGGAGGATGAAAAATGCAATAAGAACACTCAATCATCCATTAGAGCAATATTGTCGCCAACAGCATGAAAGAAATCTCATTCCATCTAATCCAACAGAGATCCCCATTCAATTTAAAATCATTAGCCGTACTCTCAAAGACGGGACAATATTTGTAAAATCAATGATATTTAATTCCTCTTTTTTCATCACAATATGTACGCCGAACAATGTTGTACTTTTGAGCGATGGTTGTATAATGGAGATAAAAAAAATTTATGGCGCAAATGAATCCCAAGAATCTCTCTACATCGAGGGGAAAATTTCGAAAAAAAAGTTGACATGTACAATTATCCACGTAAATCATCCAGTATTGGAGCATGGAGAATCCCAGAACAAACTTTAAACGATGCAGTTTACACATTGGCCAGCATCAAGAGAAAATTGGTAACATTGCGATTGTCCCTAGAACCAAACGGAAAACTCAATACTTATGCCCTGACATTGCTTCATGTATAAGTGATTACTTAAATAAAAATGTATATATTTTTAAGTTGTAACGTTTTCTTCTTTTCTTTCAAATTCATTGAAAATGATAAGCGAATTGTTAAGTGAGTGAGATATTTGCATGAGGCAGTTATAAAACACTGATAAATTACTATTAATTTTTGTCGCTTATTTATATTATAACTTTAATTGATCTTTGTGATGATCCCTGACTATATCTGACCAGGCTTTTTACTGGTGAACCAAATGAAACCGTAATTTATTTTATGATGGAAATTGTGACTGAACCACACTGGGCCCACATTAGTCTGCCTGGTCAAGACCCGATTAAACTCATTGTAAAAATTAGCCAGTGCCCTGACAGCACCTGGTCGGGGCCTTCATTGGTGCATCCATCGTACCCCTGTTATTTTGTATCATGGAAACTAATGAGTACCTTTCTAGGACCGTTTGTGGCAGTATTCTGGAAATCCCTGTCAGGGATTCCACTTCGAAGCCGTAACGGGACCTGTATATTCTTCGGGTTTCCCGGACTATTTTCCACACGGGTATTGAGCCAGTTCTCAATTTATAACGGAACAATAATGATACAATATAACGGAACAATATAAAGGAAAAAATTGGCAAATATTGTTTATCTATCGTGACTGTTTAATGAAATTAAAAGATGGGCCATGATAGGTTTTAACTATGGGCCGATATTGTGTCGGTTTTCAATTTAGAACGAGACAATAATGAGCCAATGTAATAGCCAGTATTTTAGGATTGCCAGCTTTAGGATTCGCAAATTTAGTTTAACTATCACTGCTGTTTATTGGTTTTGAAAGATGAGCCAGGATAATCTTTAGTAATGGGCCGATATTGTGCCGGTTGTCAATTTATAACGGGACAATAATGGGCCAATGTTGTAATTGCTTGTATTTTAGCGTTACCAGTTTTCAATTTATAACGGAACAGTATTGGACCAATGGAATTGTCAGTATTTTAGTATCCACGTTTTCAAATTGGTAAATTTAGTTAACTATCACAGCTGTTTATTCGTTTTTAAAGATGGGCCAGGACAGGCTTTAGGGATGGGCCGATATTGTGCCAGTTTTTAGTTTAAAGCGGAACAGTAATGGGCCAATATTATTTCCCTTTGGTTGGCTTATACGACGGTCCCAATATTGGCCTGATCGTAACATTGGGCAACTCATGGCAACCTCTACATGGGTACTTGCACAAGTTGCTTAGTTATTGTCGATTCATATCATTTGTAGAAATGACATGCGACAGACCAAAAGCATATGATTTAAAAAAAAAATAACAAAGCCCAAAATCTCGAAAACCGTGGGCCTTTTACTAAACTGAAATTCCAGCCTAGAGTGGGACATGATCTGACCTATCTACAGTTGCAGGATTATCCATTCACAACAGGACACCCTGTATATATATCTATGCGTGTAGATGTGTGGTCATATGTATATTCGTACGTGTGCATTTGCATGCGTGTACGTGGGTCTGTACGTGTATTACATATCCGCCCTGAAGTCGCCGTGGCACGCGAGCCAAAACTCTCGATCGATTTTATGATCTCTGGAATTGGAGCAACCACCGTCGAGCTTCTCATTGCATACACACAAACACACTCACAGGCACGCACACGCACACACACACACAATAAGTACAGGTTGGATGTTTCTGTACGCTGAACGAAGCTCACTGAGTTACCGTTTTTTTTTTGCACCATGAGAATTACGGAAACAATATTCGAGACAACGTCAAAGGACACGCAGGGCTGACCATTTACCAGAAAGAGCGAGGGAAAAAATATCATCGGCTCCCAAATTGGGGAGTAATTCTTGTCTGTTCGATTCTCACCTCAAACGGTATTGTCGCGATTCTCGTTTACTCGACCTGAACGCTTGTATCGCGGGGATTTCCGTAATTGGAACTCATCGTTTTTTTTTTCGGTTATTATAATTTTGCCAATTTTTCGTCTGCACTCTGGTAGTCCTCCGAAATTTCGTCGCAGACGATCAATTTCCCTTAGCAGTGAATATTTTGTCGGAATCTATTTTATTCGCTGCGACTACAGCCACCATTTCCCCGTTTCTTTTAAAACCAGGTTGGCAAGTTGAATAATCCAAAGCAAATCTGACGAAGTAGCTCGTCCGAAAATATTACCCGGGGTCTCGTGTGCCTTCGCTCGAGTAGCCATTAAAAAAATTTTCCCTCCTATATACCGCACCGAAAGAATCGATCCGTACTACCGCGTACTCCACTTTCACACGACTCTACTTCCAGTGACTTGGAATACTTTCTTTTTTATCTACTTCGAGCAATCTCTATTTTACCACTCGCAACTCCTACACGAGAAAACATATAACACAGTTAATACCTTGGTTTCTACCCCGTGCGTTTTTTTTCGTATTGTCAATACCAAGAATACTACCACCCCCCCCCTTCTCTACTCCCTCCTCTCTTTCCACCCCTATAAATTGCACGAAACATCGTTGCGTCGTGACAGACGATTTTGTGTTTTCGTTAGTGTGAATATTGAATTTATCGAGGCGTAGAATTTTGTGGATATTTTGAACGTGTAAACTATATGAATAATAAGAATAATAATAATAATAATAATATACTAATATAAGACTATGTAATAGTAATAATAATAGAATGATCTAAGACTGTAACAATAATAAACATAATATTAATATTATATTATAATAATTGTAATATACAATAATAATATATAATAATAATTGGGATACATGTTGCATCCTCAAGAATCTGAAACACTCGAACACTATGATATTGTTAATGATAATAATAATTAAAGGCTATGAGACTATAATAATGAGTATAATGTTAATCTAACCTTAAGGCCTTAGGCCACAGTAACGGGTATAAAATCATGTGCGAATTTAACAAATTTTTTTCGTACGAAAAAGTGATTCACTCATCAAATTAATTACACATCATTTTAGTATGAATATCAAGCTGTTAGAAAATATATATTTTTTTGTTTTTCGATGTACAAAATGACCGACTACTCGAAACTTCTCGAAACAGCTTTTTTCCAATTGGCGTGACAAATAACTTCAACAATTTTCACTCGGTTTACTTCAAATTTAAAAGTTATGTTCCCAATTGCATTTCGCAGAGAAGTACGTACGGAATTTCTGATTAAACGAAAACTCTTCATTTCATGAGCAGTTCATGAGCAGTTGGCACGAAATTTTTCACTGAAAATGTATTTTTAAAGGTCAAATACCTACAACTTTTGAATAAAACAATATTTTTTAAATTCCGTACGTACATCTCTAGGTATTCTAATGTAGATTGACGAGAATTTTTGTTTTTTGTTCCAGGTAAAAAATTGTGGGTGCTAAATGTCACGCCGCGGAGCGCAAAAAAAAATAACGCAAGAAAATATTAGTAGTCGACTATTTTGTACATCGAAAAAAAAATATATTTTTTCTAACAGCTTGATATTCATACTAAATAGATGTGTAATTAATTTTATGAGTGAATCACATTTCATACGAAAAAAAAATTAAAATCGCACATGATTTTATACCCGTTACTGTGGCTTAAGGCCTTAAATTAACCTGGACAAACCTCCGTATATATTCAAAATTGAATTGATAATTTAATTGATAATAAAAATAATAATATGAAGCTATAAGACTATGATAATAATAATTATCAATTGTAATAATTATACATGATTGTATTATTAATTGTCATAATTATACATAATAATAATATTATACGGGGAGAAATCAGACAGACTTGGGCAAGGTTGAGGTGAGGGAGCGTGGAAAGCAAACAGGCGAAGGGCTTCATGAAGACTGGATGCAGACTGTGCAGTAACGCGGAGGAAACACTGGCCCACATATGGGAATGTGAGGAGGCTAAGTATCAGATTGAGAAAGAAGCGACGAAGAACTATTAGCGATGGGCGGAACAACAGGAGGGTGGGTTAATGGCGGGATGGAGCAGGGCACTAGAAGGGAAAGAAGCAGTCGATGAAATGTGTGATGTAGTGAGGCAGTTTGAGAAGTTATCAAGAGGGTAAAGGAGAAAGGCAGACTAGCAAGAAGAGAAAACAAATAGGAAGAGGTAGCAGGCGAAATGCAGAGATGTAAAAAGAGAAGAAGGGAGAGTACATGAGGAATAAAAATATTACTACATAATAATAATATAAGATACATGCTATATCCTCAAGAATCTTGAATTTTCAAAAACCAAAGCTCTCAAATTTGTCGGAAAATCGTGACAAACCGTTCATTAAACGCGTTTTTTTCGAACCCACATTTTATGAAATCGGGAGGACTCATAGGTCGGGCAATTTTTATCGGATCGACTTTAAATCTTGACTGTAGCTTCTTAGATAGATTCTCTGAAGGAGTACACACGATTTTTACGATTCATCAACAATTCTCGCTTTTATAATCAAATTAAGGCCGATTTTTTTTCGAAAATAAAATAAATATTGAATCTGAATGATGTTATTTTGGCGGAAAAAACCATAATTTTTAATAAGCCCGTATACTTCTCTGGCAAAACTAATGTATATGAGGATTTTTTTTCTAGGTGCTAATCCATAAAAGTTGAACCACCATTTGGTATTTTTTTTTCATAAGTTTTTTTTCGCATACGTCAACACATGTATAATAAACCCTCCAAACCTCATTTTAATTGCTTTTTTAATATTGTCGGGAAAAAATCCCAAAAAGTCTCATTTTTCGGTGGGCCACATATATGTAACGTCTTGAGGGAAGTTTGTGGATGAGGAATCTTGAACTGGCAATAATCAATACAGTGGAATTGCAGGGCATTTTCTATGATAGGAAATACAAGAGTCTGCATAATAATGATTATGCTAATGATAATAGATAATAATGCGCAGTCGGTGTGCGATTTAGGCGTTCTTGTCTACGTTAAGGGGTTATATACAGTAAAATTTATCGAAAAATCGATTGAATTTTTTTTTTCGTAATGTACATATATTTAAGTACAGACAGAAAAAATGTCTTATCAATCCGGCAAATATTCTCGAAGTTACACGCACATTTGTAATGACGTGTCAGAGCGTTTGAAAGTGCTTTTGAAACTTTAAGGGGTTACCCCCACTTGCAATTTTGAAAAAATCGATTTTTTTTAATTGCATTTTTTGAAGTATACGTATCTGAGAATATGTCCTGAAAATTTCAAGTCGATCCGAACAAAATTGACTGAGATATGAGCGTTGAAAGAGAAGAATCCGCGTTGAAAGAGCGTTGAAAGAGAAACTTTAAACGCGTTTTTCTCAAAATGGCATTTCTGAAGTCGGTGACCAAGATTACTCGAACACTAATGAACCGATCTTCTTGAAATTTTGCAGGCTTATTTAATACATAAAAATGTAGTCTTTAATCGTTCGATTTTTTTTTTCGAAAAAAATGGCCGTTTTATAGCCAAAAAACGGCCGTTTTTTTCGTTAAAATCGAACCATTAACTTTGACTGTCCGCGGTTTTGTGAAAAATGAATATTTTTTAAAATCCTTCGATTAAAGACTAGTTTATACTTATATTTGACTAAATCCATCCGCATTTTTTTCTTCAGATGATCCACTTCGCCGCAATGTTGGTCACCGCAAACAGTGTATATAAAAACATTATTTCATTGACGGCCATTTGCCACTAAACAATGTAATATTTTTCAATAAAAAAATTACTGAAAGTTCTTCAAGATGTGTTCTTTAATATGGTATATTGATCGATTAAAAAAGTTTTGTAGTTTTCTTTTGACAAATTCATGAAAAAAGGCCTTTTTGCGCTACAAGTGGGGGTAACGCCTTAAACGCGTTTTTCTCAAAACTGTGTTTTTAAAGTCGGTGAGCAAGTTTTCTCGAAAACGGCTGAACCGATCGGTCTCAAATTTTAACACAATTTTTTGAAGTATATTTTTTAGTAATCAATCGAAGGTTTTTTCTCACCGATAAATATTTTCAATTTTATAAACAATTTAAGGCCTAAATTTTTGTTAAAAATCGATTTTTTTAGAAGCCGCCATTTTGTCAAAAATTATTATTTTGCTTATTCTTTCGATCAATTACAAGATAATCCGTTATATTAACGGAATATTTTTGGTTTTTTTTCTTCATTTTAGATGATCCAGTCTAGAGATATTGTACCCACCGCAAGACGAATTTTTTAGAGGTGCTCCCGGAGATCAGCTATAGCAGCTTTCAAATTAATTATTTTTACAAATAAAAAACGGTAAAATACAGTTAAAGGTTACCATAATATCTCTACAAATTTTTACGTGAATAGATTTAAAGGTCTTCTCAAGAAAAATTCTTGAAAAATCGATATTTTTGGGGCCTCTTGACTATATTTAACCCCTTAAGCATCGTTGGCCTCGTCTCTCGGACGGGCGACTGCTTAGCCTTAAGGGGTCAAGCCACTCTAGAGGCCGAAAAAATAGGCTTTTTGGAGATTTTTTTTCTTCAGAAAAACTACTAAATAAATCGAGATTACAAAAAAGGGTGTTTATCATACATATCAGTGACTGTATAAAATAATTTTTTTGAAGCGATTAATTTCAAAATGGCGGCTGTGCAGCGTTTATCTCAAAACTACATTTTTTAAGTTGGCCGGAAACATAACTCAGACAATTTTCAACCGATTCACTTGAAATGTTGAATATATCTTGAAAAATACATTGTCTATGGAAGTACGTAGGATTTTTTTTCTATATTGCATAGTTCATTTGTTATTAACAATTATCTGACGAAATTTTTCACTTTCCAAAAATTTGCCTGAAAAATCGTTAATTCCAAGGTTAATTAAAAAGATAATTGTTAATAACAAATGAACTGTGCAATATAAAAAAAAATCCTACGTACTTCCATAAACAATGTATTTTTCAAGATATATTCAACATTTCAAGTGAATCGGTTGAAAATTGTCTGAGTTATGTTTCCGGCCAACTTAAAAAAATGCAGTTTTGAGATAAACGCTGCACAGCCGCCATTTTGAAATTAATCGCGTCAAAAAAATTATTGTATACAGTTACTGATATGTATGATAAACACCCTTTTTGTAATCTTAAGGGCTTAAGTGGCTCGCATGACTACTGAGCAGGAGGCAGTCTTACTAACAAGGAATATTACTTAAGTGTCCGTCTTTAATTTTGTTGAAACTCAAATATGTAACAAAGCATCGAAAATTATTAGACACTTTCTTTTCATAGGCGGGAAACGGTTGTAAGGGGGGAACCACCCCTCAAAGAAAGGCCTGTCACCCCTTAATGAAAATTTTCTCAATACCTCTATAGTGGATTTTTTATCACTTTACATTAGAAGAATGTTGGTTTTTGTGTTTCATTCGGATCGGTGGACAGCTTGAGGGTGAAACTGCAAAATCACCCCTCGCCATGCCTTTCTTTGAGGGGTGGTTCTCCCCACAAAGCCGTTTTTACGCCGAAAAAAATACGTGTCTAATAGTGCATAAGATTTTGCAAATATTCCAGGGATTTGGATGTTAGGGTCGAATAAAGATAATTTTTTTGCAAAATCAAATATATAAAAACGTTAAATACTAAAATGCAACTTAAAAAAGAACTGTAATTTGAAAAATAATTCAAACACTGTAGAGTAAAAAAATTACGTTAAAAGCAAATACAGAACCTGTTCTTTATTATAAACAGAAACTTTTATGTCGGTGCCAATAATTGAAAAATAAATACAAACACTTATCTGCCATAATAATTGTGTGCTTGTGTAGCAACCAAACGAATGCCAATCGACCAAAATTTATAGAGCTTTAGAGTAAATTAGTTTTTGCAATTTTCCATGTGTGGCACTGACATAACTTTTTTTTTGTATATAATGAAGAATAATATAAACATTAAATATATACAAGAATATTTATTTTGATATTGTTCAGTTTTTTGTCAAGTCGGTTACATTTTCTTGCACGGCAGAAGATAACGGTCTTTCGATGAGAGTCATGTCCAAAAAAACGGATAGAGACTGCAATCCCCAAGGGCGCAACGAAACGTAATTTCGGCTGATCGAGCGTTGACCGAAACTACTTAAAGTGCTACTCTCCTGATCGCTGCTTATTTCACGATCGAATCTACGCCCCTAGGCTCGCCCAACGGATATCGGATACACTAAAGAAGTGATCGGAAATGCGACACCTGACGCCTAAATCCACAATTAAACAAAATGGCTACTCTTACGTTCGCACACCCCCAAATTTCGACCCAGTGTTTCCAGGTTAGGAGATTTCCTCCTAGAATTAGGGGTATTTTACCTGGGTTAGGAGAGAAATGGGAGGACAAAATTTGTAGGAGATCTTTTAGGAGAATTCTGAAGCGTGAGGGTATTTTAAGGGGATTATAAATTTCCGAGGTTTTTTTTCTCAAAACAATTTTTTTAAACCAACCACAACCCATGTAGAGATTGACCGTTGGGCCTGGGACGGGCCTTCACAGTTAGCCTTTCTAGAATATTGGGCTGTGAGTATTTACCAATGAGCCTTTGTAGAAATGATAAGAACGGCCCGATATCGGCCAACAGAGCCAACAATTATTGGGCCAATGATTTAATTCATTGTAGCGCCAATGTTGGTGATTGCACTTGGCCCTATGTGGGCCCTCTTAAAAGGCCTATGTAGAAATTGACCACTGGCTCTATGATGGGCCTTTACAGTTGGTCTATCTAGAAGTTAGTCTATCTAGAATATTGGGCCGTGAGTTTGTTTGGATGCGTGATAAATATTCAACCTATATCGGGCCAAGATTGGCCCGAGATTGGTACTTATGGATACATATTTCATGGAATAACCTTGAAATAAATTGTGATTTGCGTATATGACAGGTTTCAAAATTGGCATATTTTATTTACTTATGTTGGTTATTTATAAATGCCAATAATAGGCCAAGATTTGATTACAAAAACTGAACTATAAAATATAAACGATTAATATATGACGTACCAGTTATTTGCCTATTCTGGCACAATATACAGATAATGAATAACCCAAGGCTTAAATAAAATCAAAGCAGGTATGGTCTGACCCACTTAGCCAATAAAGGGCTTAGATTAATTGAATGTAATTTCCAGTATTTTAACATTGCCAGTTTTAAAATTGGCAAATTTCGATGAACTATCACGGCTGTTTATTGGTTTTAACAGATGGGCCCGGATAGGTTTTAGTAATGGGCTGATAATGTGCCAGTTCTCAATTTATAACGGAACGATAATGGGCTAATGGAATTGGCAATACCTCAGCATCACCAGTTTAAAAATTGGCAAATATTGTTTATCTTTCATGACTGTTTAATGAATTTAAAAGATGGGCCATGATAGGTTTTAACTATGGGCCGATATTGTGTCGGTTTTCAATTTAGAACGAGACAATAATGAGCCAATGTAATAGCCAGTATTTTAGGATTGCCAGCTTTAGGATTCGCAAATTTAGTTTAACTATCACAGCTGTTTATTGGTTTTGAAAGATGGGCCAGGATAATCTTTAGTAATGGGCCGATATTGTGCCGGTTCTCAATTTAGAACGGGACAATAATGGGCCAATGTAATTGCTTGTATTTTAGCATTACCAGTTTTTAAATTGGCAAATATAGTTCAACCATCACAGCTGTTTATTGGTTTTAAACGATGGGCCGATATTGTGCCAGTTTTCAATTTATAACCGAACAATATTGGGCCAATGGAATTGTCAGTATTTTAGTATCCCCAGTTTCTAAATTGGCAAATTTAGTTTAACTATCACGGATGTCTATTAGTTTTCAAAGATGGGCCAGGACAGGCTTTAGGGATGGGTCGATATTGTACCAGTTTTCAGTTTAGAGCGGAACAGTAATGGGCCAATATTATTTCTCTTTTGTTGGCTTATACGATGGTCCCAATATTGGTCTGATCGTAACATTGGGCAACTCATGGCAACCTCTACATGGGCTTAGGCCGGGAGAGGCGCCAGGACATTTTTTCCCCCGATTTTACTTCTCCCATTATAAGCTGCCATAACATTAAGTAATTTCGCTGTTTTAGACAAATGTCGAGCTTTCGTATTTAGAAGGCCATCCATTGATGTGCACCGCTCTATTTGTCGCCGCATATGGTTTTCATTCCATGTTAGTTTTATTCGTGGTAAAACCGCTGTCTCAAGTGCAGCGGCTTGAATTTCCTGAACCTCCGGACGATTCCTCTTTTGTCCAACGGGCTGGATGCCAGTACGTTTGGATGGGCACCGAGCCTGAGCTCGTAGCTTATACACAGCTTTTGTGCTGCTGTCTTCACTGTGTCAAGCTCGAGGTCCTTATGTAAATTTGCATTTGTGATGTATCAAGGGGCGTTTGCAATCATTCTGACTTCGAAATTTGAGTCTCGACATGTTCGTGCTTATTTCTTTTTAATTTGCGTTTTATTATTATTATTATATATTGACAATGTTAAAAAGCGTGGTTCGAAGCTTCTGCTCATCGCGACATCCTGTTCGTGATGGCTGTGTGACATCCTTGATCAATACAAGCGTCATGTAAACCTCGTATATTGTCGTATTGACCAGCGATTCCACACACGAACGCACACACGTAAACTTCGAGCAAGCTCGCGCGAAAGGTCAAAAGGTTGCGCCACTTGCGAGACTCGTCCGGCCAGGGGAGCAAAAAGGCCCGAAATCACAACGACGAAAACTGGAAATGAGATATGCTTTCTAGTGTCTCAACTAAGGGTGTCTCAAAATGACCTGACATTTTAATTTATTAATAAAACGTATTATTTAGTTGAAAAGCACGAATATTTTAATTTCAATGTAAGGTTTAATATAATGTTTGTAACATGGAGGTTATGTGCGGAACGCAATATCCGATAAATGGCCGCCTCGTCCCTGTTTGCAAACGATCACTCTTTTGACGAAATTTTCAAGTACATTTTGACATAATTGCGGACTACTTTCATTACGGCCTTGGAACACAGTAACAGGTATAAAATCATGTGCGAATTTAACAATTTTTTTCGCATGCAAAAGTAATTCACTCATAAAATCAAGTACACATCTATTCAGTATGAATATCAAGCTGTTAGACATTTTTTTTCGATGTACAAAATGGCCGACTACTTTTTTCCAATTGGCGTGACAAATAACTTCAACATTTTTCACTCGATTTACTTTAAATTTAAAAGTTATGTTCCTAATTGCATTTCACAGAGAAGTACGTACGGACTTTCTGATTAATCGAAAACTTTTCATTTTATGAGCAGCTTATGAGCGGTTATAGCGAAATTTTTCACTGAAAATTCATTTCTTAAGTTCAAATACCTACAACTTTTGAATAAAACAATATTTTTTCAATTCCCTACGAACTTCTCTAGGTATTCTAATGTAGATTGACGAGAAATTTTGTTTTTTGTTCTAGGTTAAAAATTGTGCATGCTAAATGTGACGCCGCGGAGCGCCTAAAAAATGATAAAAGAAAATATTAGTTGTCGGCCATTTCGGACATCGAAAAAAGTATATATATATTTTTTCTAACAGCTTGATATTCATACTAAATCGACGTGTATTTAATTTTATGAGTGAATCACTTCAATCACTCAAAAAAAAATTGTTAATTTCGCACATGATTTTATACCCGTTGTTACACTTGAAAAACACACTTTCAAAATACATTTCTTTAAATGTATTTATCCAAGTCACTATTTATAGACGAAAATGGTAGTTAAAAAATGTCCTAAAAAAATGTAGGTCTGCGCTGTTGATGAAGTCTCGGAGGATGGATCATCCGAAACAAAAAATCAAACGGTTTTAGATTCAGTATGTTAATGGCTATAGCGTATATCATACGACCGGCATTTCGTTATTTTTGCATATTTTATATATGCAAAAATAATGCAGAAATGCCGGTCCGGGGTGTCTAATTTTGACCAGAACTGAAATTGCATGACATTTAAGGATTTTTAAGGCAAGGAATGGGGATTTTTTCATGACTCTTAGTATGACTTTCCGGCATAGAAGCATACTTAATGATCCTACAGTGCGACCGAGTTTCTAAATTTTTATATTTTTATTTTGCTCTTTCAAACAGATGTGTGTTGTAGGCCAATAAAAAGTATACGGAATAAACGAAAAGTCACCAAACTGTACAATTCCATATGTAGTAAAAAATGTGAGACAAACATAATTTCAAGATTGCTGTAAAGAAATATATTTTGGGAACGTCTCCAAAAATATTACATACATTTAGGAACTTTGAGTAATATCATCTAGTCGCTTTATACGAATAACAAAAAAAAACTAATATATGTTGAGATAACGCATCATTTTCTTTTACTTTTTTCTATTTTATTTTCTATCGATTCGATATTTGCTTCTCTATCGACAAGTACCACAAAGTTTGTTCATATTGAATAAAGACTCAACGATAATTTGGTAGGGTATAATAATTCAGGTAGACTGGTAATTTTTCATGACATTTCATGACTTTTTCAGGGTCGAGTGTAATTTCATGACATTTAAGATTTTTCATGACTTTTCAGGTCAGTAGACACCCTGCGGTCATTTTTCGAAAAAAAAAAAAAACAAAAAAAAACAGCTATAGTTGTAAAGAATATGTGGTTAAAGTTCCATAAGGATCGGTTCAGCCGTTTCGAAGATTTTATCAACAAGGCGTCGAAAAACGTTGCTTCGAAAAAAACCCGTTTATAATTTGTCTGGGTTACTTAAATACATAGATTTTTTTCGAAACGTATTTCGAAAGTGTATTTATTAAGTGTAACAACTTTTGTATCAATATCTATAATGTAAACCTATGAAAAAATTCATGAAAATAGCCTTTTTTAGCGTCTAAAGTGAGAAGACCCCTTAATGGTGCGTCGAATTGCTTTCTGGAGTTGCGGAATGGTCTGTGGATCATTGGAATACACTTTTCCTTTCAGAGAACCTCAAAGAAAGAAGTCCAATGGTGTCAAATCGCACGATCTTGGTGGCCAATCCACCACGACCTGGCTCGAGATAACACGACCATGAAACATCGTCTGCAATAACTGCATTGTTTCGCCCGCAGTATGGCAGGTTGCAAAATGTTCACCATTTTTGTAGTGAATTTTCACATCTTCTATGTGTTACTCGATCATGTAATTCTCCATGACGAAACCTCAAAACTTCCTGATGCCAGTTCCCAGGTAGGAATTGACGATGAAAAAAGGGCTTGCCAAGCTCTGAAACAAGGCTCACATTTTTTAATTCAGGCTGAGCACCAGCCTGATTTCAGGCCTAGCTGAACCCCTGAATGATAACGCGGTTTCAGGCTGTTGCACACAGGCTTGACCAAAGGCTGGTAGAAAAGCCTGTACTAAGCCTGAAGCGACGAAACAACAAGGTTCAAAGCGAGCCTTAATGAAGCCTTCACGAGCATTTATGACCAAGCTCATCCCAAACTCTTCTCGAGGCTATATGAGGCCTGTTTTTAGTTTTCTATATTCTACATTGGGGTAAATTTAATAAATTTGTAAAGTATTCATTTTATTTGTCATATATATTTATTATTCATTATATTATTTGTTATAAAATATATATAAAATATTTTAAACACAATACTTTATTTTATTTATTGTTTATGGGACACGTAATACACAGAGTGTACGCAAACCCCAGAGAGTGAGTATATACGAAATGTGTATGTGACGAGAAAAAAACTTTTTTGTGTACCTCATAAATATCGATAAGAGAATATGTTTAAATGTTCTGAGCTGCCTCCTTCGCTTTCGTTTTTCGTGCCTTCGCACCCGACAAATTGATTGCTAATTTTTTTTTTCATAGAAGTGCAGAAAAAATATTATTCAAAATGTATTTTATTTTATCACAACCTGAAACAAGCCTGCATCCAGCCTTGATTTTTTAGCCTTAAAATTCACTGGCTGAATAAAGCTTGAAATAACCCTGAGTTTAGGCTAAGCAGCCAGTCTTGGTTCCAGGCTGCTCCAAACGATGCAATGAAACCTGGCCCAGGTCTGTCTCACTCAGGCTCGGTGAAACAAGGCTCGCAAAAGTTTGTTTCCATCGTCAGCCTTTTGATTCCCTACCTGGGAATTGTCAAAGATCAGTACTCTATGTTCGCCACCAAAAAAATGGCGCCCAATTAAACATGTCAGGTCATTTTGAGACACCCTTTACGAGTGTAATGCTCCCATTGCGCGTGGCAAAAAAGAAACTCGACTATCTCGAGCTCTGTGGAACTTCGTTTCTTTTTTTCAATAAGTTACCGCACGCATTTTGTGCCCAAAGTAAAGAGCAGTGTACTTTGAAGGTACGAAGCGGGTCATTGTTGAAGCCGAGATTAAAAAAAAAGGTGAACCTTGTCACGTGTAAGCGCGGCTCACCTCGGCAATTGAGAAAAAATCTCTGCCATGAAATGACGTTGAAGATCGCACCGGTGGAATGCAACGGAAATTCTTTTTCTTCTCAAGGGGTAAGGCCGCGGTAAAATTTTCAAAAAATCGATTTTTTTCGCTAAAACGGTGCTTTATCATCATAAGAATAAGTTACTATTCGATTTAGGGCAAGAACATTTTTTTTTTCACCGACTTTGAGTGGTGAAAAAAAATTGTTAAATTCGCACATCATTTTATACCCGTTACTGTGGCCTAACCCCTTAATATCCTCATTTTAATCATTATTCGAAAGAAAAAAAATAGCAAATTTGTATATCGTAGACGGATAAATATCTTGAAAAAAAATGCTGATCGATTTTTGGAGGCAGAATCTGCCAGAAGAAATTAAGGAAATTGGGAAATATTAATTTCCATTGCATTCCGACGATGCAAACTTCAGGTATTCCTTTCGCGGAGGGCCGTATTTTGCGGGGCCATAAGCAGGGCCTTTCCAACTCATTGGTAAATTACCGTGGCGCTTAATAATAATAATTCACAATCAATTATTATACCCAACGATAAACTGAAATTAAAACTTTAGTAGTTTTAGACATTTTTACGTTTTTCCTGATTAGTCGCGGCTACGAAAATTCTTCCGCTAGTCAAATTTTTTCCAAGTTTTATCATTATTATTTTCTTCAAACGCTCGGTGACCCCCTGTTTTTATCGTCGTTACGCAATCTTTCGATTTTTTTCCACACGTTGAGCTGTTTATATTATGCGTCTAGCGTTATTCAGTGTCTAAATGATTAGATAGAAAAGTGGCCATCTTCAGAAAGTGCCGTACAAATGAGACGAATTTTAGAATCGTAAATTTTCCTTAAGGCCTTAATCCACAGTAACCGGTATAAAATTGTGTGGGATTCAGCAAAAAAAATTTCGTATGCAAAAGTGATTCACTCATAAAATTAATTACACATCTATTTAGTATGAATATCAAGCTGTTAGAAAATATGTATTTTTTTTTTCGATGTACAAAATGGCCGACTACTCGAAACTTCTCGAAACAGCTTTTTTCCAATTGGCGTGACAAATAACTTCAACACTTTTCACTCGATTCACTTCAAATTTAAAAGTCATGTTCCTAATTGCATTTCGCAGAGAAGTACGCACGGAATTTCTGATTAATCGAAAACTTTTCATTTCATGAGCAGTTCATGAGCAGTTATAACGAAATTTTTCACTGAAAATTCATTTCTTAAGGGGTTACCCCCACTTGCGATTTTGAAAAAATCGATTTGTTTTTATTGCATTTTTTTTAAGTATAAGTATCTGAGAATACGTCCTGAAAATTTCAAGTCGATCCGAACAAAATTGACTGAGATATGAGCGTTGAAAGAGAAGAATCCGCGTTGAAAGAGCGTTGAAAGAGAAACTTTAAACGCGTTTTTCTCAAAATGGCATTTCTGAAGTCAGTGACCAAGATTACTCGAACACTAATGAACCGATCTTCTTGAAATTTTGCAGGCTTATTTAATACATAAAAATGTAGTCTTTAATCGTTCGATTTTTTTTTCGAAAAAAAATGGCCGTTTTATAGCCAAAAAACGGCCGTTTTTTTTCGTTAAAATCGAACCATTAACTTTGACTGTCCGCCATTTTGTGAAAAATGAATATTTTTTAAAATCCTTCGATTAAAGACTAGTTTATACTTATATTTGACTAAAGCCATCCGCATTTTTTCCTTCAGATGATCCACTTCGCCGCAATGTTGGTCACCGCAAACCGTGTATATAAAAACATTATTTCATTGACGGCCATTTGCCACTAAACAATGTAATATTTTTCAATAAAAAAATTACTGAAAGTTCTTCAAGATGTGTTCTTTAAGATGGTATATTGACCGATTGAAAAAGTTTTGTAGTTTTCTTTAAAAAAATTCATGAAAAAGGCCTTTTTTTGCGTTGCAAGTGGGGGTAACGCCTTAAGTTCAAATACCTACAACTTTTTAATAAAACAATATTTTTTAAATTCCGTCCGTACTTCTCTAGGTATTCTAATGTAGATTGACGAGAATTTTTGCTTTTCGTTCTAGGTAAAAAATTGTGGATGCTAAATGTCACGCCGCGGAGAGCTTAAAAAAAGATAACAAAAGAAAATATTAGTAGTCGGCCATTTTGTACATCGAAAAAAAAAAAATTCTAACAGCTTGATACTCATACTAAATAGATGTGTAATTAATTTCACGAGTGAATCACTTTTTCATACGAAAAAAAAAGTTGTTAAATTCGCACATGATTTTATACCCGTTACTGTGGCCTAAGGCCTCGAAAGCTCTTTAACTTTCCTCGAAATGTTCCCAGTATACTGGAATATATTTTTTACTTGATTGCAGCCGAAAATCAGTCAATTGTTAAATATTCGGGTTCGTGAAAGGAATACCTCAAACGTCACGCCGTCAAACCGAAAAGGCACGCAGCTCAAAGCGAAAAAAAGCTCCAAGCGCTACTCACCATTCAGGCGCTCCTCGCGGTTTCCTCTATCCCTCCCGTGTGCGTGTGTTCGTCAATATTGTGTACGTAACTTCGTGTCTCTCGGTGTAATTGTTTTGACGATAAATATTATTACTGCGATTCGTGTGATTTCATTGGTGTTTGTATTTTCCTAACAACGGTGAATTATTGACTGTTATTACTATTGGTATTATGTACAGGCGAAAAGAATCGGATGAAGGAAAAAAAGCAATGCGGGAGAGAGGTCCTGATGTTTGGGGCGGGTTCCGACACACCGCCGCGAGAGGGATAGCGTTGATTGTGGGCGGGGTGGGGGGACTGGCAGCGGACGGGAGTTTCTCTAAAATGTCTCCTTTTGGCAGCATATATGTGCTTTGAAAAACATTCCTGTGACCTAAAAACCGTTACAGATCCACGTCGAAGCACTTCGTGTATTTACCCTCATTATTATTATTTACGTTTCTTTATACTACTTACCTCCTCGCTCCCACTGGCCGCGTACGTTTTTATTCTTCTTCGTATATCCCTAGAAACAGACGCGATTATTCGAATATACTTCGGCGCACAGCACACTAAGCAATAATCGTATATGACCGAGGAAAAAAAAAACACCCGTGGCTTCTCGGGCTAAACATCGACGCATCACCGCATTATTCAAACTCCGAGCTCTTCTCCTTATTACAACGAGTATTCATCAGCGAATGTGTTCATAATTCGCCCTCTATTGCTGTTCGTACGCTTATTTTTCTCACTTTCTCCGTTTCTTCACGGCGTTGCCGAGGTTCGCGTTATTCGCGTCACTCTAGTCGCGAACTTTCGGCAAACTCGCTGATTCTTTCTTCCTTTGAGTTCTCCTTGCCGACGAGGAGGAGAACGATCGCACGGAACACATGAACGGGGCGCGAACGCGTATATATAACCGCCGCGTTGCGTTCACCGCAGTCGAGCAGCAGACCCGCCCCCTATCACACTACACGAACGTGTAGTGAATAAATAGAGCGTAAAACTTGCTCTGCGTTAACATTTTTCCGTCTTGTTTTGTCGCTTCTTTTCTTCTTTCGTCTTTTTTTTCTTTTATCGACGCGCCTCCGCCGTTATAACATGGTTTACCCGCGATCGTGGAACTTTCGTCACACTTTTTGTTCCCTCCGAGACGTGGCTAGTGCCAAGCCTCCTCTCACATTCGGAAAAAAAAGCACGCACGCGAACACACACACGCACGCACGGGTCTTCCGGTTAGTCCCTCGCTCCGCTCTCTAGCCGGCGCGAGACTGTCGCCTCGATGCCTTTTTTTCCCTCGGGCCAATTTTCTTTACACACACACGCATGCACACTCGCTCTCTCTCTCTCACGCTCTCGATCGCTCTTTTACCGCCTCACTCCGTTCTCGCTCGCTCTGTATCGTCCTCGATGCTCGCGCACACACTGGACGGCAATCACGCACGC
>OY723385.1:8369234-8613828 GCA_963210295.1 Ophion ellenae | reverse complement strand
ATATATATGCGATGATACAAAGTTTGGTAAAAATTGATCGTTGTGGCAAAGAACGTACGCTTTTAATGTAATGTAAAATACTCCCTTGTGTGTATGTGTTTATTATTTCCTATGTCAAGGAGAGAACTGTTCTTCGACGGTGAGAAGAACCCAAACATCGTCGCCACGATATTTTGGCGAGCGAGCTTTGAACGTGAAATTACTGAATCTCGTTACAGAGATGAGAAACAAAATCTAACGAAATACGTAATCCCCGGCGGTGTTGCTTCTTACCTTCTCTCGCATAACGCTCGTGTAATTTGCCCGTACGTTGCATTACCGCCAAATCCACAGTTCATCCGTTATTCGTCGAATTATAATGTCGATTTTCAAGAAAGTTTTATTGCAAAAACTAGCAGAATCGAACATTTCAGTTCCTCGAGGAAAAAGAAAACATTACGCGAAATATTTCGAAGGAAGAAAAATAAACGTTAGTTTCATCGATGAGCAAATTAAAAATGCCAACGATGCTTGAAACTTGATAATTTTGCATTCGCGCAGGCATTCAATGCAGCGAACGGCATATTAAAAAACAAAAGTTTCATCTGTTTCAGGATGCAGCCGATTGCTCGTTGTTTTCGTTTGACATTATCATTATCGTTATCATTACTATTATACTCTACTGCAATTACTATATTATAATGTATACTTATGACATCTCATCTCTACGTCTTGTATTTCTTGTACATGGTCTCCTAATTGTTTATTGCTATACGTTGTTGTATACCGTACTCTACTACGTCTACTATACTGCTGCTAAACTACAAAAGAAAATTGCTGCTCGTGGGCGTACCACTCTGCCGGGAGGGAAAAAAACGTGTTTAAAAAATGGGGGGGGATGCGGAGGTGAAAGAACGTCAGTGAGGGATCAAATAATTATATGAATTCGAAACAAAAACAGTGATATTGCTTAAGGGGAGATATACACCTAGGAGCTGGAAAAAAAAGGTCATTTTTGTGAATTTTTTCAACGAAAACTATTTGAAATTTCGGATTGGAGTTTTAATTATCTAAAAGCATATACATTCGAAAATATGTTGAATTTTCTTTATTTAAAAATATCAAAAATATACAAGGATATTGTATGATCCTTGGAGCGTCGTAAAAAAATTTGCGTATACGCAAAAAATCATCTGAAAAAAAACCAAAAAGATTATTAAATTAGATACTATAATTTAGTACTTGTCACAGCCGATTTTGAAAATATCGATTTATGACAAAATGGCGGACGTTTGAACATAAATAGTGATTTTTGGGCCAAAAATTAGTTATTGTTTTGCTTATAAAACAAAAACTAAGTAACGGAAAACAAAATCCTATGACAAGTACTAGATAATGGTGTATAGAATAACCACCAAAAACCTCAAGGCAATCGGTTCTTTGGTTTTCGAAAAATGTTGAGTACCGATTTGAAAAAGGGGTTTTGAGAAAAACGCGTTCGAAAATTTGGGAATGAATAAATCATGAAATTTGTCAACTCACATGGAATCATCGATAGCAGGCCCATAGTGTAGGTCTTCTACGGTCGACGGAATGTTCATAGCTTCCAAATCCTCGACCTCGGCCATCTAGGTGTATATTTCCCGTTAAAATTAAGGTCATTCTTGAGATTAGTGACTTTTTCGAAAAATGAGCCTAACATGTTTTGCTCTTTTCTCATTTATTGGGTTATGAATTATGATATTCAGTCGGGAGAAGCGAAATTCACCCCACCATAAAAAGTTATGGGGTTTTGAAGTTCCCGAAAACACGTGATAAAATAGAGCATTTTTAAATATTTCGACGCCTATTTTGGGGGTAGAGGGTGGGTGGATTTATAAAAAAGCCTTCCTGAATACAAACAAACCCAACCCCCTCCAGCGTGACGGTTTGAATACTGGAGTTTGCTTGGGATTTTCATTTTTTGGGATTTCAATTTTTGTGGTATTTTAATTTTTTTTGCATTTTTATTTTTCACATTTATTACCCAATGGCTTTGAGATTTTTATTTTTTGGGAAATGAGAAAAATGAAAATCGTGAAGTAACCATTGGGTAATAAATGAGAAAATAGCTACAAACAAATATTGGGCTCATTCTTCGGAAAAGTCACTTATCTAAAGAATTACCAAAATTAATCGCAATATTACAACTATTATTATGAATCAATAACAATATTGTTCTTTTCTTAAATTATTCTCTATTCGAGGCATGCCGCGTCAGATTTGCCGCTCCATTTTTGTGATGGAAAATGCAGAAAATAAATGTCCCGATTTTCCAACTCGGAAACTCCCATGTGGCCAGAATATTGAATATACCGATTTGGAACGAAATTCGGCATCCTTTCGTGATTGTTGTGGTTGCGTTTGTAAAAAAAATGGACGGGAGTATAATGAATTTTCGGCATGATGAAAAATTGGGATGGAAAGCTAAATGTGGGTGGTCCCATCGGTGCGGACACAGTGAAACTTCATTTATACGTTTTTCAAGGGGTACATCAAATGTGACCCGTAGTGGAAATAACGTGGAAGTGAAATACAAAAGATATCTGAAACTCTTTAATATTTGAAAATGGCGATTGATGCATAATTCCCGATGCTGTTCAATAGCAGTAGGGTAGGTCCGAAACTGACCGCCTAATCAGCAAAGGCAATGAAAGTGCATGAAATTATTTTTCTTTTGTTCAAACCAAATTTTGATTCTTTAGAGGAAACGTTATTCTAAGTTTTGAGCAGCTTGGCGAGGTTTTCGGGTACCGTTTGTTTAAAGCGTTACCCCCACTTGTAGCGCAAAAAAAGGCCTTTTTCATTAATTTTTTTAAAGAAAACTACAAAACTTTTTTAATCGATCAATATACCATCTTAAAGAACACATCTTGAAGAACTTTCAGTAATTTTTTTATTGAAAAATATTACATTGTTTAGTGGCAAATGGCCGTCAATGAAATAATGTTTTTATATACACGGTTTGCGGTGACCAACATTGCAGCGAAGTGGATCATCTGAAAAAAAAAATGCGGATGGATTTAGTCAAATATAAGTATAAACTAGTCTTTAATCGAAGGATTTTAAAAATTCTTCATTTTTCACAAAATGGCGGACGGTCAAAGTTAATGGTTCGATTTTAACGAAAAAAAAACGGCCGTTTTTTGGCTATAAAACGGCCATTTTTTTCGAGAAAAAAAATCGAACGTTAAAGACTACATTTTTATGTATTAAATAAGCCTGCAAAATTTCAAAAAGATCGGTTCATTAGTGTTCGAGTAATCTTGGTCACCGACTTCAGAAATGCCATTTTGAGAAAAACGCGTTTAAAGTTTCTCTTTCAACGCTCTTTCAACGCGGATTCTTCTCTTTCAACGCTCATATCTCAGTCAATTTTGTTCGGATCGACTTGAAATTTTCAGGACATATTCTCAGATACTTATACTTAAAAAAAATGCAATAAAAAAAATCGATTTTTTCAAAATCGCAAGTGGGGCTAACCCCTGAAGGGAGACTTTGTCCTTGGAGTGCCATATTTCAGGTGTTTGCATTTTATTTTTTTTAAAGGAAACGAGTAAAGCTTTTTGAGTGCGGTTTTTTCTTGCTTCTATTCATGATATACAGAACGTTAAAAAAAAATTTTTTTTGAAAAAAAATCCAAAATGGCGGCCGTTGCAGCTCCGCGAAAATAGGTCCTCAAATCGCGGGAAGTAAACGGCTGACATCACTGCCCCCTCTTTGTTGATCTGAAACACAAATTCAAAGCATATTATGAATCTGTGACCCTTTGGTCATGGAATGACGGATGAGTTTTTCGTTTAGTACGAATTTCGGAAAATGGCGGCAATTTAAAAAAAAATCGAATTTTCGCGTTTTTTTTCGCATAAAAAGATAAATAATAAATGCAAAAGTGGATCTATCGAAAAAACGATCCGTCATTCCGTGAAGACATATTTTCTGAGTATGCTCTCCAAATTTCAGGCCGATATGTTAATTACAGCGGTCAGGAGAATGTCAGCCATTTTTAAAAACGTGTTTTCGAGAAAAACGCGTTTAAAGTTTTGTAATGTGTTTACACAAATGTGTTTATAATTACCGCTAATTGGCAATGCCTGGTCCATAGAGGCATCCCTCCTCTTCTTCTAGCTGCTCATGTTGAGCCTCTAACATCTCCCGCTGCATTTCAAGGACAAAGTCTCCCTTAAGATACCGAGGCCGTAATGAAAGTCTGCACATTGGTCGTTCTCAAAAATCGCGGTCCGAAACCGACCTCCCCACGGTCCGAACCCGACCCCCCATTTTTTACAGCGAATCAAGGGAAAAGGTAAAGTTTTGAATTTATTTTGCAACTCGTTAGCAGAACAATACGATTTGGGAATAATTTTCAAATTTATCTCAGAACATTTTAAGGCCTTTGTTAGGAAATACAATTGAATTAATGCATTGATTACAATTTTACTCGCTTAGTGCAAAAATGACAATTTCAATCGCTGTCTGAGCTGTCTTCTGCCTCGCAATAACTGCGAATAGCCGACGGACGAGTCCTAATGCCATGGCGGCAAGTGCTCGCCGCAAAATTGCCGGATCGCGTTTTGGCTTTAGACGTTTGAACGATCGCCCCATTTCTAAAACAACCATGTGTAATTACCGCCAGAAGTCATTGAATCACAGTTTGACTATCAAAAGCACGCTAGAAAATCTTCAGCGCGCAAAAACGGGGGGGGGGGGTCGGTTTCGGACCACCCATTGGCGGTTGGTTTAGGACCGAGACTTTTTTCAAACAATGACTCGCCGTTTACTTACGACGATGCAAGTGACCTTAATTTATCAGTGCGTGTTCAAGTCTAGGCCATGAGCAACCGAAACAACCTACCTGCGGATTTTTCAAGAAAAAATAAAACACTTCAAACTGCAGTCCCGTGCAGCTCAAAAATGAACTTTCGCGTTGGCAAAACACAACGTGACGCAAAACCATAGAGTCAAATGAGAGAAAAAGATGGCTCTCTACCTCCAAATTGTCGGTGTTGTGAGAGCTTTCAAATTCCACCACCGACAGTTTCGCTTGCAGCACAAGTACTTGAGAAACGTGGAGAGGTCGGTATGGGACCACCGGTCGGTTTCGGACCACGCTAACCTACTTCTATTATGTCAATGTTTGGTTTTCCAATTGAAAATTTAATTGGGCATAATTGAGTAACGAGCCAACTCAAGTTTTCGAATTTCCGTTTTGAACTTTTATTTAATGCAAGTTTGCAACAGCTTCGACGTTTCAGACTAGGTAAATAATTGACGGGTTCGTATTGATAAGAGACACGTCATCACAGTACATGCATAGTCGAGGTCAGAAACATCAAAACATCAAAACATCAAAACATCAAAACATCAAAACATCAAAACATCAAAACATCAAAACATCAAAACATCAAAACATCAAAACATCAAAACATCAAACAAAACATCAAAACGCAGTTACGTGAAATTTTCTCCCGCGAGAGAATATCACGTGTGATTAACATATAACAGAAAAAACGAACCTCGAAACCGACGCTGGGGAATAAATTAATAACGTATAAGGGAAAAACATAGAAATGAAACTTTATTGCCATCTTTATGAACGGAATCTGCCGGGACTAGAGAAATTTTACGTATAAGTGCAAAACGTATGAACGAGGTTTCACTGTATAAGAACCATCGATGCCAATTATTGAATAATTTGCGTGATAAAAAAAACTAACGGGTGTGAGCTTATTTATAAGTATGATATCGATGATGGCCTCGAGGCCAGAGAGCGGCTGGAGCAAATCTTTCATCCCTTTTTCTCCTTCCAACCCTTTTTGCGACAGAAATCCAGAATTTCGAATCATTCTCATTATAGCAGCGTCTCAATTGCACAATATATCTGTACAATTTCCAAAGTTACTCAACACGAGAGAGATCGAGTATCGTCTTGTTTTTTCTTCTTCTCCATACATTGTTCAGAGTAGCTTGATTTTCTACGACATTCAACGACTGGTCTTCTCCACGAGATTTAACGGCTGGGATCTTTTTTTTTTCCCTCGTACGTCGATAACGAGCCGCGGCTAGCTCTTTTTTTCACAAGATTTCAGTTTCGAATCTCCTCCTTTTCAGTGACTCTTGCTGTTACCTCCCTCTCATTTCTCGCTCGCAGGTTTCGCTCATTAACTTCGTAGCGTCGCTCGCTGGCGCGGGCGGGATTCAAGCCTTCAAAACAATGAGGACCCTAAGGGCCCTTAGGCCACTCAGGGCGATGTCTAGAATGCAGGGAATGCGGGTATGTAGCCCAAACGTCTCAGCTGACCTTATCGTATTCTTTTTTTATTTTTAGTTTCGGATTTACTTTATTTCCTCAAGTATCCACTTTGAGTTTTTTCTCCCATTCCCGTGCCTGCCTTTCAACGTCACACTAGCATTTTGAAGAAAAAAAAAAACAACAACAACAAATACGTTTCTTTTTTCCCTCCGCGTATCTATTGAGCAATGAATTAACTCATTATTGTTTAACCTTTTTTTTTTCTTATTGCCCATTACCTCGTTGAACCAATACACCATACATTCTGATTACGTATTTTTATCTCGATGTCATAATATAATCATTTTTGCATAGTAGTCCCATTTTGTTCGTTAAAAAAAATATTCAATGACGAATGCAAATTGCCAGTGTTATATTTCATTACGATGTTTTTTTTCATCGTATTATCATGGTCGATATTAGGTTTTGCAAAATTGGAACTATTTGTTGAAACACGAACATGATCCCTTCGTAGTTCGATATATGCCTAGCACGAAACATATATATATATATATATATATATATATATATATATATATATATATATATATATATATATATATATCATTTATTCTTGAACACTTAATGGGGAAGATACCTTTAGACGAGGAAAAAAATTGCTGATTATCATGATTTTTTTTAAAGGAAAGATATCTTTAAGTTTTACCTTAGCGTATGTTTTATTACCACTTTTGGCTGTTAAGTTGTATTTTTTCATTAACCTTCAAAAATAGCGGAGATATGGTCTTCTAAACGGGTTGCGGGGAATGTTGTCAGTAATTAATATAAAAAAAAAACCAGCGAAGATTTTTTTTTAATTAAGACGCCTGAATTAGAAGGTCCAGAAAAAGTGTTTTTTTTTTTTAGAAGGAAAAAAACGAGTGAGCCCAGTAAACATTGAGGTATCTTTTCATGTACACTGCCGCTCAAAAGTTTGGATACACCAGTCGATATTTCTTGCCGCACTAAAAGTTACATAGCTTCGTCCAAAAAAAAGTTAACGAAATTTACGGAACGGCGTTTTGAGGGGAACAAATTCAGCTTTGTTTTTCTTTTTTGAAACTTTTTTTATGCTTTTTTTTCGACCCGGTAGGCACTTTTGTACGTGACTGTTTTCGACTTTTTTTTCGACCATCGAGAATTGGGCGCATGACTCGTGGAATTTTTTTGTCATGTTTATCCATGATAAACTTGTACGGAGTAGCAGGAGCTCCATTTTCGTTTTTTTTAAGTTTCGCACGATTTTTTTCGCAGAGTTATTTTATTTTTGGCTGAAAGAGACTAATTCTGGAAAATGCAATGTAACTCAAGAACTATTAGGTTTAAGAGGAAATGTCAAGTATGTAAAAAGTAGCGTAAGTTTATAGTGGATGGCCTGGAATTTTTGAAGAATTTTCCTGTGAGATTTTTTTGTTCGGGACAAAATATCGCGAGAAACTCTTTTAATTTTAGATTATAAATTTGCTTGAATTTTTTCCGATTTTTTTGAAATTTTTTCGACCAAAACTCGTAGAATCGTACAAAAAATTGATTGGCGTATCTCGAAAACTATTGAGTTAGAGACAAAATGTCAAGATAGGAAAATGTTGCAGTGTCTTATTTTGAGTACGTCGACATTTTTTCAGGTTTAAAAAAAAAAAATTCACAATGTTTCAAAAGGACCTAGGATACCTGAAAAAAAAGCATTGTAAAAAATCTGAAAAAATGTCAACGTATGCAAAACGAAACACGGCAACATTTTCCCCTCCTGATATTTTGTCTCCAACTCAATAGTTTTCGAGATACGCCAATCAATGCGGACGATTCTCCGAGGGAGGCCAAAAAAATTTCAGAAAAAAATTCTGAAAAAATGTATGCGAATTGAAAATCGAAAAATAAAAAAGTTTGTTCTGATATTTTGTTATAAACGCCATATTTTTCGAATTAAGCCATCCAACTCATCAGAGTTTCGAGCGAAAATAGTAAAAAAAAATCTCAGGGGAAAATTTTGAAAAAATTCCAGGTGAACCAGTATAAACTTACGCAACTTTTTACATTCCTGACATTTCCTCTCAAACCCTATAGTTATTAGGTTACGTTGCATTTCCCAAAATTTGTCTTTTTTAGCCAAAAATATATTTGCGAAAAAAGATCGTACGAAACTTAAAAAAAACGAGAATGGAGCTCCTGGTACCTCGTTCAAGTTTATCATGGATAAACATGACAAAAAAAATACCATAAGTCATGCGCCCAATTCTCGATGGTCGAAAAAAGCCGAAAAACGGTCACGTACAAAAGTGCGTACCGGGTCGAAAGAAAATCATAAAAGAGATTTCAAAAAAGCAAAACAAAGCTGCATTTGTTCCCTTCGAAACGCCGTTCGGTAAATTTCGTTAACTTTTTTTCGACGTATATTTCAAATGTTTAAAAAAAATTCAACATGAAACAATAAATGACTGCAGATTTATGCAGCTCGTAATTCTTGACTGAAACAAAAAAACCAATAAAATCTTCAATTGTCATATATCTATCTTCTGGGTGAATTAAGAAAAAGCTGAAAAAATCGTAAAATTATAACTTTTCTCAGGTTTAAAAAAAAAATGTGTTTAAAAAAATACACTTTATCGTGCTATAAAAATTATTTAAAAATACTTTTTAAACGACTTTTTCAATTCTCTTAGAAGAGATTTTCATACTGAAGAAAATGAACTTTGTTTTGATTCAATAAGTCGTTCAGTTTTTTTGCTATCACGTCCGCCAATTTGGAAAAATCGTGAAATTGAAAACTGGAGAAAAAGCGCTTCAAAGTTTTCAATAGGAGGAAATATCAATATCTACAATTGGCCTCTTTAACTTTGTAAATATAATCTTGGATAGTTTATCTATCGATTGAACCAATTAAAAAAATATATATTTTTCGGACCTTCTGATTCAGGCTCCGGCCTTAACACTCATACTCAGAATATGAACCAAGAAAAAGGGAGAAATGTTGAAAATCGATGAATTGGTACGATTTGAAACAAAAAGATTGAATTTTCCAAAAAACATAGTTACATTTTGCAATCGAAAAATGTTTTTTTAACCCTTCCTTGACACACTGGGTCATTTTGACCCGGACGAATTTAAAATGAAATGCTCATTTTCCTAAAACTGAAAGTTTTCAAGAATTTTTTTACAACGACTCAATTTTATACTCTCCGAATTTTAATTATGCCGACATACTAAGCAATGTTTAAAGTGCATACCGGATTTTTCTTCAATAAAAACCGACCAAAGGGTTGTTGAGGGCAGGTCAATGAATTACTATCCGGGTCAAATTGACCCAGTGTGTCAAAGCCGTGGCCACATATAAGTGTGTCAAGGAAGGGTTAATTTTCAAAAACACTTAGGGTCACGTTTAAGAAACTAAAGTTGGAAATATTTCTACCAAATTTCATCAAGTTCGGTCGATTAGTTTTTTCGTTATACGGCACGCGAGTTTTTTAAATGCAGTTCGGAAGACTGTGCCCACCGCTATTTTTACAGATAAAAAAAATACCATGTCACAGCCAAAAGTAGTAATAAAAGTACCTGATTCTAAAAAATCGCAAGAAATCTTTTCTTTGAAAAAAAAACATCATGAAAATCAGCAGATGTTTTTCTCGCCTAAAGGTGTCCGCCGCCCTTAAAGCCACGCACGAAATGACATACCATATAGTATCGATTGCGATAATATTTGACGTTATAGAGATTCGTTTGAACACCATTTCTCACAACATGTTTCGCGCAGTACTACTATCACTATAATTTTCAGTAATCTTAGAGAAAAATACACAAATCACTGATTGGAGGACTAATTTTTTTTGCACGTTTACTATGCATATATACATATCGATATATGTATACATACATTGCGCAACGGTTCATATCGATGCTCATGCTCATTCTTGAAACTGAAAAAAAAAAAACGGCAATATTCAATTCATACAGTAAACCCAATTTTCGTCTCGTAATTGCCAAACGGACAAAATTAATCGATATACCCGTGTACAATTCTGTAATTCCGATATTGATGACTACTCTGAGATTTCCACTCCTCGACAATTGGTGCAACGCGGGTACGATATTTTTTTTCCTTTTTTTTTTTTCGATCTTCCGTAAAAAAAAAACAAATTACGCAAATCTCGCGAAAAAAAGATATTTTTTGAAATTATTTTTCTATCGCGCTCGAGATATATAATACAAAATTATGTGAAGTTTACACCCGATTAATTGTAAGGTCGCTGAGACATTGGGTTTAAAGTTATGGTCATGCCCATACCCTGACACTTATTCAACTTAGCTGATAAAATTGTACTCTATTCCATTTGTTCAATGAACAATTGCATGCGAACTCACGTGAATCGTTGACTTGAACCAAGCGTTCTGCAACGGCTGATGGTCTTGTTGAAACGATTTATCAATCATGAAAAAAATCCATTTTCATCAAAAAAGAATACTTGTGTAAAGGCTTTTCGTTAAAGTTTCTCCATGACAGTTTATCCATACAGCGTGGCCCATTTAACGTGACCATCCCAAATAACTCCGTTGACTTTAGAGTGACGAAAAAAAAAGTCAGGAGGTAATTCGATTGATTTCGAAAGGCTGATATAGTGGTGAAAAATTTATTTTTGTCAAGGTCATAGTTTTTGCGTTCTCAAGGTCATCAATGCTTTTTCAAGTGGGAACATGTTTTTTTTATTAAGACGTTGTAGCTGATATTCAGACGAATCCAACGACCTGTGATATCATGACCTTGAAATGATTTTTTCACCAAAATATTTTGGGTTTGTTTGGTTTTTTTGGGTTTTTCGTCAAAATATTTTGAGTTTTTTTAGGTTTTTTGGGTTTTTCACCAAAATATTTTGGGTTTGTTTGGTTTTTTTGGGTTTTTCGTCAAAATATTTTGAGTTTTTTTAGGTTTTTTGGGTTTTTCACCAAAATATTTTGGGTTTGTTTTTTTTTGTTTTTAACCAAAATATTTTGGGTTTGTTTGGAGTTTGGTAATGGTTCGTTTGGGTTTGTTTGGGTTTGCTTTCGTCACTCAAAGGCGACGGAGATATTTGGGGTGGTCACGTTGAATGGTCCACCCTGTATACATACGCGGTATTCGAAAAAATTTAAACAAATATTTCTACAGAATAAAAAATTGCATCGCCATTTTTTCTTTCAAAAATAAAAAATGAAAACTAAAATCTAAAAAATATAATTTCAACACAGCCCCGGACATACGTATGGGTTTGTTTTAAATTAGAAGTACCGAAAATCAATTTTGTTTCAACGAGGACGATACACGTGAGAATACAGTACTATACACGAATAAATATGTTAAATGTCCACTGAATGTGTTGCATACACATACCTGCTCTATATACGCTGGCTGCACAAGCCACGTTCTAAAAACGCTTCTCTTTCATATACTTTCTTTCCTTCTCTCGCATGTTAAATGTTTGCTCGAAGCTTACGAGAATCGTGTGCTAATTACGCTTTTGTGCCTGATTAGTCGCATTATAGTTACCTGTGATTACGTGTGCCCATTGCGTTGTCGTCACACTGAACGTATCCTCCGCTTTGTAGGGACGTGATTTAAAAAGATGACAAAAAAAAAACACCACAGAAAATGATGAGTTTGTCGTTACGTAGATGATAGTTTAAAGATTTTTTCGAGCTATAAAAGCCTAATTTGGCACACCGAACACACGTTAGATTATTCATCGTTGATATGACGCCACTTTGTATCATAATTGAACTTTGTTGTTATTATTATTATCGTTATTATTATTATGATTATTATTCATATTCAAGACACGCACATCGATCAGTCGCATCACCGAGAAAGCCGCTATATACAAATTAGATCCTTAGGACCGTTAGAATATCATGCATTCATAGTTCAAATTGCCATTAAAACACTTGACGCATTCAGAAAAAAGATGTACCGATTAGTTAATGGATTCGTGTAATTTTACGATATTTCGATAATTAGATCGAAGTGGCCAATTATTTTAAATAGTGGTAACTGAGAAAATCGACGAAAAAATCGATCGATGGACTCTGTAAGAATTTCATTATAAGGTATACACAGCTTATTGATATTTATGACATTCGCTGGAATTGAAAAAAAATATCCACCTGGAAAATTGACGATAATTCACTTCAGCATTCAACGAGTGATTTGTCGGAAATATTCAAATAATTCATGATAGCCTGATAGTCCATCGAATGAGACAAATTGAAATCTTAATTTTAATTATAAGAGAAATAAATCATGATATATTTATAACATTTCATATACCAGTTCATGTTGATTGCCCCGTCGATAAATATTCAAAAGTTGGCTGAAACAACAGAGTCCACAATCCATTGTCAGTTAAGGCAGTAGTCTGCTTTAGAAGCCGAAAAAAAGCGTTTTTTCAGCAATTTTTTTGAAAGGGAAGGAAATGATTGCGGTAAACGAAATTTTGAGACGATAGTGTATTACATTCAAGCTTTAAAAAACAATTTTTATTATTAAAAAATATTGAAATTTTTCAAACTTGTCACGATTTTTCCGGGGCGCCTGGAGTCTGCACTTGCAAATCGGTGCCGGTGATGGAGGTCGTGCGATGCATCTAAAACAGTCGAACCAAATTTTTTTTTAGTTTTTATAAGTTCCTTTTCTATATGAACTAAAAAAAATACCGAAGAAATGATGAAATTCCAAATTTTTTCGAAGTTTGAAAAAAAAATTCACTTTTTTGGAAAAAAAATTCACTTTAAGTTGCAAAACAAGTAATTTAAATAGTACTTTTGTCCAACTTTTTTAGTTCAAATAGAAGATAATTTAATACTGAAGCTAGATCACTTTGATTTTTTTCGATCGGACATATATTGTTTTTGCTATCGCCGGCACCGTTTTCTAAAACTTGTGAAAATGAAGACTCGAGAAAACGGGCTTTAAAGTTTTCGGTCCAAAAAAATATAAGTTTTTGGATACTTACACTAATTAGATGTTAATCAGCTATCCCCGGGCCATGCAATAATCCTTCCTCTTCTTCAAATCGATTTTTTGAAGCCTGTAAAGCAGACTACTGCCTTAAGGGGTTAGGCTACTGTGACAACCCAAAAATCAAGGTTATAAAAAAAATTGATTTTGGAGGAATAAGTAAGATGATCCAAAAATCATTTGGATTTTTTTTGTATGTACATCAACAAAGTTATGTAACCATTTCATAAAAATAGTTGAAGAAGTCATAAAAAATCTTGTAAAGAACCTTTAAACGTGAGGGACTCAAAGATGGACTTGATTTTGGCCACCCGGTTGATGTGAAACAAAAAAGGTTTTTACTTGAAATTGATAATATTGACTAAGACTTAACGATCTTTCTTTTGTTATCGAACTTTACTTTTGAGAAAACTGATTTTTTTTGCATTTTTTGAGAAAACTGATTATTTTGCATTTTTCGAAAAAAATATTTTTTTTTCTTCAATTTTTCAAGAAAAAATTGCTTTTTCAATTATTCGAGAAAAAATTGATTTTTTTCAAATTTTCGAGAAAAAATTGATTTTTTTTTCAATTTTTCGAGAAAAATTGATTTTTTTTTTTCAATTGTTTGAGAAAAATTGATTTGTTTTTCAATTATTCGAGAAAAATGGAGTTTTTTCTTCAATTTTTCGAGAAAAAATTGTTTTTTTTTCTTCAATTTTTCAAGAAAAAATTGCTTTTTCAATTATTCGAGAAAAAATGCATTTTTTTCAAATTTTCGAGAAAAAATTGATTTTTTTTTTCAATTTTTCGAGAAAAGTTGATTTTTTTTTTCAATTTTTTGAGAAAAATTGATTTGTTTTTCAATTATTCGAGCAAAATTGAGTTTTTTCTTCAATTTTTCGAGAAAAATTGTTTTTTTTTTTCAAATTTGCGAGAAAAATTTGAATTCTTTTTTCAATTTTTCGAGACAAAATGACATCATCATGGTCAATAACTGATGGAAAAAAACATGTTAAGCAGAAAAACGTCGGCCAGACTTTAGGAGCTTACTACTATTACACTGAAGAAGTGTACAAAATTTCAAGTCAATTCTTTCATTAGATTTTGAGAAATCGTGTACACCGTTTTGAACAACGTAGTTTCGAGAAAAACGCGTTTCTACCATTCTTGCACCACATGTTGGACCTACCTCTACAATTTGATTCGCCTCAAGCGACGAACGAGAGTTTCGACATTTTCACAGTAGCTCGACCCCTCAATGGATGGAAGTTTCTCTAAGAAAATAACTTCGTCCAAAAGTCACCCTAGCTCTCGAACAAATAGGGTTCGGTACACTTTTTTCTGCAATGCGAGGCTTCATCTACACTATCACTTAAAAAAAGATTCGAGTACTCATTTAGAATTAAAAAAAAAAAGATTGACCTGCGACGAAATTGGAGTAACGGAGTATCTCTTGTTCAGGTGGTGGTTAACGCATTGGTACAAGCTATACCGTCTATCTTTAACGTCTTACTGGTTTGCCTTATATTCTGGTTGATCTTCGCTATTATGGGAGTTCAATTGTTCGCTGGAAAATATTATAAAGTAAGTGGGCCGGAAAGTTGACAACGATATAAATACAAAATATATTGTCGTTTCTCTTTAATCCCGGTTCGAATAATAACGTGATCGTGAAAACCTTGCAGTGCGTCGATATGAATAAAACAACACTGAGCCACGAAATAATACCGGACAGAAACGCCTGTATCGCAGAAAATTATACCTGGGAAAATTCGCCAATGAATTTCGATCACGTTGGAAAAGCTTATCTGTGTCTGTTTCAAGTTGCAACCTTCAAAGGTTGGATACAGATCATGAACGACGCAATTGATTCGAGAGACGTGAGTATACAATTTGCAACAAATTTGTCACTCGTTTTTCTACTTACGAATTGTCTTTTTTTTTTTAACAAATCCCTTGACACGTCAAGTTTTTGTTAAGGCGGGAGCCTGAATTGAAAAGTCCAAAAAAGCGATTTCTGGATTTTCTTAGAAGGAAAAAATACCACTGAGCACAGTAAACATTGAGGTATATTTTCATGTATATTTGAAATGTATAAAAAAATGTTCAACATGAAACAATAAATTACTGCAGATTCATCAGCCTTTTCCATGTGCGTCTTGTCACTGCAGTTCCCAATCGGCGGGAAAGATGCAGCTCGTAATTCTTGACGTAAACAAAATAACCAATAAAATTCTAATTATCATATATTTTTCTTCTGGGTGAATTAAGAAAAAGCAGAAAAAATCGTGAAATTAGAACTTTTCTCAGGAAAAAAAAAGATTCAAAAAAACACTTTAACGTGCTATAAAAATTATTTAAAAATACTTTTTCAACGACTTTTTTAATTCACTTAAAAGAGATTATCATATTGGCGAAAATAAACTTTGGTTAAATAGGTCGTTAATTTTTTTTGCTATCACGCCCGCCGTTTTTGAAAAATCGTGAAAATGAAAACTGGCGAAAACGCGCTTCAAAGTTTTCAATAGGAGAACATATCAATATCTGCATCTTCAAAAATATTTACAATTGGCCTCTGTAACTTTGTAAATATATTCTTCGATAGTTTATCTATCGATTTAAGCAATAAACAAAAAAAAACGATTTTTCAGGCCTTCCAATTCAGGCTCCGGCTACAAGGGATCATCATAGTGTAACGGGTCAAAGAATAGTAGATCAACGCGATTTTTTTTCGATGCTTAAAATACGCTAATTTTTATGTCAAACCAAAGCACTCATGATGAACATAAAATACATTTTTCAACGTTTGTTTTTATTTTTTTGCACTTTTTATAACCGAATTTACGACCGAAATTATTCGAATTTAGCCCCAAAATTCAACGCGAAAAAAAATCGATTTTTCGATAAATCTTACTCCGTGATGATCCCTCAACACGTAGTAGAAAATACGAATGAGCGATAAAAACGATTTACTCGATTGCTGGATAACTACCTCATTCTCCATTGCAGATAAACAAACAACCGATTCGCGAAACGAATATTTACATGTATCTCTACTTTGTATTCTTCATCATATTCGGATCATTTTTTACCCTCAATCTATTTATCGGAGTTATCATCGATAACTTCAACGAGCAAAAGAAAAAAGCGGGTGGCTCACTCGAGATGTTCATGACGGAGGATCAGAAGAAATATTATAACGCTATGAAGAAGATGGGTAGTAAGAAACCACTCAAGGCAATTCCCCGACCAAGGGTCAGTACTGAAAAAAAAGTCACCGATAAGAAGGATCATTTGTGCACGTGCAAAAGTTCCTTCGACGATTCAGAATGGTTGTCATTCTTCGTCAAAAACGCTAACGAGATTATTTCTTTATTTACAGTGGAGACCGCAAGCAATCGTGTTTGAAATAGTGACGGATAAAAAGTTCGATATGATAATCATGTTGTTTATCGGATTCAATATGTTGACAATGACAATGGACCATTACCAACAAAGTGACGCGTTCAGTAATGTGCTGGACTACCTCAACATGATATTCATTGTGATATTCAGCAGCGAGTGTCTGATGAAGATTTTTGCCCTGCGATACCACTACTTCAAGGAGCCATGGAATCTCTTTGATTTTGTTGTTGTTATATTATCAATATTAGGTAATGTAACGTAATGATTATTTCAGTCGTATGACCCTACTGAAAACAGTCCGATATTGAATGAAAAAGAACAAAATACAAATCTGTTGGCTTTACATGACTCGAACTGTCGTCGAACAAACTATACACGCACATACAACTTTTACTTTCTTCCATGTTTCGATATTTTTCTTCATCACATAGTTGTTTCTATTTATTTGTTTTTTTTTTTTCGGTGATCGAAAGAACATTTGGATGCTAGAGTCTCTTATGCCATTGCGAATTTGGTAGCACGAATGCCTCAATCATGTCTTCCATTCTCAATCGTTATTTTCATCCTATAGTCACATTTTTATTCAAATTCACATCCGGTCTCGACATACACTTCCACAAAACAAAACAACAAAAAAGCGAACAGGTGTATAAGACGTTTCAATTGAGTCGCAACGACTGATTGGCATCATGACGTTATGTAGCCTTACATTGATGTGATCTCTGATGCTTCGATGGTGCCCCACCCTTTTCCCTCTGTTACCTCGTACCCTATATATTCTGTCAGCCCCGAACCACTCTCTCAAAGTATACGATGGCTCTCGACAATATCGATACGTCATCTCGCAGATCGATGGCTCAACATCCTTCGATTTATTCCATCATTTTTTTTCTTCTCATTTGCACAAGATTGGCACGATATTATTTTATCAACTCTTTTACCAGCACGGATATTTTATTGGGAAAGCAGATTCAGTTTTTAGGTCTGGAGAAAAATACGTCAATAGGGTATTTGACTATATTGAAAATACGGAATGTCTCCCCGTCCGGATATCTGACGAATAAGCGTACGTTGTTCATCCGTATAGCGGCTCACTTCACGCAGTATTTCCAGTAGACGTACATAGTATTGTGATTCGTGTCAGCTAGTATCAGGACGAATAACATATATATATACACATGGATAGAATGTGTTACATTGTTAAACAAACTATCCGGACGAATAATTTACATGTATTCGTCTGAATACAATCTTTATAATTTTGTTTGGGTTTGTTTATTTGGGTGTGTTTCTTTGGGTGTGTTCGTCTAGGTTTTTAGGTTTAGAACTGAGCCGCTATCCGGACGAATAACATACGCTTATTCGTCCGATAATCGGACGGCTAGCCGAAGCGTTAAAAAGATGGTTCATTCTCTTGTCTTCCTGAAAGAATATAGTGTTTAAAAAGCATTTTCTACCATTTTAACGAATAAACGAAAATCTTTATAACTTTGTATGGATTTGTTTGTTTGGGTTTGTTTGTTGGGGTGTGTTTGTTTAGTTTTGTTTGTTTCGGTTCGTTTGTTTGGGTGTGTTTGTTGGGGTATGTTTGTTTGGGCTGGTTCGTTTGGAATTGTTTGTTTAGGTTTGTTCGTTTGGATTTGGTGGTTTGGGGCGTTGTACAGCGTGACCTGCGTGAACTGAGCCGCTATCCGGACGAATAACACGCTTATTCGTCCGATAACCGGACGGCTAGCCGCAGCGTTAAAATTATGGTTCATTCTCTTGTCTTCCTGAAGTAATATAGTGTTTGAATCGAAAATATGGTTCATTCTCTTGTCTTCCTGAAGTAATATAGTGTTTGAATCGAAAATATGGTTCATTCTCTTGTCTTCCTGAAAGAATATAGTGTTTGAAACGAAAATCTTTATAATTTTGTTTGGGTTTGTTTGTTTGTGTGTGTTTATGTGGTTTTGTTTGTTAGGGTGTGTTTGTTTGTTTGGGTGCTTTTGTTTGTTTAAACGGACGACTAGCCGCAGCGTTAAAAATATGGTTCAGTCTCTTGTCTTCCTGAAAGAATATAGTGTTTGAATCGAAACTATGGTTCATTCTCTTGTCTTCCTGAAAGAATATAGTGTTTGAAACGAAAATCTTTATAATTTTGTTTGGGATTGTTTGTTTAGAAGTGTTTGTTGGGGTGTGTTTGTTTGTGTGGATTTGTTTGATTGGGTTTTTTCGTTTGGGGCGTTGTACTGCGTGAACTGCGTGAACTGAGCCGCTATCCGGACGAATAACATACGCTTATTCGTCCGATAACCGGACGGCTAGCCGCAGCGTTAAAATTATGGTTCATTCTCTTGTCATCCTGAAAGAATACGTTTGAAAAGCATTATCCACCATTTTAACGAAAACAATTGCATTATTTTCGTTTATTTCAATTTTTCAATTAGACAAATTTTAATGTTTGGTTACGTGAACGAAAACGTTCCGGGATTGGTTGGATCTCTAGTGACGCCACATGCGAGTAAACAGATTGTCACTGCGAGTCCTGTGACGAGTAATGAGCGATTTTCTCGCTTATTGCAGTTTATTTCCGTGCTTTTTCAGTTCATTCATAGTTATTCATAGTCATAGTTACCATATTATCAACTGTTAAATAAGAATGGAGAGAAAAGTTTGCTGGGCGACCACTCAACGGCGAAATAGGTTATTTAGCTTGTTTACTGGCATGTGACGTCACAGGCGTCACGTGACTACATATCCGACAACGGGAGTGTTTTGGCGGTCTGGTTGAATATTCAAATTTTATTGGCGATTTATTTCGTAAATACTGACATTCACGAAGATAAAAAACATATTGTGAGCATAATATAAAATAATTAACCATTTAAGATGATTTCCGTACAACAGTCAAGTACCCTATTGCTGATACGTAAAATTGGTTTAGTTTTGAACCGGTCACTTGAGAGACAATCTTTGTACGTTCACAACTTCGCCTGCTGACCACCAGGGATCGTATCTCCGTGCGCATGTACAAAAGCGTAGAAGTCATATAAATATTCGTAATATCGGGGGTTTGAGGAGGAGTCTCGATTCGCCTCCTTGATGGCCAGTGAAGAATGGCAAAAATGTTTGTTTTTTCGGCATTCTTTTGATCTGTTTGCCCAACGAAATAGAGTTTCACACTTCGTTCAGCCTTCGCAATATTGGTTGTCTAAAAAAAAACGGAGCCTATGCGATCGCGATATGACGTATTGACGTTGAACGTATAGTAAGTATACTCGAGCCTCTCTGCGCCTACTATTCTCCCCGTATACGTTTCACCGGTAAGAAAGTTCCACAATAACAAGTATGCATCTTTTTCGACTGCATCTACGATTGGCACGTACTTTGCAAAAAAAAAACAACAAAACAATAATAATCTTAGCCCGATTTCAGTAAACGTTCACCGATTTTTCTAAAATCGAGGACTACGCTCTTCTTCGTCGTGGCCGAGTGAATATAGTAACATATAGAGTATTTTTTTTTCTAGATAGAGCAATAAAGATTATTATTTCAAAAGAACGATCAATGGTCTATCCCTCCCGGGCACTCGAATCCGTATTTCAAGTAATTTTTTTTTTTGTAAAACATTGTCCGTGATGCCATGAAAGAAGAATAATAGTCTACCCTTTTTTTCATCACTTTGGTCAGAATGCTGCTAGTTGATTCGAGAATACGTTGCTGCAATTGGAAGCCAGTTGCGATGTGAAATAATCGCAAGGACGTGATAAAACGACTGGAGGGGGCTACATCTACCTAGAGGCTCGAAAAAAATTGCCAAATTCCGAATTATTTTTCTGGGAAACGGCTTGTGAATAAGGGTTGTTACGCATATGGAAAACAGGGAAAACCAGGAAAACTCAGGGAAATTCCTTCCCCCTGGAATAATCAGGGAAAAGTCAGCGAATTTTGGAAATTCTCTGGAGTTTTCTCAGAATTTACTTTTTGCAAGAATTACGAAAAATAAAACAGAATTGACAAAAAAACTGAACGGAATAAAAATTAATATTTTTGTATATTTATATTATTCTTCATTATATACAAAAAAAAGTTATGTCAGTGCCAAACATTGAAAAATTAAAAAACTGATAACTAATTTACCGTAAAGCTCTATACATTTGCATTCGATCTGTCGATACACAAACGCATCATTATTATTATAGATAAGTGTTTATATTTATTTTTTATTTATTGTCACCGGCATAAAAAATTCTGTTTTTAATAAAGAAGAGGTTCTGCATTTGCTTTTAATGTATTTTTTTTTACTTTATAATGTTTAAATTGTCTTTCGAATCTCAGTTTTTCTAAATTTGTATTTCAATTTTTAACATTTCAATATATTTTATCTTTAAAAAATTATGTTATACAGTTCGACATCATTTTTCAATACAAGGATCGAATTGAGAATTTCCTTTGCTTTTTCAAGTCGGTTAAAAATGTTACGTTTTTTTTCACAAAAATGCCCGAGTAAAAATGAATATATATAATCATATATAATTGTATATTAATTGATCATATACAATTGTATACAAAAATTGGCCCGATAGAATTTTATATATTTGTATATAAACGTATACAATTGTATAGAATTTTGTATATTTGTATATAGACGTATACAATTGTATACGTTTATATACAAATATATAAAATTCTATCGGGCCAATTTTTGTATACAATTGTATATGATCAATTAATATACAATTATATATGATTATATATATTCATTTTTACTCGGGTATATTGAATTATATATAACTGTGTATAATATTATATCTAATTATATAAACCCTAAATAAGTTTCACGTATATATATAATTATATACAACACTATATTAAATTATATATAACTGTATATGATATTATATCTAATTATATAAACTCCCTATAAAAATAGTATCTCCATATATCGTTATATACAGAACTATATATAATTTTATCAAATCAAATTTGATGGAAGTACGTTTATATCGGATTATATATACGAATGTATAGAGTTATATACAATTATATATAAACCTATATATAAATATATATGCTTGTATATCATTTTTATATAATTGTATCTAAGTATATACAATCATTTTTACTCGGGTGATTAATTGCTATTTGTACGTATATAATTTTTCCCGTACAGTTTGTAACGCTCACAAATACTAGTATGGTTGAAACGAGACTAAACTTGTGGTAGTTAACTTCAAAAAATATATATTTGATGAGAACAAAGTGTTCTTTATTTGACCCTAATCTGGGTCATTTGCAAAACCTAGAATCTTTGCAAAACGTGAAAAAGTCAGGGAATTTCTGAGTCAATAATGCGTAACAATCCTGAAAAAGGTACATATATTCAGAGCCTTTAACAAAAAATCACCAAAAAATAGAGAAAAACAACAAAAACATGGCTTCCGGCAGATGAAGACATTTTTTGCGCGACGTTTGACGGTGGACACTCTCCAGCTTAAACGGTCCATCCGAAATCTAAAAACCAAACGGGTTATTCAAGTTAACAGTAAATACGAGTCCTTGACGAGCGACGATTTTTTAAATCATTTTTTTCTAACGACGTGGCGACAAATTGAACCTCGAGCATACAAAATCTGTTAAAAAAGTTGTCATAATTAATTTTCAATAATTTTTTAAAAATTATAATCAAGTTTGTTTCACAAAAGTGATTACACAGACTTTTTATGTTATATTTCAACTTGACTTGTACGAATTTTCAAAGAAAAATATTGATTATTTATAACAATATCGCCATCTTTGTCGGACCCCCTTTGGCATGTAGTGCTTTGCGGTGACCATCATAAAATTTTACTGGATTATCTGAAATTTAAAAAACCGAAAAAAATCATCAGTTTAATAATAAATCTGGTCCTTAATCGAAGCTTTCTTTTTTAAAAATTAAAATAATCGCGCCTTCCGACAGATAACTTTCGATTTTCGACCAAAAAATCGCTCGTTTATTGTTAAAAAAATTAGAAATTTTCAACAAAAATGAAAATCCTTCGATTAAGGACTAGTTTTTAATGCTATCGATAAGCACACCAAATTTCATCAAAATCCATCGAGTGGTTCGGTATTATATGTTCGTAAAATGTTGAGCTCGATAGATGAAGCTAAACTTTTTTTATGTATTTTAATCCGCTGAATCTGTATATCACAATTTTTTGCCGAAAAGTCGAGCATTCAATTGTTTATAGCCAATTGTTAAAACAATTTTTCAAGAAATTAAAGTTTTTCGGAATGTATTATTTTTTAAAAACATTTTGGACAATTTTGAGCCGAAGTATTCTTTATAAAATTTTGTTAAAGTTCCTAGTTTTTGAGTAATAAATGTTTGCAAATTTCTGAAAAAGTTTTCCAATTTTACACTTGATTTGTGTATAGAAATACTAATTAAAAAATGACACATCGAATTATCAATTCCTGGCCCATACAATGGGACTTCCGCCGATGTGGAGGCTTCCAAAATAGCAATTTGTTGTCTTCGAAGCATTCTGCCTTCCCGGGCATTATTGTTTGCGCGTTTGTCAGCGGCTACCTGCCATGGGGCTCCGACGCCCCTTCACTTATTGTGGGATATCCCGGAAACTATTCATCGGATTGACTTGAAATTGTCAGGGAATACTTTCGAAACATCATACTTCAAGAACATGTAAATGAAAAAAATCGATTTTTTGACAATTCTGACTGCATCTCACACCTTAAAAAATAAAGGTCGATTTTTGAAAAAGTGAGATCGTCAACGACCTTTAAGGCGTTACCCCCACTTGTAGCGCAAAAAAAGGCCTTTTTCATGAATTTTTTTAAAGAAAACTACAAAACTTTTTTAATCGATCAATATTCCATCTTAAAGAACACATCTTGAAGAACTATCAGTAATTGTTTTATTGAAAAATATTACATTGTTTAGTGGCAAATGGCCGTCAATGAAATAATGTTTTTATATACACGGTTTGCGGTGACCAACATTGCGGCGAAATGGATCATCTGAAAAAAAAATGCGGATGGATTTAGTCAAATATAAGTATAAACTAGTCTTTAACCGAAGGATTTTAAAAAATATTCATTTTTCACAAAATGGCGGACAGTCAAAGTTAATGGTTCGATTTTAACGAAAAAAACGGCCGTTTTTTGGCTATAAAACGGCCATTTTTTTCGAAAAAAAAAATCGATCGATTAAAGACTACATTTTTATGTATTAAATAAGCCTGCAAAATTTCAAGAAGTTCGGTTCATTAGTGTTCGAGTAATCTTGGTCACCGACTTCAGAAATGCCGTTTTGAGAAAAACGCGTTTAAAGTTTCTCTTTCGACGCTCTTTCAACGCGGATTCTTCTCTTTCAACGCTCATATCTCAGTCAATTTTGTTCGGATCGACTTGAAATTTTCAGGACATATTCTCAGATACTTACACTTCAAAAAAGTGCAATAAAAAAAATCGTTTTTTTCAAAATCGCAAGTGGGGGTAACCCCTTAAATGTTTCTCATCGTATCTCCCGTAAATTGGAAAACAATCCACCACGTGGTTCTCGAGATATCATGTCCACCGACTTTGAAAACAGTGTTTCGAGAAAAAAGGGTTAAGTTTGAAGTATGGTACCATTATAACCTGTAGCTCATTCAATTTTGTGAATATTTTAATGAAATTTCCAGGCAATATAGAATACTAGAGGAATATAGAATACAGGGAATAGAACTATAGAATAAAAATATTCTTGGAAAATGCCATTTTTTTACCCACCTAGGTGGATGTAGCCCGTGAAGAAAGTTTCAGTCCGAGACGAAAAGAATAAATTATAATGCGTGATTATGCTTACGCAAATTTCCCATAGATATGCTCCAAAATGGTCCATTCGATTAATTTTCCTTTCGTATTTACGTAAAATTGCGGTGAGTGCGTGGGTGAGGCTAGACTATTGTATAACGCTACTGTAATCACGAAGAATTAGTTTTGAAGAAAAACGAGAATTAATAGAGTAATAAAACTCGGGGGTTGGTTGGTACATTTTACACGCGTCCTGTTTTCCACAAACAATTCGAAATCCGAGATCAATCACGGTATAACGATCCTCCGCGGATCGATGTGTCGTAGCTTGAAGGGTGTGTCTGTTTTTCGAGGGTGAAAAAGTGATTCGTATGAAATTGTACCAATCGCCTGTCTCGCAGTCATTGTGCCCACGACATATGCTTGGCAAAACAAAAAGTAAATGAAAAACAAACAATACACACACGTACATACGAACACGCAGACAGACACACACACAATGTCGTAGCCTTATCATTTCTGTTGGATTATCCACCGATACTTTTCATTCGTTTGGTTGAACTTTGTTTTTTTAGTTCGTTGAAAATTTGATAATGATCTAGTGATAAAACTATTAGTTAGTCAGATGAACGCAATGATCGTAGATAGGATCGCTTCGGTCACAGTTTGGTCGTGTTACCGAGTGATCGATTAATAGGCACTTTAGTACACAGATTAATAGGCGTTGTTTTTGTCTGCCAAAGTTGGAACTTCAAACGAAACGAGAAAAAAAAAGAGGCATGGTTCTATGGAACGTTCTGAATCCCGTGACCTTTTTAGCCCCCCCCCCCTCTCCACCCCACGAGAAGAAAAAGTAATACCTCTCGTTAGATGTGCATGCCCCGTTTCCCCGACAAAAAAAACGAGTCTTCCCTTGCAAGATCCTTCTGTAGGGTGTCTCAAAAAAACCTTACATTTTTATTTATTAATAAAACGTATTATTTATTTGAATAGTACGAGTATTTTTGTTTCAATATAAGGTACAAACAAGGAGGTTATGTGTGGAACACAATATCGGGTAAATGGCCGCCTCCTCCCTGTTTGCAAATGTTGCCTATTTTTGGGAAAGTTTTAAAAAATATTCACATATACGTAATTTGCCAACATGTTTTATTTTATGTATTTACATGCAGCAATTTTTAAAAAATCGCGTTATTCATCCGATTAAAAACACGCGCCAAAACTCCCAGATCTGTCATTTGACGGCGCGTGACGTCATACTCTACAAAATACGGGTCGCTAAACAGAAACAATGACAACATTTGAATTTTTTTTTGAACACCTCGACGGCCGTAATGGAAAAAACTGAAAATATTCCCGAAAATACAGTGTCAGATATAAAAAATGTTGGTGTAAAATTCATAATGTCTGGGCTTTTGCTTCAACCCCTAATTAGGGTTTTTGTCAACCATGATAAAAAAAATCGAAAATTACAAAATACACTTTAGAAAAATCGGAGAAATTTTTTTAAAAATCTGGTATTATGCATACAAAATTTCGAGATAGTCTACAGTAAATTGACCCCTGCTTCTTATTTTTTTCATTTTTTTTGCTCAAAAAGCTAAAAAACGGGTTGAAGCAAAAGCCCAGACATTATGAATTTTACACCAACATTTTTTATATCTGACACTGTATTTTTGAGAATTTTTTCAGATTTTTCCATTACCGCCATCGAGGTGTTCAAAAAAAAATTCAAAAATTCATGACGCGCTCAAATTTATTTTGAAAAATCTGAAAAAAAATTATAATTGCTTGATAGAGTGAGAGTAATGATAGGAAAAATCGGGAACCAGATTTGAGGGGTCGAGGGTCAGACCCAGGTCGAATTGGTATGGAATGCCCCGTATATGTGCATCCCTGTCACACGACTACTAGCGCCACAGTGCGGCACGGATATTTTGCGAACAGCATTTATCTACCAGCCTAAGCCCCCTGGCAATAACTAGGCAGTAACAATGCGGCAAATAACAATTTATATACGTTTCTCGTACGTGTAATTCTCCATGACTTAACCTCAATACGTCCTGATCCCAGTTGTCAAAGATTAGTACTCCATGTTTGCCACAAAACAAATGGCGGGCAATTTAAAATGTCAGGTCATTTTGAGACACCCTTTACTTGCCTGCATCTTGCAACAAATCCCTAGCTGCACCAAATTCGATCTAAATATTTATATATATACATATATATATTTGTTTGAACGACAAACCGAAACGGAACAACATGGCGAGGCGTCTAATCGTATTTTATTCTCTCCCTATCTATCTAGGGTTGGTACTGAGCGACATTATCGAGAAGTATTTTGTCTCGCCGACACTGTTGAGAGTGGTCCGAGTGGCTAAAGTCGGACGTGTATTGCGTCTCGTAAAAGGTGCAAAAGGCATAAGGACACTTCTATTCGCCCTTGCGATGTCGTTGCCAGCTCTCTTCAACATTTGCCTCCTGCTTTTCCTCGTGATGTTCATATTCGCCATATTCGGAATGTCATTCTTCATGCACGTCAAAGACAAGAGCGGTCTCGACGACGTGTACAACTTTAAAACGTTTGGACAGTCGATGATACTGCTGTTCCAGGTAAATCGTTGTATCGTTTTAAAGGTAGATTTCCCGCGAGGGAAATATTGTGGTAAGAGAATGAATGAAATTACAAAGAGAAATACAGTATAGTTACTGTATTATCTTATCGTACTGCTGATATTTTTTTTTTGCTATCAATTGGATTATTGATATCAAAAGGTTCCTGAAATTTCATACTTTTAATCATTTCGAAAAATTAATTATAATAATTGTTATTTATTTTACTAAAAGAGCTCAAATGCAATTTTCTTCTTCGTTGTCTAAGCCCATTTCAAGAGCATTTTGTTGCAAGGCTACTAAGTAAGAACATGCGAACATTCGCCAGGAGTGGAATTAAAAAAACATATTTCTCGCAATATAAATAGGAGCGGAGTTTTTCCAACGCGCGTAATTATATGATTGAACGCTTTCAACCACAACCCGTGCAGAAATGTGGCCGGGCATCCCCTACTTTGTGTCGGGCCCTGGCTTGTCTTGTCTGATTTCCTAAAAATGGGGGTGCTTTGAAGAGGTTTTGGAAGTTTTTTGAGGGTAACTTTTTTTCAACACTCTAAATTCCGACTTTCTGTTCAAGCCCCCCCACACAACTTTATATATATTTTTTTAAGTGACAAAATAACCTCCAGTGTGGGGTTTGTTTGACAAGACATTGAAATGCAACGTATGTCAAAGATCAAGGGTCGCTGTGCCATCATTTTTATTTTAAAAATTGAATATTTTATGCATTATACATGGAATTGAATGAAAAACAACGATGCTTTACCCTCAAATTGTCATCTTCGTTAACCCCCAATCCGTGAAGGTATTTGAGGCACCTTAATCCCGTGAACCTGGGTCGTTTTCGTTTTCACACTACCAAACCAACAATCGTCAATGAAAAAAATCTGAAAAAAATCACGGTAAATCTTTAGGCCGTACTTCTCAAAGGAAAATAGGGTTTTTTTCTTTCTTATTTTTAATAGTTTTTTTAATTATATATTAAGCAACCTACGAAGAAAATTATTTTGGGCCGCAAACGACCCAGGTTCACGGATTGAGGGTTAAGAAAAATGTTTACCTAAAAATATCAAGTATCTATTGTATTAATATAGGCACTTAATCAGCCCTATAATTATCATTGAGATCAAAATCAACTTGAGCAACATTACAATCAACTTTAACAACAATATAATAAACCTCGAACAACAAATTTTAGCAACAACAGAATACCCTCGCTGCGCACACATATAAACCATATTTTAGCGCTTTGTTAAAGTAGCCCCAAAAACTGTCAAAGTTAGGCTTAATGTCAATTTAACCTTGTTTTATGGTACCTAACCGGGCCCTCCCACGGAACAAACCGGGAAGATCGCAAAATCGTTTTTCACGGCTAACCCTCTATGCTTGGAAATTACAGTCTTCTGGCCAGGATACATTGCGAGCAAGTACATCTTCGCGTAATATCTACCCGACCAGAACATTGACATGTCATGAAAAGTGGAGCCTGTCGTTAGAACTGTGTAAAGCTACTTTGCTTTTTACCCCATCAAAGATATTTATAATTGATTAGGATCAAGTTAATACACCTGTTGTAATTCTATTCACCATCAAAAGCATTCATCACATCCATGATAATCGACGAGAATAAGAATGTTTATCATAAATACCGGAGTTACAGTAACTAACGATTTCAGCATAGCGAATAACCAAATTATTTAACCCTTTGAAGCATGCATTTTTTTTTACGTGCAATTGACTTGAAATTTTGTACTCGGGGGTTTTCGGGGTCGCTGATTACGAATCAGCACTCAAAATTCTGAAATTCAAGATGACAGATCCGATATGGTGGACCATAAATGCAAAACGTTCTTTGATAATAGCGAAAGTTGGTACTCGGGGGTTTTCGGGGTCGCTGATTACGAATCTGCACTCAAAATTCGGGAATTCAAGATGGCGGATCCAATATGGCGGACCATAAATGCAAAACGTTCTTTGATGGTAGCGAAAGTTGGTACTCGGGGGTTTTCAGGGTCGCTGATTACGAATCTGCGCTCAAAATTCGGGAATTCAAGATGGCGGATCCAATATGGCGGACCATAAATGCAAAACGTTCTTTGATGGTAGCGAAAGTTGGTACTCGGGGGTTTTCAGGGTGGCTGATTACGAATCTGCGCTCAAAATTCGGAAATTCAAGATGGCGGACCATAATTGCAAAACGTTCTTGGATGATAGCGAAAGTTGGTACTCGGGGGTTTTCGGGTCCGCTGATTACGATCTGCACTCAAAATTCGGGAATTCAAGATGGTGGATCCAATATGGCGGACAATAAATGCAAATGTTCTTTGATGATAGCGAAAGTTGGTACTCGGGTGCCAACCAACGGTTGGTACGCGGGTTTTCGGGGTCGCGTTCACATGAAATAAGCTCCCAAAAAAACATGAATCATCAAATTTGGAAAAAATCATAGTTTTTTCCATTTACAGTCACGATATTGGATCCACCATTTTCAATTTGAAGGTTTAGACTTCGGATTCGTATTCAGTGGATCAAAAACCAAGTTTTCACCTATTTTTTGGTTATGGTTTACCCGCTAGATTAGTCGTAATAAGATTTATGATGTAAAAAGTTCGTTTTTTTGCACTTTCGTTATTGATGACACCCGCCACGTGAAAAATAAAAATTTAATAGGTATATTTTAGTAGTTATTGAAGTCCTAGGAACCTTGAAACGCATTTACAACCGCCATATTTAATTAACAAAAACTTTTGAATCGTCAAAATCTGAATTGAATTAGGCATAATACCAGTGTTACACTATGCCGCAAAGGGTTAAAGAGGCAAAAAAGTAAAGCAGGTCATCCGTGGTTTTTGAACGCCTTGTCAGAAAATACAAATGTTGTGTCCGGGAGGATATTACCTGAATGAATTTCGCCAACAATCCGCCAGGTTCAATATGCTTACAGCGTGCACTTACGCTTATGTTTTTGTGATACGTGGGGAATAATAAGTATCGGCATCACCTGATACAATCTATTTTACTCGAGTACATTGCCAAAAGCCCTTCCGGTACTTGTTCGGTACTCCCTGTCCAGTCTCGGTTATTTCCCTATCCATTCCTTATGATTTTTCTGGTAATTTTCCACTCGTTTCCTGGCCACTTTCTGATGAATTGCCGAAAAAGGGAACGGCCTGTCGGGGCCTGGCCTAAGACCGGTTACATGGCGAAGTTGATCCACGCTGGGAGGCCCGAGAATAGCCTGATATTATCTAGGGAAGGCAGATAAGGGGCAGTACTCTTCCCCAACTCAAGGAGTGAGATGCAGTCAGAGGCGTGAAAAAACGAGCATTTTCAATTTTTTTTCATAGTAATTAAGTTCGTTTCACAAATGTGGTTACACAGACTTTTTATGTTATATTTCAACTTGGCTTGTACAAATTTTCAAAGAAAAATGTTGATTATTCATGAAAATATCGCCATCTTTGTCGGACCCCCTTCGGCATGTAGTGCTTTGCGGTGTCCATCATAAAATTTCACTGGATCATCTGAAATGAAAAAACCAAAAGAAAATCATTAGTTTAATAATAAATCTAGTCCTTAATCGAAAGCTTTTTTTCAAAAATTAAGAAAATGGCGGCTTCCGACAGATAACTTTCGATTTTCGAAAAAATTCGCTCGTTTATTGTTAAAACAAATATAAATTTTCAACAAAAATGAAAATCCTTCGCTGAAGGTAGTACGAGCGCGCAATCTTGATTTATATAGATTTTGTTCAAATTTTAACCAGACATTGTTCATATCATTATGCATGTTTGAGTGAAATTTCAGAACAGTCGACTATTTAGATTGGGAGATAATGGGTTTTAAAATTGCAACTTTTAACACTGCAGGGTCTGCATTGAAATTTAGACAGAATAATTTTCCGTAAAAAATATTTGTCCTCTATAATAAGAAGACATGTGGCAACACCGCATCGTGCCACGTATCCAATGACGTGAGTTTGCGCGGCATATTTAAAATAATACTGCAACACAAATTTTTATTTGGAAGTAATTTTTAATCGAACAAAGTTTTTAATCAGTTATGAATGAACCAACACTTTTATTTGTTAATGAAGATAACATAAACAATATAAAATATCAATATTTTCAATGCAAATATTTTTTCATGACAACATTTTTGACTTTAGGAACACGATAATTATTTCTTTTCTCGAAATATTGAACAATACTGTTCTGTGGTGTTGGCATATGTCTTCTTATTATAGGAGACAAACATTTTTTTACGGAAAATTATTCTGTCTAAATTTCAATGCAGACCCTGCAGTGTTAAAAGTTGCAATATTTAAACCCACTATCTCCCAATCTAAATAGTCGACTGTTCTGAAATTTCACTCAAACATGCATAATGATATGAACAATGTCTGGTTAAAATTTGAACAGAATCTATAGAAATCGAGATTGCGCGCTCCTACTACCTTAAGGACTAGTTTTTAATGCTATCAATAAGCACACCGAATTTCATCAACATCCATCGAGTGGTTTTTGAATTATAGTGGTCACCGACTTGAAAAACATAGTTTCGAGAAAAACGCGTTTAAAGTTTTTCGATGTCGATACGGTATTATATGTTCGTAAAATTTTACGCTCGATGGATGAAGCTAAACTTTTTTTATGTATTTTGAACCGCTGAATCCGAATATCACATTTTTTGCCGAAAAGTCGAGCATTCAATTGTTTATAGCCAATTGTTAAAATAATTTTTCAAAAAATGAAAGTTTTCCGGGATGAATTTTTTAAAAAATATTTTGGGCAATTTTAAAACGAAAGTATTCTTTATAAAATTTTGCTAAAGTTCATAGTTTTTGAGTAATAAATGTTTGAAAATTTCTGAAAGTGTTTTCCAATTTTACACTTGATTTATGTATAGAAATACTAAGGGGGCGTCCATTAATTACGTGAGGCGTTTAGGGGGGGGAGGGGGTCGAGCGAAATCTCACCTAATCTCACGTGGGGGAGAGGGGGGCTTCGGCAAATCTCACGTAATTTTAGTAATTTTAGTAATTTCAGTAATCACATAATTTTTATCACGTAGGGAGAGTCTCTCTACTACTTTACATGGTGGAGTAAATGGTACTACAACCGCAGTTACTTCTACTACAATTTATTTTCCGTAAACGTATGCATTTTGAAAAATCTCACGTGAGATTAGGGGAGGGGGGAGGGGGTCGAGCAAAATCTCACGACATCTCACCAGGGGGAGAGGGGGGGTCGAAAAATCGCCAAAATCACCTCACGTAATTAATGGATGCCCCCTAATTAAAAAATGACGCATCGAATCACCGATTCCTAGCCCAGGCTTCCGCCGATGTGGAAGCTTCCAAAATATCAATTTGTTGTTGTCTTCGAAGCATTTTGCCTTCCCGGGTATTGTTTGCGCGTTTATCAGCCGCTACCTGCGATGGGGACCCGACGCCCCTTCACTAATTGTGGGATATCCCGGAAATTATTCATCGGATTCACTTGAAATTTTCAGGGAATATTTTCGAAACATCATATTCCAAGGAAATGTAAAAAAAAATCGAGTTTTTGAAAATTCTGACTGCATCTCACCCCTTAAATTTCTACACGGAAATTCTTGATTTTTACGTCCTGGAGGTGGCGCAGCGATATTTCAATATGACCGGTCAAAGTATAGCCTCAAACGTAAACAATCACTCCGTTCTTGATTTCCTGCGAGTTGGCTTTTTGATTTACCTCCATGGTTGATTGTAAAGCTGCTACTGCAGTGAATAATCCAGAGGTTCCCAATCTGGGCGTCGCGATGCTGTCCGGATGAATATCAGCGGCGGCCGTACATCATTCTTCATGTTATAGATTTTTGCATTTTGATGACCTTTTTTAGACGTATGGTGCCTGTAAGCTCGCCCTTCAATAGAGACGGGGACTTATGAGGCACTGAAGACCTAAAAAAATATGAGCGATTATTGTAGTCGACGTTGCTAATTTCATTTTTGCGTATTTTTGTTCGATTTTTTTTTTTTGCATTTTTGGTGACCATTTTTTAGGTCTTCGGCAACTTGGCGTCTCCTCTATGACTGCACCTAATGCACCCGCATGGCAACGCCCAGTGAACCTGGACGCCGTCACGGGGAGCATCACACTGAGAAAACAATTTATCTATAGTAAAGAAATACATTTAGTTGGCACTTTTATTCAAATATTCATGAACTGTTACCAAATTTGTTAGACGTTAAGAAATATTCGTGTTCTCATGACAAAATGTTATAGCCATAGTGATTCTTCGAAAAGTATGATTTATTTGATCACTTTTGTTTCTCTTAACTCAGTAGATGTTTATGGTCATCGAATAACGAGTTGAAATGGTGATATGATAATACAGTTCAAAGGAGTAGAGATTTGTTCACAATTAATGTATTTAGATTTGGGGCCGTTAACGTATAGTTGCCGCGACTACCCTGTGTTCGTTGCAAATGAACATGTCACGACAATTAACTGATCTTCATTCAAAACGACTATCTCGACCACATTTGAGCCAAGAGTCACACAGTTGACGCGACAACTTCTCTATTCAACGCAAATAAAGAATTATTAAATATTAATGAATCTGCATTTAAGATGTTGGCTCAGTACTTCTTTGAGATAACAATCGTACACTCATTACAAAATGAATACATGGTAATAATTTTAAAAATCTTCAGTTGAATCTAATATAGCTCTGCTAATAGTTAGCTAATAACTTAAAAAATCGACGTCTCGTCTCAAATAATGATTTGTTAATAGTTAACAAACCTGTACTTGAGATAAGTGTCGTACATTTGGCAAGACCGTTTACTTTGTACGCTACCATGGCCCTTTGTCGCACAAGCTCGTTCGTGCGCAGACGCGACGTAGATACGATCGAGGTACACTGGAGACTGTGCGTGGCCGCATGTCATCTTACCTAGGGGCCGTACGCAAATTACTTAACGCAATTGGGGGGGGGGGGGGGGGGGGGTCAAGGTTTGCGTTACGTCACGATTTTAAAACTGCCTTATATCTCGGTTAACTTTCAAGATTTTGTCATAAAAATTGGTATAAAACTAGATGAATATATACTTCATAAAATGAGTATAAACCCGACCGTTTCATAATTAGGTATGTCTATGAAAAAAAATCGCAATTATTGACGACAAAGCACCCGTTACGTAACGGAATAGGGGGGGGGGGTCTGGCCAAGCGTTACGGTCCCGCTACGTGGGGGGAGAGGGGGGGGGGCCGAAAATTGGGAAATTTTGCGTTACGTAATTTATGTACGCCCCCCTAGAGGATATCAGGTTGTGACCGTGAAAACTTGAATTTATTCTCTGCGCCGATGGCATCAATTAACGATTTGCTTGTTTTGTGAGTCCTGCCAAGTCTTTGGAAAACTGTCGAAAGTATATGTAGGGAGTATTAAATTATGCATGAGAGCAGGGGTGGCCAAGACGTCGATTACGGGACCGGTCGACCGCCTAATTTCTATGAGAGTTGTTCCTCGCTCTATGACGTATTGATGCTACCATCTTTGTCGTCCTTCGATTAACGGACTTGCTACTTGTAGAGGACAAATCTTTGTCCAACGTTTTGTCCTCTACAAGTAGCAAGGGACAACTCTCATTTTCTATGAGAGTTGTTCCTAGTACACTTGCCCACTAGCACTATAGTGCTACATTGATTCAACTGCACATTCATCCGCCGACAATCAATCAATGACTTTCCCCGAATATTCATTTGGTAACTAGGTACACGAATCTTGATTTGTGCGAATATAAAATATCGTTCACTCAACTATCCTTTACATCTGGGACAACTTTTTCACCGATCTTATTGAATAAACGCCGCAGTTAAAGGAAACAAGTATTTATAGTATATTAATACGAAGCATTGGGTTAGAACAACTGTATATCTATTGGCTGTTAAGAACGGGTATGTTCCATTAAAGTACCCATTTCTTAAGTACTGCCAAATATTTATTTGTGACAATTCAGAGGCTCAAATTAATCGATCATTAACTGTAAGAAGATATTTATTTCGCCATATCCAATTGTTTAATTTGTTAATAGTAAACAAATCCTGGTACATAGAAATATATTGTTTCCTCAGTGCACATGTGTCATACAGGGGGTGCCAGGTGAGCGAAGATCTCAAAAAAAGGTCATCAAAATCAAAACATTACGTGTCGGCCCTATGGGCGTCGTATGTACTAAATCTGTCAAGGCGCCGCGGACCGAAACAGTTTGGGAACCCCTGGAATAATCTATTTTCCGCTCTTTTTTAGTTCTGCCAGCTGTGGATTTAGATTCTATAAGGTTGTTAAGGCCTTAGGCCACAGTGACGGGTATAAAATCATGCGCGAATTTAACAATTTTTTTCGTATGAAAAAGGGAATCACTCATAAAATTAATTACACATCTATTTAGTATGAAGCTTTTAGAAAAAATATATATATTTTTTTCGATGTACAAAATCGCCGACTACTAATATTTTCTTTTGTTATCTTTTTTTAGGCGCTCCGCGGCGTGACATTTAGCATCCACAATTTTTTACCTAGAACAAAAAACAAAAATTCTCGTCAATCTACATTAGAATACCTGGAGAAGTACGTACGGAATTTTAAAAAATATTGTTTCATTCAAAAGTTGTAGGTATATGAACTTAAGGAATGAATTTTCAGTGAAAAATTTCGCTACAACTGCTCATCAAGTGAAAAGTTTGGGATTAATCAGAAATTTCGTATGTACTTCTCTGCGAAATGCAATTAGGTACATAACTTTTAAATTGGAAGTAAATCGAGTAAAAATTGTTGAAGTTATTTGTCACACCCATTGGAAAAAACCTGTTTCGACAAGTTTCGAGTAGTCGGCCATTTTGTACATCGAAAAAAAAATATATATCTATTTTCTAACAGCTTGATATTCATACTAAATGTGTAATTAATTTTATGAGTGAATCACATTTTCATACGAAAAGAAATTGTTCAATTCGCACATGACTTCATACCCGTGACTGTGGTATCGTCTTAAAGTCACTCGCAGGTTGCGAGAAGGAGTGATTCTATTATTCAGAGCATACTGTTTACAAGGGACATCTGAAATTATATTTATACATTGTATGAGGTTCGTTAAGGGAGACTTTGTCCTTGGAGTGCCATATTTCAGGTGTTTACATTTTATTTTTTTTAAAGGAAACGAGTAAAGCTTTTTGAGTGCGGTTTTTTCTTGCTTTTATTCATGATATACAAAACGGTAAAAAAAAATTTTTTTGAAAAAAGAAACCAAAAGAGCGGTCGTTACAGCTCCGCGAAAACAGGTCCTCAAATCGCGGGAGGTAAACGGCTGACATCACTGCCCCCTCTTTGTTGATCTGAAACACAAATTCAAAGCATATTATCAATCTGTGACCCTTTGGTCATGGAATGACGGATGGGTTTTTCGTTTAGTTCAAATTTCAGAAAATGGCGGCAATTGAAAAAAAAATCGAATTTTCGCGTTTTTTTTCGCATAAAAAGATAAATAATAAATGCAAAAATGTATCTATCGAAAAAACGATCCGTCATTCCGTGAAGACATATTTTCTGAGTATGCTCTCCAAATTTCAGGTCGATATGTTAATTACAGCGGTCAGGAGAATGTCAGCCGTTTTAAAAAACGTGTTTTCGAGAAAAACGCGTTTAAAGTTTTGTAATGTGTTTACACAAATGTGTTTATAATTACCGCTAATCGGCAATGCCTGGTCCTTAGAGACATCCCTCCTCTTCTTCTAGCTGCTCATGTTGAGCCACTAACATCTCCCGCTGCATTTCAAGGACAAAGTCTCCCTTAAAAAAGTGAGGTGACTTTTTATTTTTCTCGAAAAATATTTATTTATTCATCAATATCTATTTTATCCCCTTCAAAGTAATCCCCCTAAGATATAATACACTTGTGCCAGCGCTTTTCCAATCCTCGAAGCACTTCTTATGTGCGCTTTTTGGTATGGCCTTGAGCTCTCCCAGCGATGCCGCCTTTACTTCCTCAATCGTGGCAAATCTCCGTCCTTTCAAAGGTCTTCTCAGTTTTGGAAACAGAAAAAAGTCGCGGGGGGCCAAGTCCGGCGAATACGGTGGCTGAGGCATGATTACGGTGTTGTTGTTGGCCAAAAAATCACGAACAAGCAGAGATGTGTGAGCAGGTGCATTATCGTGATGCAAAAACCATGAATTGTTTTGCCACAAATCGATAGCAAAAAATCGCCAAGCACACCCAAACACATATAACCTTTATACCTGTCAAAAACAAACTAAATGTGCAAAGTGGCTGATAATGTCAACATATGTTGGGGATATGTGTACCAACATAACAAAAAAAAAAGAAAATCGAATGCACGTAGCCCCCGAAATTTGAAAAGTCACCTTATTTGTGGAACAAACCTCGTATATAACAGAAATAACTCTTAATATTGCTCAATTTATTATTCATGAAGGTACAAGCTTGGAAAGAAAAAATCTTTTGCGAGCTACAAACGCGCCTTGATGGCCTAAAGCGAGTCATATTCAGAGCTAACCACCCCTTTTTTCAAAAGACTTTACCTTAAGGTGGCTTATGGAACGACAATTCACTTTTATCATCCGCCTTGCACCCTGGAACACAGCAAACTCTCGAGTAATTTTTCGTTTTTTCGATGTTGTCCCTTGTCATCAATGCATTTTGCCAAAGTTAACTATACCGGTAGAGCCGCGAGGTCGCCGAGACTTTTGGGATGGCGATTAGAAATAAGGAGAAAAAAATCATTGATTCAATATCATTGGTGTTATTGAATAAAATTTCGTTGATTCAATTGTAAAATTGTTGGTGTAAATAATGGGATTTATTGGTCCAAACAAAACGCTATTTACTTTAATAACAAGATAAAATTAAGTTTTTTTCATTCAAAAGATATATTGGTAGCCAAGAACAATATATTATTGAAACTATCTAAAAAATTATCGCGAACAAATCATATAATTTTGAATGCATTTTCTGCAACGAACAAAAAAAGTGTTTCAATCCATAACATGAATATTGTTAAGGGATCGTCTCAGTGTGACCCTCCGAAAAATCACTGATTTCCGCAATTTTTTTTTTAAATGTTCAAATAAACTAATCGGTCCGGTTTTTTTGAAATAAATAAATACATTCATGACGAATACAAAATGATTTTTTTAATGTTTATTTATTGGATGTACAATAGTTAAATAAATTGTTGAAATGACACGTCATAAAAAAAAGTCCTGTACGGTTTCCACGATTGCGGCCGCAATTTTGATCTGAAACAAAAATTTCAAAAACATTATTAATCTGTAGGAAAGTCGCTATCGCGCTATGGAAGGGTTTTTTTTTAATTTGACGAAATGGCGGCGGTTTGAACAAAAAGTATCGAATTTGGCCCCTTTTTCTCGACAGTTTTTCGTAAAAAAAAATAGGAAGATTGCCAAAAAAAAGCTTCCATAGCGCTATAAAGAATGACGTTAAAAATGTTCTCTTCAAAGGGGAACTAGATATCTTCAAAACTCTTCCTTTGAGAGTGGAAACCGTTTTGAAAAACACTATTCTGAGAAAAACGCGTTTAAAGATTGAAGTTGGAAAATTTTTAGATAAATCGTTTACTTACGATCAATCGGCGTCTATCCGGTCTATCGGTGTCTATCCGTGGTTGATGTCGAGAAAACGAACTGAAATGCTTGGCCAGTTTATTTTGGAAAGTTATAGAACGTAAGCACCTTTCGAAGGTAACACGCAGGTAGAAAAATAAACAAAAGGAATAACGGTCGAGCGGAGCGCCGAGCGAGGCAGACGTCTCGGTCCGTTCCCTTTCTACAAGAAACGTTGTAGCAACCGTAATAATTTGAATTTCGATTTAAAAATTTGAGAGAATGTTTATTACAGTGTATACTATCCGATAATGCAACAAAAAAAATCGATTTTTCGAAAATTTCACACTGAGACGATCCCTTAATTCGAGTACACAAAAAAAATTGAATTTCGCTCGTTTGATTCAGATTAAATTTCTATTGAGTAGATATGTTATTTTATTTTTTTCACCATATCTGATATTGATTATGATATTGAAGTTTGCATCGTCGGAATGCAATGAAAATAATTTCTCTTCATTTGCTCAAATTTTTTTGACCGTGAAAATCACTTAAACGTTTTTACGTATTTTTATTAGAGATTGACGACCTCAACTTGAAGAAAAATCAGGCTGTAGATGAGCATAAAAATAAAGAAATGGAAGATTAACAAAAAATCGTTGCATTCCAGCGATGCAAACTTCAACGTCATTATTGATTTCCAAGTACATTATTCGTTAAAATATTAATATTTTATTTTGATTGAAAAATATTAAGCAAATGTCTGAATTGGTTAAAAAAATTATGCGAAAATAAAATTTGTTTCTTGCGCATTTGGTTGAAAAAATTCAACCAAATCATGGCCGAGCGCCACCGAAATGATAGGTGTGAGGAAACCCGTAGTTCTCGGAGTAACCGCAAGAAGCCGCACGCGCGCTCGTTTCTCGTAAGCGTAGCGCGAACCGAAAATCTACTTAAACGCCGGAGAAACTCTAAAGAGTATCACTTCTTGGCCTGTGGCTAAGATCAAAGTGTAGTATCTGTCCTTATCAGTTGAATATCTGATATTCTCTCCATGGATATTCCATTGGATATCTGATATTCTCTCCACTATTGTCGTGGATGATCATTCTAATGCTCACTTTTTATTTAAGATTTAAAACAAATTGAAAAACTTACGTCCCATGGCATATTCGTTTCGATGCAGTAAAGAAATAATTAATTCTATTAATTATATTTTTGTACAAATTACCAAATGTAGCAACCGCTTAATTATTTCATCCATACATCTACGGATTGTATATAGAACGATTTCAATAGAATATAATTTTATTTGAAGGATAATGTCGATATTCAGAGAAGAGAAAACCTTATAAAATATGTCATTTAAATCAATCACATTTGCCAATATTTCATAGTATTGTAACAATCTCATCTATCGGTGGCACTCCGCAGCATCACATTTATTTCGATCAACCAATATATTTTGTTCGATTCAATTGGACTTTCGTTGCTCAGTGTACAAAATGACGAGAGTATTGAAAACTTGTTTCGCAGATGTCAACGTCAGCCGGTTGGGACGGCGTCCTCGATGGTATAATAAACGAGGAGGATTGCCAGGAGCCGAACAACGAAATAGGCTATCCTGGCAACTGTGGATCATCGACAATTGGAATTGCATACCTGCTATCGTATCTCGTCATCAGCTTCCTAATCGTCATCAACATGTATATCGCGGTGATATTGGAGAATTATTCACAAGCGACCGAAGATGTGCAGGAGGGATTGACCGATGATGACTACGATATGTATTACGAAATATGGCAGCAATTCGATCCTGACGGAACGCAGTACATAAGATACGACCAATTGTCCGAATTCTTGGACGTACTCGAGCCCCCGCTGCAGATACACAAGCCGAACAAGTACAAGATAGTGTCGATGGATATCCCCATATGTAAGGGCGACCTTATGTTTTGCGTGGATATCCTCGATGCGCTCACAAAGGACTTTTTCGCGCGCAAGGGCAATCCCATAGAGGAGACAACGGAATTGGGCGAGGTGCAGACTCGCCCCGACGAGATAGGCTATCAGCCCGTCTCGTCGACCCTCTGGCGCCAGAGGGAGGAATATTGCGCACGCCTGATACAGACCGCATGGAGAAGGCACAAGCACAAGAGACTCGGTGGACCGAGCGAGGAGAGCGACGATCCCGACATGGATCCTCGCGTAAGACAAACCGCCGTGCTCGTCGAGAGCGACGGTCATGTTACCAAAAACGGCCACCGGGTCGTAATACACAGCCGTTCGCCGAGCGTTACCTCGAGAACTGCGGACGTTTGATCAGCCGCTAGCCGCGTACTGCCACGCCTGAGATGTCCCTTCCCCGATCATCCGCCAGGATCCTCGTCCTCGTACAATACGATTGTCAACGATGGTGTCGCCGCCGCTGCCGCCGCCGCTGCTGCATCCGCCGCCGCCGCTGCCGCTGCCGCTGCACATATTTATCACGAGCATCCTGACGAAAGATGAACTTATTGAATTACCACGAGAAAATACACCACCTATTATTCCCATAATCACACACTCCGCGACGAGATTTAACATGATACCACACACATATACACGTTTACACGAATATACGCTGCAAGTTTTTTCGAGAAATACGGGCGAGAAACACCACACAGAGAGGAGGGAGAGAGAGAGAGAAAGAAGATGGAGAGCAAGAGACCGAAACGGCGTGACAGTGAAAATATACGAGACCGAGAGATCAAAAAAAAAATACGAACGAAGAAATAATTAAGGACGAAAATTCGCACACACGCGTTTTATTGTACTAATCGACAGCCTTATAGTTTTATAAAGACATTGAAAAAAAAAAAAAAAAACAAACGTATAAAGAATACGAAAAATTTCCTCCAACGAGTTGCCTTTTGATCGACTGCACGCGCGATTATGTCGTTGGCGAATGAGGATCGGTCTATTGCACTGTGGTGGGTCGACGGATATATAAATGTATATGTATAAATATATACATATACACATATATATATTTATTATATTGTTAAAGCAGACGTACGGTAAAATTCATTACGCTCCGTTTTCTTTTTCTTCGTTAACACGTCGCACCATTGCCAACTTCGATTATTCGGCTTTTTTCCATTCCGAACGAAGGAAACTCCTCGCCTGGACGTGTGGAAATGTGAACACCGACATCGTTACGCGCACGAGGCGCGATGCTTCGTGGGATTGCAATTTTTTCGAAGATCCCATCGATCCTGTCCTTCGAAGCTTCGACGAAGGACAGAGGGAGGTTAAAGTGTGCGCTGGAACAACGGGAAGTGCGTGGGTGAAACGGACAAAAATGCGCTCGTCGATGAGATTCACGTAAACGCGTATGAACAATCCGAGTACACGACAGAATTGCGGAGCAAGGTGAAAAGAGGGCCACAGGCGAGCCCGTCGATGCGGTGTCGCGCTTCTTCTATAAAGTCGATCCATTCTTCCACGAAGGAGAGCGATTGCTGTTGCGTCGTCACACGGACGCGGGCCGATGACTGCCACTCGTAGACGCCCGCAAGGACGTCCACGAGTGTGAGTACGAAGTGGAAAAAGGGCCGCGGCTAATTCGAAACGAACGAACGTGAAACATGGCGAGGACATGTGCGCTCAGCGCCCTCTCACGTCGACAGTGGTAACTTGGCTCACGGAACATCATTTCCCCAAACGAACATCACAAGAGACTCCGCGAGTCAACGGATCCACTGTCTAGTTTTCCACGGCAGAGAACAAGCGGAAAAGCAGCAATAATACGCCCGTATCGGCCGCTCGATAACGCTGCGCGTGATGATCGTATGCGCGACGGTGGCGCGCCTTGCGGAAAAACGTGTGTGGTACGCGCGGCTGATCGGATCCATTTTGGCACGATGAAAAACCAATGCGAACGAATCATAACGGGCACGATCTTCGGGATTATCAATGGCAGTTGCGATCCTCGCGGTGGTACTTGTGCAAGGAAAAGGATCAACGAAGAACAAGGAGAGGAACGAAGGTGGCGCTGCACGTCGACGGGAAGATACCGAAGCTTACTCCTAACCCCAACCGCCGTTATTCCTCATCGAAAAGTATTCGCTGATCTCGTTTATTCGATTTATCAACGAAAACGTCATCGAGCAAGCCACACATTGAAATCTACACATCACCTCAGCCATTCGACTCCATCCTTCGCCATACCCCAATGCGAAGAACTTTACGAATTTAGATTACATTGATCGAATTTTTCAAACTCGTAAACATACTACACACACTATATATATATATATATATATAAATAATTATTAATTTTACACAAACGATATTCGTCCTCGAAGTCCCCCCCCCCCTTCTTCGCCATCTCATAGCGATGACTCAGGCCAAGCTGACCTGGTTTTTTTTGTTTTTTGACAACAAAAAAACTAGCGTTGACTTGAGAAAAATGCAGCCAGACGCGGCGATGCGATGCGCGGAGCGAACAATACAATTGTAACTATAGTATTCATATTTGTGCGTGTGTGTATGTATATATATATATATATATATATATATATATATATATATATATATATATATATATATACAGATATACACAGGCACATATGTGTTTATTGTACGAATAGGTGGTCGCCGCCGCTATGCGTACAAGTATCGAATGTGGCCAATGTATCGAGTGTCCCGTTCGAGGGGCATCGTTTCTACCAGGATGCGATGGCGCGTAGCGTCCCGGCTCGTTCGACACCCTACGATACATACATAAACATAACGCGAGAAAGAAAAGACGAAAGAAAAAGAGCAAATTCAGTGAATATGCGAAAATCACGGGCTATGAGGCGAGAGAGAAATGTTATAATCGTAATCATCGAGTATGTGATGAGAAAAACGAAGGAGCGCGTATCGATCTTTGTCAGTGACAAGGGAGAGAGAAAGAGAGAGAAAGAAGCGTGAATTATTGAAGTATAAAATTTAAAGGAAAGAGAGACTAAACCAACACAATCCTCACCCGTAGATCGAGAGAGGTGATATTATATACATACATATATATATATATATGTACACACACACATGTATATATATATACACTCACACATGTGTGTATGCGTGGGTGTGTATATACAGCATGTGTCCTAAAATTTCATCCAGAGTTTTTTCTACGTTGTTTCATTAATCATCATTATTGCTGAATTATTGTTATTCATTGGCATAGGCTGTAGCGTCTTGCGGCATATCGGGAGGCGGCGTTGTCCTCAAGTCATATATATATATATATATATATATATATATATATATATATATATATATATATATATATATATATATATATATATATATATATATATATATATATATATATATATATATATATATATATATATATATATATATATGGTGCATTCAGAACACTTAATTATATTCACATATATATATATATGCGCGCGCACACTCACACACACACACATATATATGTATCTCTACTACATGTGATATGCGCGATAGTACGTACTACGCGCGCGTCCGGAAGACCCGGATAAAAATGATAAATTGACGATAAACAAAAACAAGCTGAAAACTTAGAGTACAGAAATGGCGATTCAAAGCGAAATTACGTATCGGAGAAGATTGGAAGAAAAAAACACGGCGGATTCCTCAGGCGGCTAATGTTTGATTTTCATGTGTCAAGACACACATACACCTACAAACGACATGCTGAGTTATCTTGAATAACGTATGTTACGTATGGCTCACTACTCCCGGATATGTTACGAGTGCAAACGAATATTATACGATTTAGCAAAAAAAAAGGGGTGTTTAATCGGCGAAAGAAAATATAGAGATGGGCGTGAATGGAAAAATAAAACGAGAGCCATTAGCACTATGATTGACGCATATTTATGCGAATTGGTGTGTGCGTGCTCGCGCAAGAAAAACTGCATTTGTCCCGTTCATGAAACATTGCGATGAGCAAGTAGATATTATAGGTACGTATTTATCACGGGAACGCTGCGAAGTGTCGCGCAGCGCGTACTATTTGTACGCTGAACGAATGAACTTATAGATCGATTGTATACATAAATATTTGACAAAGAAAAAACATACATCAGCCTACTTGCAATTTTTGGCTTTTTATAATTGCACTCCATATATATATATATATATATATATATATATATATATATATATATATATATATATATATATATGGTATTCCACGTGAATTTGGTGGACTTTATCCCTGACCCGCGCCAATTCGATTTTTTTTATCTGATTCCCTTGACTCTAAAAGACACCCTGAATTGTTTTTACATTTTTCGAAACAACCCTTAGTCAAAGAAAATAAAAATTCTCTGAAAAAAAAACGCCCCGATTTAAAAATCTGAAAAAATTCCCAAAAATGCGTGATTGTATGTAAAAGTTTTCAAGCTATCACCCACAGTGGAAGTATGATTTTTTCTGTGCTTTCTGGGCGATTAACGTTTAAAAAAATCCGAAAAATTTACTGCCAACTGTCCGAGATCATGATTGTGATTTGGTTGCTCAAAAATGGTCAAAACGATTCATTGTGGGTATCAAAATATTTAAGATCCGCCCGAAGTAAGCGGTACTTGGATTTTTCGGATTTTTTTAAACGTCAAGCGCTCAGAAAGCACAGAAAAAATCATACTTCGACTGCGGGTGATGGCTTGAAAATTTTCACATATAATCACGCATTTTTGGGAATTCTTTCAGATTTTTAAATCGGGGCGTTTTTTTCGGAGCATTTTTTTTTGTATAGGGGTTTTTTCGAAAAATGTAAAAAAAAAACAGGGTGTCTTTTGGAGTCAATGGAATCAGATTTTAAAAAATCGAATTGGTGGGGGTCAGGGAGAAAGTCTACCGCATTCACGTGGAATACCTCATATATATATATATATATATATATATATATATATATATATATGCGTGTATCTGTGTGTATGTACATACGTATGTATATCCGTGTGCGTGTGTGTGTGTGTATATATATTTATTTATTTCCATCGTAAATAATGTCTAAACCGAGAAAAAAAAAACCAAATATTCATAATCGATGGCGAAGCTATTTTTCGTTTGTTTTTTAAAGTGACGACAGAAAACGACGAGGTTACGTACGTAACAGGACGATATTATACATTCGATTGCGATAAACATTTGAATAACTTGTGTACGAAGACGAAATAATATTTATATATTATGCGCGCGCGCGCGTCAACGTTCGCGCGCATCGCTGCGTTTAGCGCACTCGGCAAGTGGAAATAAAAATAATAATAAAAATGTAAAAAAATGAAAAAAAAAAAAAAACGAAGCTAACGATAATAACACGCATACATGCATATAGTATTTATATAACGACCATCGGCAAATTGCCTTGCGACAAATCGGGCGATCGAATGAACCGAAGTTAAATTTAAAGAAAAAAAAAAAGTGCGAAAAAAAAAACGAGAGATTAATTAAAGTGAGAATTTAAGAAGAAATCGAAACCAACAAGCAGCTTCAGCAGCGTACTTGCAATGTAACAGGCGAAACGCCGTTACGTTATTAACGTTTATTCAGTTTTTTCGTTGTTGTTGTTGTTGTTGTTGTATTTTTATTTCGAGAATGCTTTGAGCAATATACGATGAAACGTTAGGCTTGCTTGTTTTTTGTTTTTCGTTTTTTTTTTTTGTTTCGATTTACTTTGCCGCGGCTCGCGAGCACTTCGTGCCGAATCACTACCCTTCTCGTATATGCCACTTTGAATGAAACTCGCTCATTGATATCGACGAATGCAAATTTTGAGAATACACTCGACAAAAAGCTATCGACACACTCACACGGCAACGCAAACACGTACACGGATTTAAAACGAAAAACACACAAACGGGGCCTTTGGAACAAAACTTCACTCGACGCGTTGCAACACCAATGCCAATAGCCAAGTCATTGGATTAATAAGAACGAAAATTCTTGTGAAATTTATTGACCGATACTGAAGGAGGGTCCGGAATTATTTAATCCTGGTTTCATTTCGATTCGCGATTCGAAAAATCGACCATTTTTAGTTTTTTTTTTTACTTGGTATAATTATTTCTAGAGGGACGATCTCACGGTTTCTTCCCCTTCGCGGTGCGAGATTAATCCAATACGAAAAAGCAAATCTTGGAGAATTTCTCACGACGAACCGTCGCGTGTTGCTTCACTCGATTCTACTTCCCCCCCTACCCGCCTAACATCGCGATGCGGAAATGAGTGAAGAATCGGCGAAGAGTCGTCCAAGTGAGAATGGAATAACGATTCGAAGCGGTATCTCTTTTTCAAGCTTTCGAGCAGTTAGGGGGGGAGGTACCTTCAGGCGAGGAAAACATTGCTGATTTTTCATGATTTTTTTTTAAAGCCACGATTTCTTGACCATTTTTGAGTATTTGGTGTTGAGTATTTTTTTTTTTATTAACTTAAAAATGGCCGGGGTGAGACACGGTGTTTCAAACGGGTTGCGGCGGATGTTGGCAGACTGCGTGACATCTAGCGTTGGCGGGATTAGTCTGAAAAAAAAACCATCTGAGATTTTTCTTTCATTGACACTCATACGCCAAATATGAACTAAGAAAAAATGACAAGTGTCGAAAATTGATTAAATCGTACGCTTTGAAACAAAAATATTAAATTTTCCGAAAAAAAATTGCTACATTTTGCAATAAAAAATACTTTTTTATTTTATTTTCGCAAACATTTAGGTTCATGTTTTAGACAATAAGTTTAGAATGATTTATACCAAATTTCATCAGAGTCGGTTGATTAGTTTTTTAACTACACGTCACGCCAGTTTTGGAAAGCAGTTTATGAAGACCGTGACATACCTTTATGGCACGCCATTTTTAAAGACTAAGGGGATAATCCCACGTGACAGCGATTTTTGTTCGCTTTTTTGGGATTTTTTATGAACCATTAAAACTCTCCATCTTCGAATTTTTATCACACATTTATTAACATGGTTACAGTCCCTCGGAATTTTATCTAACAAAAATAACGAGTCGAATCGACTTTACACCGCTCGGAAATCACTCATGTGTAAAAAGGGTTGGTTGACGGCTGCCATGGTTCCGGAGGTTTTGCTCATCCGAAATGGAAAAACCAAACGGCATTTCAATTTGTAGACCTGAGGCTATCGCTGGAACTAGAGTTAAGCGAAAATATGGAAAATTGAATTTTTGGCGTGGTTTTGAAAGTTGAGGGATAACACCACTCCAGCAGAAAATAAGGCCTAACTTTGACTATTTATTTTGGAAGTGTGAAGAAAGGAATAGGGTCTCTTTTGAGAGGATTTATTTAACACATATTGAATATTTTTTTTAAATTATAATTTTCATATAAAATGGCGATGCCAGAGCCCATCTTGAAAAACGTATTTTTTACAAATAGCTTCACAGGAGGACGGTTTTCTCGTAAAGTATAAGACCTGGAACACAAACCAAAAATTATAATCTATATATTATTCGATATGGGACTACGTAGGGATTTTTTTTTATCAAATTTTGAAAAAATGGCGCACTTTGAAAGGAATAATTCGATTTTTTGCCAAAAAAATAAGCAGTAAATTGTTTATAAAAAAAATTACATTTAGTGAAAAAAAGGCTACGTACTCCCATAGAGAATGTAATTGTGAAGCTACTATCCAACTTTAAAATCGATCGAAAGAAGTCCGAGGCGCTGTGGAAAAATCGATAATTGAACCTTTAAAAAAAATCGCTACCAGACCAATTGCATATTGTTTTTATGAGCCCAAAGTATTTTTTAAACAAAAAAAAACGATTTTTCCAAAATCCTAGAGTGGTGTTTCCCTTAAGTTCCATGTTTCGTCATGTTTTTTCGACTTTTCCAGCTTAAAAAAACTACGGCAGATATCAGAAATATTCTAGTTCGGGTGAGAACTATAGATGTGCTGACTATACCATAAAAATTCAAGCGAAATCCGTTAAATAGTTTTTACGATATCATGGAAGCCAATTTGAAAAATACACTTTTGAGAAAAACGCGTTTCAAAGTTCACGTTCGATTTACGCAAAGAAAATGTTGACTCAGCATAAGCCTACTATGCCGGGTCCACATAACACGCACACGTTTTTTGCAGTTCGTGCAATAAACATTGTGATTTTTTGGACCTGTCACATGGGATGACGACCTTAACAAAAAATTAAAATACCACGTACCAGCCAAAAGTGGTAATAAAACATACCCTAAGTCTCAAAAATGGTGAAGAAATCTATCCTTAACAAAAAAAAATCATGAAAATCAGCACATTTTTTCTTCGCCAAATCTCCCCCCTTCGCAACAAATTCGCGTATCTCAATTCTTCCCCGTCCATCAAATATTGCGAATAGAGAATGCGTTACCAAATCGGTAATTATTCGTCGACGATTGGAGCAAAAAATCCACGTTTATATCTTTGGATGGATGATTTCCGTCGCGAACCGTGCAGATCGCCCCGAACATTAAATATTAACCTACTCACACGCACACCAAAACACACACAAAAAAGAAAGGACGTTTTACCAGTCATCAAAATTCCAGTCACATTCGAATCGGAGCTTACGACAAATATACAATTCGAAATTAACGAGTGGGAAGAATTTTGTTCGCGTGAATACATTGAGGATGATCATTTAGTCGGGCGAATCTGTGAAATGTTCATATTCTATGCGAAGAGATTAAAAAAAGAACGTGGATACTATACTATTTGCTTGACTGAATCCTTCAACGATCAATTCCGAACGAAATATTTCTCTTCGATAGTTTGCAACGTCACGTTCAGAGGATAATGAAAAGCTGCGAAAAAGTATTATTTATAAAGAGATGTATAGTCATCCCTCGTCGAACTTGACATTGTTAATTTTCAACACAAACGCTCGAAAAATCTACAAGAAGCGATTTTTTCTCTCACCGAGTCTTCACGAGAACTGACAAGTTTGTGGACAATTTAAACAATATCCGAGGGCTAACACGTATTCGATACAGGGTACACGTTATCATTGATCAGTCACACACCTATACCCACCAACACACACACACGGAGAGAAGTTACGAGACAGTGATTGAGAGAAGAAAAGAAGAAACGTTCATCAATCTAAGCTACATAGAAGCTCAAAAACAAAAATGAAGCGAGATTGAGAGAAATCATTGTAAATTATACTCGTACAAATTACTCAAATATCGATGTCGCGCCTGCTTTGTCAAAGTACTTTAGGATGCCTCTGTCGATATTAAAAATGGCGAACAAAATATATGTGTATAAAGTAAACTCCCCCGTGAAACGAATCGAAGAGTGCAAGAGAGAAACGTTATTTCGAGAGATTAATAAACATTGATATTATAAAAACCAAAGAGTTTACCTTAGCAACGAGCTGTTGGATTATTACCATGATTATTATTCGTTATTATTATCATTATTATATCACGATTATTAAAATAGGAAGAATTTTCTATGTAGATTTGCAATATCGTGTACCACAACCAACCCTCAGGCATGCTACGCAATTCCTTCTCGTCAAGTCCACACGGTCGAAATGCTGACTAGAAGAAAAAAAAAAAAGAACGCATAACTCTAAATTTTGTTATACTGTTATATAACACCCAATACACGTAAAGAGAAATACACTTAACGCTAAAATACTAACGCGTATAATAGTAAAGATGGAATTAAAATAGAATGAAAAATCACCGCATAATTCGGAAAAGGTATTCGCGCGTTGTATCACCACGAACACATGCGTAGCCGACATAATAATTAACTTTAAAATCGCCTCGCGGAAGAATTTGCTCGACGATTGCGTCGTATTCGTCCATAAAAAAAAAAAAAACACGAGAATAAATATAATTTTGTAACAAAAAGAAAGCAGAAGTAACTGTCCATTTGTAGGGGCGGCGCGTTAGTGCACTTGTTCATTTTGTCGTATAAGTTCACGTCGAGATTCTCGTTTCAAATTTCCCTGAAGCTGAAAGAATAATAATTTCTTGTATAAGATTTTACATTGTTTTCTTTTTTAATTACCCAACTCACAATTACCATCGTTTTGCTGTAACGGTAAGAATACAAAAAAAAACGAAGAAATTGGGACGCTTCAAATGATTGAGAATTTTATACGCGCGTAAATATTGAGGAAGGCGAAGAACGAAATTATTGCGATTGAAATATTTTACCAATGTACGTGCGATTGATTCGTAATATTGCAATAACAAAAGACCGCTCCCGGATTGAAACAAAAATTTACGACAAATGCGAAAAAAAACGAGATTAGCAAAGAGAGATTATAGGATTACGTTCATTGCAAAGGTATTGGGCAACGCGTATATATATATATATATATATATATATATATATGCTCACAAAAACTGAAGGTGAAAGAAAAGAGAAACAACGTTATTATTCTTAATTTCCACGACGCTGTAATATGTGCAAATAATTCGATAATAATCAAATCATTTATACACGATATATTTTCGATACTCTATTCTCGTCAAGTGCGCGACATGTGAACAGCAGCGACCTATATCAATAGAGATGAGAAGCAATAAAGAGAATCAAGCGAGAAAACGTACAGAGTTTAATTAAATCAATTGTCTCTCTCGAGATGCAGTATTAAATGAATTAAGAAATGAAACCAACAGACTCTCCTTTGATCGAGCAAAAAATGTATAATGCAACTGTAAAAAATATCGCATCGTCACCCAGCGTGTACAGTACACCGAAAATCCAACGCAGAGGGGGTGGTGTTGTGTAAAAAACAAAAAGCAAAAAAGGAAGAAAAACAAGACCCTTCGAAGAGAAATCTCGCGGATCCATTTCGTCGGTGTCTAATGAGAAAAAAATGTGATTTTCTGAAGGCTTTAAGTGTATGTACATTCGAGGATAAAGAGAATGACGTTTTTGCAAAACAAACAAAAAATTAACCATTGAATAGAAGATATTACCGAATCGTTACCGAAGAAAATTTTTAATAACCAGAGAGGCGCAAAGTATATTAAATCATTCGGGCTTTCGAAAGATCTTAACTTCCCCCGTTTTTATCAATCTTTCCACGAACCCATCGAGGCTCGATAAACGCAAAAAAGCTGCGACTGATTTAATACATTTTTCACCTCGTATGGAGTTACACAAATCAGTATCCAGAAAAAATGAACAGTTGATTTCGCGCCTTGTGTGTGTGTTTTTTTTTTTTTCAAAATATTTTTCGACAAAAACGTGTTGGAAAAAACAATTGCCTGAATGTACTACTTAGATACTGTTTTGTCGATGGTACTAGAGACTTCGACTATAAGGCACATACAAATAGGTATGATTTTTTTTTCTTCATTCGTTCAAAGCGAGCTGCGAAGGTTTTCGCATTTTCACGGATATTAAACAACATAAATCGGTAATAACGAGAATGATGAGAGTATGTAAATACTATAGCAATCCGCTTATTTATATTCATCCTTAAAAATAAATATTGTAAATTTGCCTCTTTAATTTGGGGATCGCTGTAATATAGCTATACATGGGCTGTTTATTGATTTACCAATCAATCGCTGAGCGAATCGTTACACACGGCACGTAATTTCTCCGTTAACGATACTGCCCTTTCTTCTTCAAATTCTTGAATCGCGCATTGTAATATAAAATACTACACCATATATATATATATATATATATATATATATATATATATATATATATATATATATATATATATATAAATCGCTAGGTTGACAAGTTCATCGCAAAAAAGACAAGAGGAGACAATGGACAAGATTAATTGATAAGGGAAATGTATGGGGGAGGCAAACTTAGAGAAGCGCGTAATGTAGAGAGAAGAAAAATAACGATAAGTTACGATTTTTCGCTTCGAGGCTCGCAGAGTTTTCCAACGAAACGCTGTGATCCCAAAACGAGAAGAAACAACAAAAAAAACATTGGAAAATTATATGAAACGAGGCTGTTCTTAAACTTCGCCGCTTTCCAGACGCATTGCGATACTTTCCTTTCTTTTTCCGTTCATGCCTTGCTTTTGTTTCACTTGCCCGATAAAATTTACGAATTGAAAATTAAAAGAAAGAAGAATAGAAAAAAAACAAACGAATCTATTATTGCAAAAACCATCGGGATGTATAAGATAATAAATCGATAGAAAAAGAAAACACGAGGCTATTGTAAAGTACGAAGCTGAAGAGCCTGTCGGCCAGTAATTAACAAGCAACTGCCATGGGTCAAGCTAGGTAGATGAGCTAAGAATCCAATTTTCAACAACCTAGCTATGGAAAAAAACAAAACGACACATTATTATAAAAGTACTGTCCATATTATATACACGTTCTGTTACACTTACGAAGCATGAATTACGAAAGAGAGAGGGATAGAGAGAGAGAGAGAGGGAGAGAAAGATATTAACGAAAAAAGCCCACATAATGGACTTGTGAGAATGGGAATAACTGATCGTGAAGCTAAGTGAGAAAGTTGGAGTATAATGAAAACCAAAAACAGCCGTAGGAAACGAATCGCGAGCATACTAAATAGGTGTAGGTAAATCGAGAGCGAAGAGAAGAGAGCTCCTCTGTTGAATGAAATTCTCATTAAACTCTAATACAGAAATATGAGTTATTTGCACAATATTATAAATAATTACTATGTTTACTACGATTACTGAATTAAAGAGCAAATAATGCAAAGATTTAAAAAACGAGAGAAAAAAAAGGAAAAAAAAACTGTTGTTAAATAATTAATACCAAAAAAAAAGAAGAAGAAATGAGCAAAAACAATAAATGATTTTAGTGAAAAATTGATATCGGATCAAAACACATTTATTTATTGTTACTTATTAGTTTAACGATCCTTATTGTATTATGATTATCATTATGATTATTATTGTCATTATTAGTTACTGTACAATTATTAAATTAATAATAATGTATAATTCCTACGATAATAGTTACGAGATTAACAAGTTGTTACCGCTTTGTTATACACAATATAATTAATATAATAAGATTAACAAAGTAAAAAGCCAACGCATCGTTGATTGGACCTTCATTTAGAATAATCGAGGAGAACGACAAAACGGTGACGTAAACAGAAGAGTAAGAAAGGAAAAGCAACAACAAGTAATCGTTAGGAATAATAATAATATCTCTACTATATGTTTTACGATTTCGCTACGAATCTCTTTGATTTTTTTTTCTAATCTATTATCCAAAATTCGGTTTGTTGGTCTGCGTGGCCGAGCGGATATACACATTTTACAGAAATATTTTCAATAAATGAAAAAGTTTAACACTCCGTCGTTCGTTATCTTCATAATATGCATCCCTGTTATTTTCGTCGTGCCATTTTTGTCTTTTGCTCTCTTCCTTCGCTGAGGGTGGCCTTATTTTCTCGCTTTCGATCAATTGTGTTGGAGCTGCATTCACGAGTGTCTTTAGTACATAATACGGTAATTATGCAGTTTGAGGACTTTTCCGAAAAACGACGAAACTTTTTTTTTTGCTATGAGCTGCTAATTGGTCACCACTATTGATATTTCGTCGGGGGAGGCTGACATTTTCTATTAATTCCATAAGTTATGGGGTTTTGAAGTTCTCGGAAACGCGTAATAGAATAGCGTATTTTTAAATATTTCTACGTCTATGTTGTGCCGCTGAATCGCGCCAACAGATGTGCCCTGGGAGTTACGTGCCCGAAAAAGACTGGAGGACGGGTAGCTGGGGTCTTTCCAATGACGAGTAAATCTCCAACTCAGGAATTACGAACTTACAATTATTTAACTTTATTATAACTAGGCAACATTTGATTTACAAAATGGTTAATTGCCTTGAGACCGACCGCCTCGGTTGCCACCCGAAGACTGACTTCTGACGTTTCGTACCTCTAATTGTTAACTCGGTTTTTTGCAATCGAACCTTTTCGAACGTTCGAATCTTACGATGCCGATTCAGCGTTACGTGTCGCCAAAGTCACCTCTGGAGGTGCCTCACCTGCTCAAACTGCTGTCGTTTGCACAAGGGCCTATGACCTCCCGGTTTTGTAAATCGAATATGCTCGTTTCTATGCGTTTTGAAGTATGCGCTAAATTAGGGGCACAACACCTATATTGGGGGTGGGAGGTGGGGGGATTTATAAAAGAAACCTTCCTGAATAGTTACATTCAGGAAGGTTTAAATAATAAACTATAGTTTATTATAATAAATATATTTCATTGGAAAATTATATATTATAATAAATATGTAGTTTTATTATAATAAACAATAGTTATAGTTGTATCATAATAAACTATAATGAACAATAGTTTATCAATACAATGCCCAAGAGCAATTGCGACAGTCACTTTGCCCTCTCCCACTGCAGCCGATGGTGCAATTGTAATTCATTTAAGGGGTCAGATGCAGTAAGAGGCGTGAAAAAACGAGCATTTTCAATAATTTTTTTTTATAGCAATTAAGTTTGCTTTACAAAAGTTACACAGACTTTTTATGTTATATTTCGACTTGACTTGTACAAATTTTCAAAGAAAAATATTGATTATTTATAAAAATATCGCGATCTTTGTCGGACCCCCTGCGGCATGTAGTGCTTTGCGGTGACCATCATAAAATTTTACTGCATCATCTGAAATCAAAAAACCAAAAAAAAAAATCACTACATTAATAATAAATCTAGTCCTTAATCGAAGCTTTTTTCCAAAAATTAAAAAAATTGTGCCTTCCGACAGATAACTTTCGATTTTCGACCCAAAAATCGCTCGTTTATTGTTAAAAAAAAATGTTCAATAAAAATGAAAATCCTTCGATTAAGGACTAGCTTTTAATGCTATGAATAAGCACACCAAATTTTATCAAAATCCATCGAGGGGTTTTGGAATTATAGTGGTCACCGTCTTGAAAAAGATAGTTTCGAGAAAAACGCGTTTAAAGTTTTTCGATGTGAATACGGTATTATATGTTCGTAAAATTTTGAGCTCGATGGATGAAACTAAACTTTTTTTTATGTATTTTGATCAGCTGAATCCGAAGATCACAATTTTTTGTTAGCCAATTGTTAAAATAATTTTTCAAAAAATTTAAGTTTTTCGGGATGAATTATTATTTTTTAAATATTTTGGGCAATTTTAAAACGAAAGTATTCTTTATAAAATTTTGCTAAAGTTCATAGTTTTTGAGTAATAAATTTTTGAAAATTTCTTAAAGAGTTTTCCAATTTTACACTTGATTTATGTATAGAAATACGAATTAAAAAATGACTTACATCGAATCATCAATTCCTGGCCCATACAATAGGGATTCTGTCGATGTATAAGCTTCCAAAATATCAATTTGTTGTTGTCTTCGAAGCATTCTGCCTTCCCGGGTATTATCGTTTGCGCGTTTCTCAGCCGCTACCTGCCATGGGGACCCAACGCCCCTTCACTAATTGTGGGATATCCCGGAAACTATTCATCGGATTGACTTGAAATTTTCAGGGAATATTTTCGAAACATATTTCAAGAAAATGTAAAAAGAATCGATTTTTTGAAAATTCTGACTGCATCTCACCCCTCAAATATATTTAAAAACTACGTTTAGTGTCTTTGGGGAGGCTCCGTCCGCCAACCCCCTGCGACTCTTGGCATGAATGGAAAGTGTCAGCCTCCCCTGACGAAATATCACTCAATATAATGGAATAAACAAGTTGAAGGTGAAAAAAAATTCCCATCGTTTTTCGGCAAAGTCCTCAATCTGCATAATTACCCATAGTTCTAAGGACAATCGGGGCATAAGCAAGTGCTTCACAGCAAGTGGTTCGTTACCAGAGTAAAATAAATCACGGTATTGACGCGATACATGCATGAATTAAGTGCAGGCGCCTGTTATTTTGTCATCTCGTTTTTTTTATTCGTTAAGGGAGAAATGAAGGAATCGTTACAAAACTGAGAAAATCGTTGATAAGCCTAGTTTTTCGCAAGCGTATCGTCATTATCGAGTTTGAACGGCAGCCTCTTTTCGCGCCGCGTCCTGTAGCAATTGAGTGTCCACTTCGTCTCCGGGTAACTGTACGTAGCGCACGACCGAACCTCTGATGAAGCAGTTCTTCACCGAAAGCTGTGCCGAAAGGTAAGAATTATCGGAAAATAATGGAAGTTCAATTACAGGATTGATACGCATTATTGACCCAGAAATTCCATGACTTTTCCAGGTTTTTTCATACAGGTTTTGCTAAAATTCCAGGTTTTGCAAATGACCCAGATAAGATCCAAATAAAGAACACTTTGTTTTCATGAAATATAATTTTTTAAAGGTAAAGACCACGAGTTAAATCTCGTTTCAACCGTGCTAGTATTTGCAAACGTTACAAACTATACGGAAAAAATTATATACGTAGGAATAGCGATTAATCATTTTTGTGAAAAAAAACATAACATTTTTAACCGACTTGAAAAAACAAAGGAAATTCTCAATTCGATCTTTCTATTGAAAAATTATGTTGAATTGGATATAATTGGATTAGAAGTGGATAATAATTTTTTTTTAATCAAGTACATGGAAATGTAAAAAATAGAAATAAAATGTTTTAAAAAACTGAAATTCGAAAAAGAATTTGAACATTGTAAAGAAAAAAAAATATTAAGAGCAAACGCAGAACCTGTTCTTTATTATAAACAGATTTTTAATGCCGGTGACAATAAATAAATAAATAAATATAAACACTGATCTATTATGATAATGATGTGGTTGTGTATCGACAGATCGAATGCAAATGTAAAGCAAATGTACAGCTTTACAGTACAATAGTTTTCAGTTTTTTAAATTTTCAATGTTTGGCACTGACATAACTTTTTTTTGTGTATAATAAAGAATAATATAAATATTAAAGATATACAAAATTATTTATTTTTACACTGATCAGTTTTTTTTGTCAAGTCGGTTTCATTTTGTGTAGTTCTTGCAAAAAGTAAATTCTGAGAAAATTCCAGAGAATTTCCAAAATTCCCTGACTTATCCCCGATAATTCCAGGAGGAAAGAAATTGGCTGCGTCACATCTGACCCGACGACAAAATATCCGAAAGATAAAATATTCTCATGACAAAACATCCGCGAGACAAAATCCTAAATCTCGTCCACCACATCAACGGGGTCACGCGCAAAACACCTTTGTGGGGTGTGTGAGATTGTGGGGTGGGGGCATAGTACGAATTTCCTCATTGCACCCAAACAAACAAACCCAAGCAAACAAACAAACCAAACCAAACAAACCCAAACATATCCGTCACATATTAATAATTTTCCTCCTTTTTGTGATGGAATGAATTTCAACGGCATGACTGTACACTTGACATGGAATAAATTTCAACGGCACGACTGAACGCTTTAAACTGCATATAATATCGGCAGATATTTGTCTTGCGGATATTTTCGCATGAGGATAAAACACTTTTGTGGTGTGTGTGAGATAGTAGGGTGGGGGCATAATACGAATTTCTTCATTGAACCGAAACAAACAAACCGAAACAAATAAACAAACCCAAACATATCCGTCACATATTAATAATTTTCCTCCTTTTTATGATGGAATAAATTTCAACGGCATGACTGTACACTTGACATGGAATAAATTTCAACGGCATGACTGTACACTTGAAACTGTATGTAATATCGGCGGATATTTTGTCTTGCGGATATTTTGTCATGAAGATATTTCGTCCTGCGGATATTGTGTCGTCGGATATTTTGTCGCGGATAATTTGTCGAGGATATTTTGTCGTCGGGTCAAAACGCGTGTTACCAAGAAATTCCCTAAATTTTACCGGTTTTCCGTTTTCCATATGGTTAACAACCCTGAAATACCATGAACCGCGACGATACACAGGTAGATGAACTTGTAGTAAAATATTACTCACCATGTGAGGATATTTGTCGGGATCTGTGACGCTAATGTCTGTTAGCTTTATGTTGAGGTACTGATCTACGGAATGGAGCGTACCACATATACTGTAGGATGCCAATGAAATTCAGTTATTTTTTATGTGCCACTCGTGTTTTTTCTGTTAACGAGTATGCTGAAGCGTCCATCATTGGAATGCAACGAAATTTTTCCTTTTTTCAATTACATAAACTTTATTTTTTCCGATTTCGGCTGCAAAAATCAGGTCAAATGTTTTTACGTATTCTCATTAAAGATTTGGGACCTCAATTTACAAAAAACGTTTGGGATAATGGTAAAACAGAAGAAATGGAAAAAAAATCGTTGCATTTCAACTACGCAAACTTCAACGTCGTTATTGTACTATGAGATAATTCATCGATGATCCCGTACCTCAGGTCGTTCTTCAACTCAACCACCACGTCTTTTCCGATCAGTGATTTGAAGAAAGAGTAAAACAACTGCAATCCCAAAATAATTGTGTCTGATACGTCGTAATCGTTGATACTATTATTCCAAAACTGTTAATTAATTAGCTGTAATCTCTGCGATCGTAGTTACCAAAATGAGTTATTGCCACTTTTGGCGACAAATATTTGGATACGTGTGTGCACATTAGGGTGGCACAAATTGGAGCTCTATTTCTTGTTTCCTTCTTCTCACCATCCAATTATCTTCTTTAAGGGGAGGGTAGGGGTTTCAGCATGAAAAAAAAAACACTTTTTTGCGAATTTTTTGCATCTATATGGATAGAGTAAATTTATGGAAACCTTTTGTACATTGTTAAGTGTCATTTCAAGAACATTCCGTGAAATTTGTACGCGAAAATGTCCACAAACAAGCCGGTGCCGCATTTTTCTCGAAACCACTTTTTCAAAGTCCGTGTTCACCGCCATTTGAAAACTACATGACCGATTTATTTCAAACTTGGTACACACTTTCTACACATAAAATACCTCCCCCCAACGGTTAGTTTGAGATTTTTTTTACATTGAGGGGGTTTTCCACCCCCAAAATGGCGGAATTTTTCGTGAAAAATAGCACTTTTAACTTTACATGACCACTAAAAATTTAGAAATGAAAAAAAAAATTATCAAAGACCGTTGGGGGGAGGATTTTATGATACTTTGACTAAATTTTAATGGTACTTGGTTTCCGATAATTTCTAGCTGAGATACAGTGAACACCGCAAATAGTGTTTTTCCAAAGGTGTTCTTGGAAAAGCTTTGTCACCGGCTTGTTTATGGATATTTTCGCGTACAAATTTCACGGAATGTTCTTGAAATGACATGTACAAAAGGTTTCAATAAATTTACTCTATCCATATAGATGGAAAAAATTCGCAAAAAAGTGTTTTTTTTTTCACGCTGAAACCCCTACCCTTCCCTTAAAGAAGAAAAATTCTGCTGCGGAGGCTGCGTGTGGTCCAAAAATACTTAGAGGTCGCTCGAGCCTCCCAAAAATTCTAATTTTCATTAAAAAATCGATTTTTTTTTCCCCGCGAAAGCTCTAGCTGGCCAATGGTTATTTAATGGTCGCTCGAGAGATTAGAAATTTCCAAATTAAAAAAAAAATTAATCTTTTCCTAAAAAAACAATTTTCCGTGCTTTGTAATGCGTCCCACAGTTGGTCTCATTAGCCGCACAGCGGACCAATCGTAGATGTACTCTGTGACGAGCGACTCCGTAATACAATAATACATAATAATACATATCGTCGAATTGGCATTTGTTATAAAATAATTATAATAAATAATTCAGAAGATGTAGAACTTTACTGTTTATTTTGTTTTTATGCTACAAGGATTTATAGTGCATGAGAGATTTATATTTTGGTGTAAATTCTGCATTTCGAACACCTTGAGCAACCATTTAATATTCATTGGCCGGCTAGAGCTTCGTAAGGTTAATTAAAAAATTATAACACGAAAATTCATGGATGAGAAGTGGACGAAAAAAGAAAATCGATTCTTTAATGAAAACTTGAATTTTTGGGTGACTTGAGGGACTTCCAAATATTTTTTTGACCGCTCGCAGCTTCCGTGACTTTTTTTTTTCTTTGAAGTTAATTGCATGGCGAAAAAAAGGAAAAAAATAGAATAGAAAACGAATTTGTGCCACCTTAGTGCACATACATGTGCACCGTCAATTTCTTGCAATGCCAGTATCATGAAATTTGGCGACCACTCCGTATTTTTTTACCAGGGTACTTTACATTTCGGAATACTGTTCAGTCAAGAAGTGTACGTCTAAGGACCAAGAACTTAAGTACGCTTAAGGACCAAATCTCTATCTTCATCGACAATTGGCGTGCTTATAAAAAAAAAAAAATTTTTCTTTAAAATTCTGCTATAAAGCACCGTATAAATGAGACGATTTTTCGGATAGTAATTTTTCGTTAAAAGTTCGGTAACTTGGCTTGAAATTGTTCCCGTATTACTGGGACGTGTTTTTACTTGATTATAGACGAAAATCAGTTAATTGTTAAATGTTCGGGTGCGTGAAAGGAATACCTTAAATCAGTATCCTTGTTAGACAAACGTCGCAATTACAAAGTGGCGGAATCGACGGAAATATTGCGTATGCACTGGTAAAAAAAACAAACGTTTTTGAGGTTATGTTGTGGAAAGTTACTTCTGTTCATTTGATTTGTAAGAAGAGTGCTTCTTACCATCTTTACTATCTATAATATCCTATTTTATAAGTTATTTCACTTCGCTTATTGGAATCGAATGGAACGATCAACGTGTGGAGGGCTATCTTCAATGCCTGTGTCCAAAACACGCTTTGCTGTTTGCCGGCGTCGGGGTGACTCGCCGCGCTATACCTTTTGAAGCACTGTGTCACTGTGTTTTGTCCTGAATTCTTAACTCTACCTCTGACCTGTACGTGGCGCTAGTTATCACCTAAGGAAATTCTGCGCCGGCGCGGCAACCACAAGCGCAAGGCACACATTTCGAATTTCGACGTTTGGGAGCATTTGAAGGTTAATATTTCGTTTATGCCGTTTTTGTATAACTAAAGAGGCTAAGCGCGTGGTGGGATTAATCATTCGGTAATGTCCGTCCAATTAATTGTACCCGGATGCACCTCAGAGTGCCCTTCTCCCCTGGTGGAACCTTTTTTTTTAATTGATCAAAATTGGCAGAATATATGAAATATGATAAATTCGTAGAGATTATTGCATCTTTTGATAAAAAATATTGACAATTTATAACAAAAATTATTACCATAGGTCAAGAAATAAATTATATAAGTGAACAAATACTGTATTATTTTATCAGAATTAATATGAAAAGTGTCAATAATTATTTAAAAAATTCAAACATTTTTAATGAGAAATTGTCATATTTGGATTCATTTTGTGCAAAACAAAATTACATAATATAACATAATCTCGCAGACAACACTAAGAAATGCAATATAACCTTACATATAATCGAACATATTATTTCATTTTACTATATATTTTGGGAATAGCTATCTTTCATAAAACGTCTTATTATTAATAAAATCGAATAAATAGTATAAGAATGTGTGATAATTTGATAGATATATTTATAATTTTTTATGATACTTACTGACATTTATTATAATAATCAGTAATTACATAAATCGACAATAAAAACGATATTCTGGTAAGTAATTTAAGATTGTGCATTATCACATACATATTTTCTAAGTGATCATGCATTTTGTGTTCTTACGCCAGCATATCACTATTATTTTATTTTTATTAAGTAATTCCACTTTTTATCGGAATGTTTCAACATTTAGTAGGTTCTTGCAAAATTACAAATAAAACACATTTCATTTTGAGTATTTTTTAAATATATTCATTATAAATCAATGATATGAAAGAATATATATATATATATATATATATATATATATATATATATATATATATATATAACTTAGAACTAATCATCATTAAAGCCTTTTCGAATTAGCGCTATAAATTTTTTTTCTTTAATTGTCATCAGTATGCACGTATTTTTTTAAATTTTTCGGTGTATAAACGCTTAATTCCCCATTTGGATCGCATGCCTTTATGTGCTGTTTGTCACTGGGAAAATTTTGAAAACAATAGTTACGTATTGCGCAGAAACGCTTGACGAAAACCAGTCATCGGACCGCTTTCTTCGGTCAATACATGACAAATATTTTGAATTGTGCCTATATCATCGTCATCGAGCACAGCTACGGAATTGTTTATTTTTTAACAAAATTGTTTTTGATATGCTGTTGTTGTATATTTTATATTATTAATTATGATTTTTGAGTAGCATTTTCACGTTCAAAAAACAACGTAACTTAAGTAAAGCCAAAATAATAAAGAAATTATTGTCCAGCGATAATGCATTCATTAATTTTTAAATACGAAAATGGAACAAATTAAGAAATCATTTTTTAGGTCAAAATATATGGAATCAGGTATATTTTACGAAATAAAAATACAGAAAATGTAATAAAATATCCTATGATGCCATCATATTACTACTATACTTATCGAAAACTAACAGAAAATTTCCTAATATATCAAGAACTGACGAACATAATCTTCAGTATTTGATATAAATTTCTAAAAAATGATGATTTATTTGACAATTACCGAATAGTCAAAAAACAGAACCGATAAGGGTGCCTACCTCCACTACCGCCGTTGTCAGACCTGTATGTAAGACCGTGGGTACGCCGTGCGGGCCTCGCGCCTGAGCAATAAGAATATTGTCAGTGACCCACTAGCGCCACGAGGAGAGGTAGAACTAAATAAAGCGGTCAAAAAGCGTAGCATTTTTATATACGGTAAATGATAGGAGGTGCCAGCCCCCTGGTAAGAACCAAATGAGCTTGAATGGTAGCTTTTTGAAAAACCTTTTTGGTAAATTTAGAAAAGGTCAATTACCTCTGTGCAGCCCCCTGACACTGGCCTCCTATTCCTATGTGATAAACGAAAACGCGTTTTGTCCCGGCTTTTTAGTTCTTGAAAACGCCACCGCCTAACGTTGGCTGTTATGTGACAGCCTTGGGCTCTAAATACTCCGATCAGCTGAACGATTCGATACTTTCGTTTCGTGCTGTGATCGTTATTGCGATAACAGCACGAACTGTTACAGCGATAACAGAATCCATCATAAATTCGCGAATAATGGTTTTCATAAAGTTATCTACACTAGACTTTTATTCATGTAAAAGATTCGAAACACCGGTGCAACTTACATATATATGCATGCCTGTCACACGACTACTAGCGCCACGGTGTAAGTCGTGTAAGTCGTCCGTGGCGACATCTGGTAGCTCGAAAACCGGAAATCCTGGAGAGTCAACTGTGATTTGTTTGAAAATTCGACAAAAAGTGCAATAAAATAAAAATGTGTGTGTGGGTTCGTGTGTGTTTGCGTGAGCGTCGCGTGTCGCGTGCGTGTGTGTGTGTGGACCGCATCGCACAGGCCTGTAGTTTCTTAGGCGATACGTAGCGCCACGAGTGGCAGAATGTAACACCAATAAATCCGAACATTTCGCATAGTGGAAATACCGGGCGTGATCATACCACTGGTTATGAAAGATGTGTGTCGCCGGCTTTATTTATTTCTCACTTTCAAACTTTCAACCGAAGTTCCGAGTAATCGCACGGTCCATTAAGTCCACAATCTTTCTAATTTTATAGTCTTTTCGTTTCGCCCATCCGTTACTAATGTCGTGTTGAAAAATGAGCTTCAAAGATAGAAAGTAAAAAAAACCTTTAAAAATACCGCGACAGTTGGTGCAGTTCAGGTGATCCATAACCTAAAAAATTTCAGTTTTGCGGGCGAGCCGTGAGATTGACGTTTAGTTTACCGGAAGAAGAAAGAAAAACAGTATATCTTTTAACGATGGACGGTGAGACGTTCTACCGAAATGTTTTTCTTCTTACCCAAGTTGTACCGCCTACGCAAGAATTTCTCAAACACTTCAAAGAGGTAACACAAAAACGAAAATAAAACCGGCTTTTTCGACAATCGTGAACTAAATTGGAACTAAATTGGATTACTCTCATTACTAATTATGTTCGCAGGGCATGTTTGAGAAGCCGAATACCGTCGGTTTTCAACACGTCAGTCATTACCTTCTAACGTTATACGACCCGGAGCGCTGCAAAAAACAATTACAATGGCCGCTGCATTGTAAAAAAACCGAAGCAAAGTTTAGAACGGATGTCAGAGATTTTCTCACTTCGATAGCTCAAGAAAATTCTGACAACGAGTTTCCACAGATTTTAGCTTCGCACTTGTTGCACGCCAGTGGCACCAAATTCAACAGTATCATGGCCAATCTTTCTACAGTTGTTTTGCGAAATTGGATCAAGCGAGAAAGTAAGTCTAAGTTCGCAACAAGCTCGTTTACTGCAATGATCTTCATGCTGAATGGTCACGTCCGCTCTCTCTTCCGTTGACAAAATCGTTTTGATCTATTCAAAATATACAACTTTGTTCTTACCCGATTTTCCCGTGAGTCTCTAATAGGGTATTTGACGGATAAACTTCCGAAAAGCGGACATCGAATTTCGAGCTGAAATTTGGCATACACCTTCCTTTTAATATTTTGAGAGATCCTCTAAAAGGATGTTTGCCGACGCGCCATAGTTTTCGAGATGTCGATTTTTGAAAGTAATTTTTTTACCGCGTTTGTACTCTATCGATGGCTGATGGGCTCAACTCAGTCCATTTTGTGCGAATGATGGGGACTAGCTTGCGCAATCACCAGATTTAAATCCTATAGAGAATCTGCGGTCGATTTTGGACCTGAAAGTTGACAAGGGCAAAGTGACGAAGAAAGGAAAACTTTTTGAGTTCATTGCTAAGCGTGTAGCGATATAAACGAGCAGCGCATCCACAACATTGCGAAAAGTATGCCTTGTAGCTTACAAATTGTCATTTACGGCCTTAGGCCACAGTAACGGGTATGAAAGCTTTTTCCAATTGGTGTGACAAATAACTTCAACAATTTACACTCGATTTACTTCAAATTTAAAAGTTTTGTGCCTAATTGCATTTAGCAGAGAAGTATGTACGGAATTTCTGATTAATCGAAAACTTTTCATTTTATGAGCAGTTTATGAGCAGTTATAACGAAATTTCTCACTGAAAATTCATTTCTTAAGTTCAAATACCTACAATTTTTGAATAAAACAATATTTTTCAAATTCCGTACGTACTTCTCTAGGTATTCTAATGTAGATTGACGAGAATTTTTGTTTTTTGTTCGAGGTAAAGAAATTGTGGATGCTAAATGTCAGGCCGCAGGGCGCCTAAAAAAAAGATAAAAGAAAATATTAGTAGTCGGCCATTTTGTACACCGAAAAAATATATATATATATTGTCTAACAGCTTGATATTCATACTAAATAGATGTGTAATTAATTTCATGAGTGAATCACTTTTTCATACGAAAAAAAATGTTCAGTTCGTACATGATTTTATTTCCGTTACTGTGGTCTAAGGCCTTAATTAAGCAAAAAAGGGAAAGAGTACGATATCCGGAGCGCCAAGATTTGACGGCGAGTTTAGTATTATCGAGTGAAAACGAACAAAATATGAAGAGTGGTAAAAGTTAGAGACCCTGTTATTGGCGCATGGCACCTCGGGTGTGCGTGGAATATTAAGATAGTCACGGAGCATCGTAGATTCATTTTTTTTGTTCTCCAGTTCATTTTTTTGCAGGTGTAATACATTTCTAGGATTTATTTATTAACTCTTAATCGTTTGGGGACTTTTAATATTTTCTGTTTGTTTTTATGGCAATTTTAATTTTCAGAAATTTGTATGGTTTGAAACAAAAATTTGTTTGGATTTTGTATTGTTTGAATTTTTTTTTTAATTTTGCATGGTACCTCATAATGCTTGGTAACCGGCCGCTACAGCGATGGAAGGAGGGTTTCTACCGCCCAAGCTTGACGAAGATACACACAAAGCGCAGAGCGCGATAACGTAGATAAATATAGATATAGTCAGAGCTCAGCCCGTCGGCTATAGATATAGTAGGAGGGCGGTAAAAAAAATTACTTTCAAAAATCAATATCTTGAAAATTATGGCCCGTCGCCAAAAATTCTTTTAGGGGATCTCTTGAGGGGTGAGATGCAGTCAGAGGCGTGAAAAAACGAGCATTTTCAAATTTTTTTTTTATAGTAATTAAGTTCGTTTTACAAAAGTGGTTACACAGACTTTTCTACTTACTACTTATATTTCTACTTGACTTGTACAAATTTTCAAAGAAAAATATCGATTATTTATAAATAATGTAGTGCTTTGCGGTGACCATCATAAAATTTCACTGGATCATCTGAAATTTAAAAAACCAAAAAAAATCATTAGTTTGATAATAATAATAGTCCTTAATCGAAGCTTTTTTTTTCAAAAATTGACAAAATGGCGGCTTCCGATAGATAACTTTCGATTTTCGACCAAAAAATCGCTTGTTTATTGTTAAAAAAATAGAAATTTTCGACAAAAATGAAAATCCTTCGATTGAGGACTAGTTTTTAATGCTATCAATAAGCACACCAAATTTCATTAAAATCCATCAAGTGGTTTTTGAATTATAGTGGTCACCGACTTGAAAAACATAGTTTCGAGAAAAACGCGTTTAAAGTTTTTCGATGTGGATACGGCATTATTATGTATTATGTACGGTAGTATTATGTTCGTAAAATGTTGAGCTCCATAGATGAAACTAAACTTTTTTTTTATGTATTCTGAACCGCTGAATCCGAATATCGCAATTTTTTTGCCGAAAAGTCGAGTATTCAATTGTTTATAGCCAATTGTTAAAACAATTTTTCCAAAAGTTGAAGCTTTTCGAGATGAATTATTATTTTTTAAACATTTTGGGCAATTTTTAAACGAAAGTATTCTTTATAAAATTTTGCTAAAGTTCATAGTTTTATGGTAATAAATTTTTGACAATTTCTTAAAGACTTTTCCAATTTTACATTTGATTTATGTATAGAAAGACTAATTAAGAAATGACTTACATCGAATCATCAATTCCTGGCCCATACAATAGGGCTTCTGCCAATGTGGAAGCTTCCAAAATATCAATTTACAGAATATAATAGGGGGGGGGGGGGGCGAAACCGGTTACTTACAGCTGCCGTCCGGTGCCTGCCATGGGGACCCGACGCCCCTTCACTAATTGTGAGATATCTTGTAAAACTATTCATCGCATTGACTTGAAATTTTCAGGGAATATTTTCGAAACATCATACTTCAAGAAAATGTAATAGAAAAATCGATTTTTTGAAAGTGCTGACTGCATCTCACCCTTTAAAATATTAAAAGAAAGGTGTATGCCATATTTCAGATCGAAATTTGGCTTCCGCTTTCCGGAAGTTTAGATAAATATTATGAGCATAATATCTAATAATTAACCATTTATTAAGTATTTTCGTACAACAGTCAAATACGCTATTAGCAGATCAATTTTTATAACGAGCGTTTGGGATTCAAGCTGCCTTCTTTTTTTCACGCCTAAAAGGTGCCAACCTTAACCTTTCTTGTGAACTCATGTTGTTTCGAGATAATGCACATCTCAGTTTGTGGCACAAAGCCAAACAATAGTAAAAACCTTTCGTTTCTACGAGATGCGATAACAAACGTAAAAGTTGACCGTTTTATTGTACCTCGAGCTTAAACATCCGTTATTCATTTTCTTCCACCAGCGGGAACAATGTTGCTTGTTCCTAAAACCGGGGCCGCTTATGGAGTTTCCAAGATCATGTTGGACAACCTCATTACCCAGAATACAGAGATGATAGATGACTGCCATAGAAAAATGTCGAAAAATGACATAGAAGCCAAGGAACTTTTCAAGTATTTCCCTTGTATTCTTTAATCTGTGCATTCGCAATTATCTTCATTTTCGTGGACAGTTTTTAATGTCAAGCTCACAACGTTTTAACGCGCATAACGATATACATTGAAATTGAAAGCTACCAAAATACAGATGATGCATTTTTCCCTCGTTAGCACACATTGTAAAGAATACACTTCTCACAATTTCATAAATATTACTATGAGCAATTTCATTTTTACAAATGACTTTTAAAACAATTTTTGGTCCTGAAAAGTAAGCATAAATATTTTCTTGTGATACATATTTTTAAAAAAACATCTTATTTTAGCGAAGTAGCGGATTCCATTAAGAAATATGAGGACGATTTGTTTCAAACTAAACAAAACCTCATTAAACTTTCATCCGAAGCACCCGTTCATCCGGACATGAAAGATCGTTTAGTTCATCCCAATGATGATGACGTTGTGCAGAGTGAGTATTCAATTACGCGTCGCCCGTCGTTCGCGCATTTAAACAAAGATATATATATATATATATATGAGGTATTGCAAGTGTTTTCGAACGGCATAAAAGCCTGACCTTCTTCAATCTTTTTTAAAGTTAGTAATGTTTTTGTATCATATATTTTGAGTACGTGGCATTTTTTTTCACATTTTGATAGGCTCGCTAATTCGGCTAACTCGGAGATAAGGTTTAATTCGAAAAATATTGATGGTAGAGAAAAAACTGCAATGACCAAAGTTGTAAAACACTCGATTTCCTACAAGTTTAGTAATTACCGTTGATACTTAAAAATTGTAAATCGCCGAGTTATTCAACAAAAACAATTTCCCATTAAATTTAAGACGACGATATTAACTGAACGGAAGCTCAGCCCAGAATGAAATTTGCACGTGTTGTTTCACCCTAATAAAAGAAAATTCAGTGTAAATTTCAGCAGGATCAACCTAGTTATTGGGGTTAAAAAATTACAAAATTAAAGATATTTCTTTTTTCTTAGTGTTGTGGAAAATATTGATGTTTTTTTTTCCAAAATAGTACATAGAAAAACGCATATTTTTTGTAGAGGACATTTTTTCGTACGACGAGAAGATTACGACGATACGATCATTCGAAATTTCATCACGTGTAAAATCTTATCTTCGAGTTAGCCAAGTTAGCGGGCCGATATAAATCTGAAAAAAATGCTACTTACTCAAAATATATGATACAAAAACATCAGTAACTTTGAAAAAGATTGAAGAAGGCCAGGCTTTTATTCCGTTCGAAAAACACTTGGAATACCTCATATATATATGATTTTATTATAATCTTCAGTGTGGAAACGAAGTTCCGAAGAGAGCATCGAGTTCCTCAAGAGAAAGCAACATCGGTTGCAAGAAATCGCTGACTTAAGTACCAATGTGTCGTCCATGATCGGGAGCATAGTATCGACTGATGCCAATCTTCTGGACGGTAAACTTTTGCCGGAAATCAGTGTCTCGAAAATTTCTGAAATAGACGCTCTATCGCCGGAAACCCAGGTACACCTCAAACAACACGGTTATTTTTTTTCGATTTTTCTCTAAATGCGTTTACTTGATACAGCTAAGAGTTCTCAATGCGGCACTTCGATTCGATTATACTTGCTTCATTCTTAGCACATTTGGTTCACATAATACATGGTTTAAATTAGGGACTGTTGAGCGTTGAACTTGTGATTAATTGGGTACTTGAGATCATTTTCCCCCTTGATAGTTCAAGAAGAGCTAAACTGCAGTACGATTTACGAGATTCAAGCGAAATGGCTATATACTAGGTGCGCAACTAAGTTTCCGGATTTTTTTTACCAATAAAAATTCGAAAATTTCAAGACAAATACGAAAAATGATTCATTCGAAGTATTGTCTCTCGCTGTTTACACATTTTCGCCATCTCTCTGGGAATACCACCACGTGGTATTCCCATACCGCGACGATAAAAAGACGCGTCTTTGGAGTGAAACCATTCGTCGAACCAATTTTGTACTGCATCGTAATTGGCCAAGTGTAGCCCACCCAAGCCATGCGCCATCGACCGGAACAAGTGATGGTCTGAAGGGGCCAGGTTTAGCGAATACGGTGGGTGCGGTAGCAGATCCCAGTTCAGTGTTTTTTTGGTGTCCTGGAGGATGGAACTGCGATGGCACGGAGCGTTGTCGTGCTGCGAAATCAAACGTTCGTGTCTCGTGTCCCATTCTGGCCGTTTTTCGAGCAATGCGTGGTTCAAATTGATCAGTTGTTGTCGGTGGCGATGCCCATTGACAGTTTCGCCCGGTTTCAGCAGCTCATAGTACACGATTTCTTTCTGGTCCCACCAAACGCAGAGCATTGTCTTTTTTTCGAAGCGATTTGGCCGTGCCGTCGATGTTGACGCTTCACCAAATGAAAGCCATGATTTTCTGCGTTTGGGATTCTCGAAATATATCCATGTTTCATCGCCAGTAACAATTCGATGCAGGAAACTCTTTCCGTTCTGCCGCAAAAGTAAAATTTCGGAAGTGGCTCTTCGATTTTCCATTTGTCTCTCAGTCAACTCATGTGGCACCCACTTTCCTTATGAATTTTTCCCATGGCGTGCAAACGTTTCGAAATACACTGCCGAGCCACATTTAATGCCTCGGCAAGTTGATCTTCTGTTTGAGTGTCATCTTCATCCAATAACGCTTGCAGATCGGCGTCCGCAAATGTTTGCGGTCTTCCCGAGCGCTCCTTGTCCCCAGTCTCAAAATCGCCACTTCTGAACCGCTTGAACCAATCTTCACACGTTGTTTTTGATGGTATATGTTCGCCGTAGGCCTCCTCAAGTAACCGACGTGCTTCAGCTGCAGTTTTTTTTGGGTTGAAGCAGAAAAGCAATGCTTCCCGCAAATGCTGTTTATTTGGCACAAACTTTGACGTTTTCGAGGTTAGAAAAAAGGTCGTTGTGTTGCGATATTTGTTTATGTTACGACTGGGTATTCTTAACAGATGTCCAAGCTATAAAGACACCCAATTTCAGACCTGTATGCCGACTACATGTGTCGCTAGCGCCATCCATGTGTGAAACCCGGGAACTTAGTTGCCCACCTAGTAATAGTTCACTAGTATTCACTACACAAGTAGGTAATAGTTCACTAGGTCCACAGTGTGAAGTACTGAAATTGCAGCTCAGCTAATTCGATTAGTGTAGTGTTTATTCGCTCGCAGATTGACGTCTATAGTTATAGCTTCGAGACTAGTATTCTAGTATTACTCGCATGGTACTATCCGACAGTTCAACATTCCTAGGCCTGTCCCTCAATCGCTAGATACTACTTTGCCCGCTGGCTATTTTCTAGTTAGTAGCTCACCAATGAGTGTGACCGCCATTCGCTAATAGTTTACTAGCACACTATCAGTTAGTAGCTTACCACTGTGACCGCGCCCTTAAACTACACGCACGCAGTTCTGGTAACGCCATCTGTTGCAAAACAGCGAGATCTTATTCAACGTCCTAATAATACCGCCCGTAATTTAACTTCTTTAAGGAGGATGTTCAGCTATCGCGAAATAGTTAGAATTTGCTGAAATTCATTGAGGATATTTGAGAATAGGTGTTACGACTCCTTGTAAAATTTCAAGTACTTCGTCTGCGTGATTGTTGAGCAATTAATTATTGAAGTTAGGTTCTTATACACGGGCGACATAGCAAAAGCTTCATAGCTCTAATACGACTGTCGCAACGTAATAAAAATAGTAAGAATTGAATGGAAATAGACGGAAAAAAATCTTGAGATTTTTATGAATAATTTCAACGAAGAGTACAGCGTTTTGTCTGTCTCGTTATCGAGATATTCGTGAAATAAAACAGGAAATTTCAGCTGATTCGCGTAAAACGATAAAGCGCCCTACGGCACGTGGCAACGCTGCTGTCAAGTCGGCCATTTTGAAAAGGCGCCAAAATTTGAAACCCACAAACTACTGCTTCCTTGCTATAAATTTCGTACCGCGGTTTCATAAAGAGTTTTTAAATATTTTGAATCATTCTTTACAGAAGCTGCAGTGCATGTGTTTCGACATAACCTTCAAATCAATTACGCGTCGTCCCTCGACTGCGCATTCTTTTTCCGGCTCAACTACTTTTTTCCGCCGCTTTCCAGGTTGTACTTGCTCCAACCGTCGATTGTACTGTTTCTCGGTTTGCATTTTTCCCTTCCATCCTTTCATTTTCGCCGAACAGAAAAACGGAATTCGCGACGGATGTTTGACAGCTACGCGCTCACGATGTGGCGTTCGTATCTGAGAGCAGTGATACCAGTTACTGACAACTAAATTGCGCGTTTGCCACATTTCAACTTGGTTAATAACTTATTCGCGATGTAAATAAACAAAAAAGATTAACAACATTTCTAAACAGTCAGTTATATGCACTCCACATATTTTAGCTGAAATTTATTTATTTTACGTAACCGAATATTTGACGATTCGGGGTTGGCAGCCGTTACAGGCGCCCGTGTTTAAGCATATGCGTTCCACTCTTGCCGCCTGCCCCGCAAAGACCCCGAGCAGCGTTCGTAATACTAAAAGCATGTATATCTCGCGCAGGTCATGCTGTACCGTGTGTACGAAAACGAAACTCTCGTTTTGGAAAATTTGCTGTCACTTTTTCATCACGTTCTTACGGACCTTCGACGTCATATCGATAAGCACGGATTCCTCGATCTCTCGGGATGCGAATCACAAATATCGGCGAGTTGCGAAGACATGAAATCCATGAGCAATCTTTTTCGCGACATGCACAATCGGATAATCGACGTGACGAGTCGCGCGAGGAACAGTACGAACAGGGTAGATCGTTCCTCAAGTTACTTACGCCCGTACAACGTAAATCAGGATCTCTTCGACAGCGTACTCCTGAAATCCTCGCCGACGATCAACATTAATTTGAATCCTGAACCCGACGGTAACGAGTTCCACGAGAGACTCGAACTTACACCTGTGGAAAACGTGCATCGAGCACTATTCTCGAGGCACAAGAGAAACGACGAAGCTACGACGCAAATTTCGAAATTGCGGCCGAAACTTCTCGTCTCCCGTATAAATTTCGACGACACGAGATGTTCCTCCACCAGCGAGAAATTGTCGCCAGCCAGTCGGAATATTTCGTCGAGAATGATCGATCAATGGAACGCTAGTAAAGACGGAAAATATTCTCGCGTCTTCTCTACCTACAGCAAGAGAACTGCGAACAGATGTTAGTAACAAATTGTTTTTTGTTTGATTTTAACCCAAACAAACTGATTTATATGATTTTTTTAACTGAGAAATAATTATTTGACATTTATCAAACTGTGGGAGTTACGAATCGACGTGCAATCTAGCTTCCTGTAGAATTTGATTTGCAAAAAAATTCAATTTTTTTCGGTTAGAACATGTATAGTTTCTACTTGGCAGTAATTACAATGAAAAAAAATGCAAATTCGAGAGAATGACACGCGTTTACAAAAAAAAATCGACATTTCGCGCAAAATTTGGATTAAAAAAGTTCTTTTTTTTTCTGAGTTTTGAAAAACTTCTCGTCAAGTAGAAGGTAACAATATTATCAACATTTGTACCAAGTTTTAACGCAATCGGCTTAATAGTTTTTGAGTAATCGTGCATGCCAATTTCGAAAATGCAGTTTGAAAAAAACGGGTTTGAAGTTTACGCCCGCTGCGAACCCGAGCGGCGAGGCACAGCGTTGACGGGCTGTAACGTTTAAAGTTTTTCGAATTTCGCTTTAAAACTTCGGGAAAATATTCTACGTATATAGATCTATCGTTTAACGGGGTATCCCTGTCTGGAAGTCCAATTTGAAGGGTCGAAATGATGATTTTTTTTCTAGTAACACATTGGTTGGAATAAATTAATTTTTTTCCAGCATGTTGTACACATGTTTGTGGTTGCAATGTAATTTTTTCGGAAGAAAATCTTTCAAAGTTTTCGTGGCGGTGCAGTTGGCGTTGCAGTCCTCCAGCGGCGAGGCCCGAAACGGCGGGATCTCTATCAGGCTCAAATGTAATCTGAAACGAAAACAAAACAAAAATTTCCTCAAATACATCCAACTGGCCATGGGCTCACGATCCACTTTTCGAAATTTCGAAAAATACGAAAAATGACAGCTTCTCCAAAGAAAACCTCTTTTTCCCTTGAACAACAGCATGCTGAAGTCATTGTTATTAACAAATGGTTTTTCCAATTATAAAATGCGATCGTGAACCGAAAATGTCTACTGTTTGAAAGCTCACTGTGCAAATTCAAATCAATAGTGTGAAAGTTACTCAAGATATCAATCCCGCCGTGTCAAGATATGTAGTTTCGAGATAATCGCGTTCAAACTCGACGGATCGCGGTAAATCCGACGCACACTGTTCCACTAAAATAGGTGTAGCTTCGTCAGTTTTTAGAATATCAGGGTCCGGTTGGTCTTAAAATATTCTTGAAAGTTCACACTATAACAATATGCAAAAAACTATTTTTTGAAGTTTCCACAGAGGGATACCCCCAGAATAAAAAGAAACCGATTTTTTTATCGTTGTGAATGTATACCTCGCCTTAAAACCGCACTTTCAATGTTGATCACGTCGTCGCGTAACGGATCTTCGAATTGATGGCCCATTTGTAGTTCGGAATTGCGGTTTCTCAAATGCCGTGCAATCGGTTTTGTCTATCCCCCAAGAATTCACTACAGGCGAGTAGATTTATCGTCGATCGCCACTTTCGATTTGATAGAAAAGTTTTTGGCAATTCGAGTGCGGGCAGTGTATATGAAAACCCGACGATGGAAAAACCGTACGGTAGTGAATTCGAAGTCTAGTTCAATATATCTATAAACGATAAGTTTTACCCTAAAACGTAAAAAAACGATTCGAACATTCTATTGAATTTTCATTTCCTTTGTTTTTTTTACAGTAAACTGCAGTATTCGGCCGCTTTCAAACTCGTCGCGCATAAATTTCTTAACCGACATGAACTCAACCCGCGACGTTTACGACGCATCGGAGCTGAGATCGCATTTGAATACGAAAAGCAAATACGTCGAGAATTCTGAGATTTATTCGCCGAAGAGATTCACGCCAGTGGGAAACGACATTAATAATCGAGCGTCTTCGACCGCGCGAAAGTTCGAGGACGATAAATCCATGTTATCAAGCGACTTCACGGCGGTCCCGAAGGAGGCGCACGAGGAGAGTAAAAAGGGAGTAGAACAAATTACGAAGATACGACAGTCTGCGAAAAGCCCGAAAAGGGCGGAAAAGCCGCCAAACAAGAGATTCTCGATAAGCGATCTTGTGGAGCGTTACAGAAAAGTTTGCGACAATTCGGTGGACGTTACGGTTCGCATGAACTTCAGTAGCGATGACAGCGACAAAGAATGAAGGATTTTTCCCGATAATCGCGTCTGGTATTTAAATTTTGTCAATGTTTAATCATTATTTTTATACACCTTTATACCTAGAATATTTTTTTACATAATTAATGCTCTATCAGTCTTTCAACAATTGAAAGATGAAGAGAGGTGCGCTCCTGTTACGAAGAACGGTTCGATTGAGGTACGATAAACGAGTTAACTTCGGCATTAACTTACGAACAAATAAAATACGTTATATTACATTTCGGGGTTTTTTAAAATTCTCTATTCGTCCAGATCTTTGATTTCCGAAGGATCGCCACCCATTGCTTTCCAAAATGCTGTTACGAGTTGCTCCGCCGCCGCCCGACGATGATTCGACGGTAGAGACGCGGCGTGCTCTTTCATGTCCATAAGACGACCAAATAATTCACCAAAATCCGTATTCTCTTCGCCCATAATACCATCTGTGGAAAAAACAATGTCTTTGCTAAATTAATACCCCGACCAAATCTCATTTCGCCTTCGCATTTCGATAACGGTACCAATGCTCGAACGGTTAAGACCATTCTTAGATTATATGATTTATCATTCATTTATGGACCGTTTAAAAAAAATCACCGTAACTAACGTCAAGCTCGTAAGTTCTAGTTTTCAAAACACATGCATTCACTGCTGGAAAGTTAAATTTTTATACATTTAAATGTTCAATAGTACCAAATGTACCAATTTTCGGACAGCTGTTAGTGTTACGTACCTACGTCCGGACACTATCATGTCCCAATTATTGGACACGTCCCTATAACCGACCATTGTGGAGTCCAAGTTTTCGGACATGAAAAAATTGATTCTTCTCGTTACGAGGTTTAAATTCAACAGGTACGCGACAACTCCGGGCACATTTCCAATATATAAATAAGAAAAAGACGGCATCGATGCCGTATAACCTCGCGGAAAGCCGGCCACATAACCACTAACTTTGTTAGCATCGCGACTAGTTACGTTACCTATTATATTATCCAAATATGGGACACATGTCCTCATCAATTGATTTTCTCTTCTTTTTTCACTTATTTTTTTCAAAATCACAAACTCAGTTAGTAATAAGTCATTTATCGCAAGGTACACAGCAAAACGAACTGTCAACGCTTGACGTCCGGCGATTCGGTCTCTGCGGTTATGTCCCGTACCAGTAATCGGACACGAGATTCGACCATGGTACAAGCGTGTGATAGATGTCCCAATTAATGAGACGCTGAGTTATGTAAAACCTTATCCAAACCGAAATGTAACGACGGGGTCGAAAAGTTGGTTCGATTCGCTTTCGTTGGTCATAAGTCTAGTCTCGAAATCGATTTAAAAAAATAGCCCCCTATTACTATCACAAATTATCGCAACTCCTTAGCTCGTCGGTTTAGAAAAGTCTATTCATGGCATGACTGACGCGGACTCGTTAATGGGGGGTAAGGTATTTAAATGTTATAAGGTATTTAATTTTTTTAAATGAATGCATAATATCTCAAGAATATTGCGTCAAAATTTCAAGTCGATCGGAGCAAAATTGACGAAGTTATGAGTATTTGAGCGTCCGTTGCTCCAGGCCGGGTTTTTATAGCTTTTATAGAGCAGAGCAGCAAGCGGCGCACGACAGTAAAGAAGGAAGAGTTTTGCGTAGACTGATGCAAAAAGATGCTCTAGATCATGTTGATGGAAGCTTTTTGCTCTACGGACCTGGCATCGACGACTCTGTGTGAGTATAAGAAAATTATCGAGTTTTATTTTGAATTTTTCAGTGTGCAAAACTTTGAAGCGTTTTTCTGAAACTTGTTATGTTTGAAGTCCGTGTATGCCATAACTCAAAATATACTGGACCAATCGTTTTGAAATTTTGCACAGTACTTCTTCACGTAATTCACCAGGTATTGTGGCGAGCTTTTTTGGTTTTTAAAAATAATTATTAATTTTACAACAAATTAGCCGATTTTTTGTAGCGAAAATCGGTTTTTTGGCTCCCAAGTGCTACAAAACTTGAACAATCGAAAAAAAAAACTCCCGTGGTTACCTCGCGAAACATCTCCTTTGACAAATGCATTTTGATTTTTTTGTTTCAGATGATGTTGCGAGTTATGATGTACACCGCAAAACAGCTTTTCTCGAGGCGCCTCCGGAGATTCACTGTCACTCGCTCAATTTTAAATATTTTGCAATGAAAATTTAGGAAAATATTGTTCAAATGTTGCATTATTATATGGAAATTGACTGAATAAACTAACACTATCTGTATCGCCAAAAAAAATCTGTAAAACATGTTTTTTCTTTCCCGAATTAACCTTACCCCGCCCTCAATCTAACTTGTCAATTTTACTACTAAAATTCGTTATTAGCGTACAATTTTTCAATAATCAATTAATAATTGAAGGCTGAATAGAATGCAAGCGTCACTTTTCGTTACCTATTAATTATATAGTTAATATAGTGAAAAATTCGAACTACTGTCCAAACAGTGGGACCCGTCCGAGCATTGGTACCATTGCCTTACGAGAAAATAGTGGTGAGAACACACCAAGTACGCTTTCCATCAACAATTGATCCGAATTTTCTCGCGCTCCGGTATTCAATCGCATACTCTCCAATTGATCTTCCACGTTATTTATATTCGCCGACGATTCCTCTCTGGTGCTTGGCAGGTCCGCTGAGAAAAGATAAATCGTTGCACAGAATGATTTCCACCAGGAGATACGAAAATTTGAATTTTCGGAACACCTTTGAGAATCCTGTTTGGCCACAAATGCGTGTGCAGCGCCTCGACGATTCTTTCTATTCCGTATACGTTCTCCTCTATCTCCTCGTCGATTATATCAGCCGAATGCGGACGTTCCATCTCCACCATCTCGAAGTTGTGCATTTGAGACCACTCGTTTACTGCAAGTAACGAGAAATTCACGTATCCTCCATTTATGAAGAAGCCATTGTTTTCTTCGTTTGTTATATTACGGAGAAAACAATGCTAACGTTCTTTTAATCCGGTACATCAATATCAGAAATTTTGATCCTTTATTGGCTATATCCGAAAAACTGCGCGATTCTTACGGTATGTTTCTTATTCTTCACCATACAGAATCATTACGAATGAGAAAACTTCAACTGGTTCTCCATTTTCGAGCTGAAACCTCTAAATATTAGGTGTACAACTTAATTCGGTCCGTTTTTTTTGCTTAAAATACGCACTTATTTGAATGATAAAATGAATTAATACAATAATCAAAATATTGTCCATCGCTAGCCACTACTTTTCCCCATCTTTCTGGTAATTTATGAATTCCGTCGCGGAAGAAGCGTTCACCTTTTGAAGCCAAGGATGAATCGAGCCAATTTTTGATACCCTGTTGTGACGCGAAGCGTATTCCAGTCAAAGCGTTCTGCATCGATCGAAACAAATGGTAGTCGAAAGGGGCAAGGTCTGGGCTATAAGGCGGGTGAGCCAGAATTTCCCACCCGCTATTTTCCAAATAGTTTTTAACCACAATAGCAACGTGAGGCCGAGCGTTGTCATGTTGAAAGATTATGGACTCGTGTCTGGTCGCATATTCTGGACGTTTTTCGGCTATAGCTTAGCTTTAAACGGATCAATTGTTGCCTGTAGCTGTACACCATAAACTTCCACAAGCATTCGGTGGGCTTCAGCTGCACTTTTCTTCCAATTGAAACAGGAAAATCAATACTTCCCGCAAATGGTGCTTATTTGGGACGAAATTCGACATTTTCACCGCAGTAAAAATTAGACTTGATGCGCAAAACTCAAAGGTCTGTGAACGATATTTGGTTAAGAGATGTTGATACTTCACGATACAGCAAAAATCAGCTGTTGCCGCCAACCATTTATAGCACCTAGAGTCATCTTTTAAAAACGGACCGAACTAAGTTGTACACCTAATATATTCTCCGCGTCATTCATTATTCTGTCAATGAGTTTAAAAATTGGAGTAGTTGACGCCAGAACGTCGGAACGCGGTCCCGTTGACCAATTAGCTCGAAGAAGAGCTTCAACAGCCCAGCAGGTGCTTTTCGAAGAAGAAGAAGGTGAAGAAGAAGATGAATTGTATGGGCCTGGAATAGCAGATCAGCTCTAGGTATGATATTTATCGATTTATAACAATGAAATCAATATTTTTATCTTTTAACGCGACCTGCGGAAAACGACATTTTTCAAATTTGCTGCAGTTCTAACTCGAATGCAAATAATCTGACCGACTTGAATCTTGTTTTAGCGTATTTAGTATTTGTTTCTTCATACAATGACCCTCCAGTTTTTCGAATGGATAAAAAATGTCAATGTGCCATGCAAAAAACCATGATATTTTTAAGTGTAATATGGAACTTTCTTCAAAACTCCGCTATTTTGTTGTATTTTAATTTTTTTTACAATCCCGCATCATTGTACAAGCAATACCTTCTAGTTTAACGGACTTTTCTTATTTTTTTATTTCAGACACTCTGAAGGCCGCAATCACCGTAGCAGTGGAAGAACTTTTTTTTTGGAGACTCGAGAGACGGCGCATAGGTCGATGAAAATTGAATATTTTCATACAAAAAAATTACCGTATATACATAATTTATGCACAAATATATCCTCGGAATTTCAAAAACATTCGATGCAATATTTTTCTTTTAATCAATTTCCGAAAAGCACCTTTGTTTGGGCAGTCACATTAGTGATGCCCCTTAAGGCACTACTATCCGCGCGGTACAAAAACTTTAGGCATGCTCCTATGGAGATGGTGCAAAGAGCAGTGCAGTAAGCAAATTGGACCGGTTTTTTCTTCAATAGATCATAGTATCCGCTTCAAAGAGTAGATGGACTTTTCTTTAAGGGGTAACACCACTTTAAACGTCTAAAATAAAGCGATTTTTTGTTGTTGTTGGAAGAACAAGGGGATAATAATATTCAAGGATGTTATTAGTCATATCTTCAAATGGACAAAAAAAATTATACGCAGTGGCGATGCTGGAGCCATTCTCGGGAGGCATGTTGAATTTGAAACGCTCTGCGATATGCAGTATAACTGACGCAAATTAAAATGTGAAAAAAAATATTTAAAATTCTATTAATTTACATGAGTATAGCTCGAGAAATACGTAGATTTAGAAAATATTAATTTTTGTGTAATTGGCCAGCATGTAAAGTAAAAACTCAATTTTCGACAGAAGAAAAGGACTATCATTTGTTAATAAATTATGTTATAACTGATCGAAAATCCCGTGAATCCCGAAAAAAATCCTCATGGCCTTTTTTGCAGGTACCAAACTTTTTTCCCCTTATTCTAGATGGTTCAAAGCATCTCTCAACCCAATTTTAAAAAATCAATTTTTTGAAAATTCTACAGTGGTGTTACCCGTTAAATATAAAATACTGCTTCATTATTGCGGAACTTTATATTTCGTGCAGAAATTTGCAAAAATCTTTCGCCTCTCCTTATGAATGTTGTAATTTTTTAACAGATCATTATTTGATGTTCTAATACTCTCACTCTTGATAAGAAGAGTCTGGTGTTTTGCCTTCGCCACAATTAAAGATGAAAATGCACATTTATCTGAAAGTTACAAAGGGAACAAAATCGTGCGTCCGACGGACCATGTCTAAAAACCTCGTGTGCCAAAAATAAATATGATTTAAATTTGAGCTAAGTAAAATATTCCGTTGAGATGATAAGAAGTTACAGCTAGTCTTTTTTCTAGAAAACAGAACAGTTTTTTTTCTTCCCGACACCAAGAATTGAAACAACCAGTTGCAACCTTCAAAAGCTCTAAAAATTACAAAACATAGTGCTATGCAGGGAGACCGGTGTGCTGGTCTAGTGGATAGCGTGCTTGCCTCTGAACCATTAAATAGAGAGTTGCGAGTTCAAATCGCAGTCTAGTAGTCTCGGAGAAAAATAAATACGGGGTGAGATAGCTCCAGTTCTACATGTGTGTGTCGTATGTGTATGGCTGTAGCCTGTGATTTATTTCTCGACAAAACGCGACTAGCTGCGAAACTGGAACGGGCTGTATCGGTATAAGCTCTCCGCAGTTTCCCTCTACCCACGGCAGAAACCGCATGGTGAATGCGATACACAGAGAGAAGTCAGCTGCCGCCGCAAGGTGAAAATGTGAAGTGGAATATGGTGGGAAATGTAATAAGGAGAAGGACACTACAAATGGAAGCTACAATAAAAAATAGTGCTATGCAGGGATAATCAAACGACAATTATACAGCAATTTTGGAAACGAGCTTCTGCTGGGAAACCTCCTCGACGTTGACCCTGAAATTTATTCCAAAGCTAGAACGGAATATTGAAAGTTTCTTACCTATGTCCTTGCTCTTTGAGTCCTCAAAGGACTGACAGGCGAGCAAAAAAACGTCAGCCTTCGAAAGCGAATGTACGAGAGGCAGATAACTGTCCAACGCTTTGGTATCTCTGTCCTGATTGAATCAATGTACCGTTAAGATCGAGAAAAAACAAAAAAAATTAATACTCGCTCGACAGGAGTAATACAATCTCACTGCCTTTGGATCGTGATGAAGTACGATAGCCTCTACGTTGCAGGTAGAAATGTCCATGGGCGATGAGTCCGTTACAAAGAGGAAAACCTTCGCCGTGTAATATTTGTTGTCTATCGTCCACAGATAATAATATAAGTTTTCACTCTCCGCGATATGCTCCGATCCCATTTCTGTTTCGTTAAAAAACAATCGTCGAATATAAATAAAAATGTCTTCTCCGTTGTTTGGATCGCGAACACATAACCTCAAAGCTTCACAAACCTGTGGCAATGTTTTTGGCATTATCGACACTCGATGTACTGACTATCAATACACGCGGTAAATCCATTGCCGATCTATACTCGATTCCTTTCTTCTTTTTTATTTTTCGTGTCTTCTTGAGGATGACAAATGAAAAAAAGCTTTATTGGAATATCAATACATCGTGAATAGTGACAGAAGAACGCGTAACGTAAATTTACAACCTATTATGCGCCATCTATGCTGCATTTCGAAACAATGTGTCACACGCTGAAAAATTTCTGACGTTTCTTGTTGCAATACTTGGCGACGTCACCGCCAAATGCCACCCCTGCGTATAGGGCGCAGGGAGACACGGGTCAGTCACAATTATCAGCAATAGGGTGTTGCCTATTTTATGGAAAAGTGGTTAAAATTGTTCACATATACATAATATACTTCTCAATGTTTATTCAACGTATTTACATGCAGCACATTCTACAAAAATCGCGTTTTAGTTCATCCGTTTTAAAATACGCGCCAAAACGCACAGACCTGTCATTTGACGGCGCGTGACGTCATACTCTGCAAAATACCGGTCTCTAAACAAACACAATAAGAAATATTTCAGAATTAATAAATTCAAGAGTGAATTCTAAATTCTAGTCATCACCATATGTAGTATGCGTATTTAATTGCAGGTCTTGAAGACCTGCAATTAAATAAAACGAACATAACCTCAAAAAATTGGTCGAATGATTATAGAGTGTGTAATATTATTAATGATGTATACATTATTTGTTGCACAAATGACAATTCTTTAGGGTATACTCACACGGAAGTCATCACGTTTCTGAATTCCGCAGAGCAGAAGTCGCTGTTTTTCGTAAAGAAATTGGCCACCATTATGCAGTCAATCTTAGGCAAATTCGAACTATTTGCCTTCATGAATCTAGTGTCCATTATTACAGTTCGAGTACAATTCAAATTCAATCGAGAAATTTCGCAAATTGTATTTTGAGGGAAGGGTAGGGGTTTTAGCGCGAAAAAAAACCTTTTTTGCGATTTTTTTCATCTATATAGATATAGTAAATTTATTGAAACCTTTTGTACATTGTTAAATGTCATTTCAAGAACATTCCGTGAAATTTGTACGCAAAAATATCCACAAACAAGCCGGTGACAAAGCTTTTTCAAGAACGCCTTTGGAAAAACACGATTTGCGGTGTTCACTGTATCTCAGCTAGAAATTATCTGAAATCAAGTACCATTAAAATTTAGTCAAAGTATCATCAAATCCTCTTCCCAACGGTCTTTGATAATTTTTTTGTTCATTTCTAAATTTATGGTCTTCATGTAAAGTGGAAAGTGCTATTTTTCACGAAAAATTCCGCCATTTTGGGGGTGGAAAACCCCCTCAATGTAAAAAAAATCTCAAACTAATCGTTGGGGGGAGGTATTTTATATGTAGAAAGTGTATACCAACCCAAGAAGCAATTTTCAAAAAGTTGTCCAAAAGTCTGCCAAAAGGGTGCCAAATGTCCGCCCGGAAGTTATCTTAAAGTCAACAACCGTCCAAAAAGATAACTGTTGGACACATGATAAGTTCCCAGGTAGCAATTTTCAAAAAGTTGTCCAAAAGTCGGCTAAAAGGGTGCCAAATGTCCGCCCGGAAGTTATCTTAAAGTCAACAACCATCCAAAAAGATAACTGTTGGACACATGATAACTTATAGGTAATTTCCAAGCGGACATTTGGTACCCATTTGGACAACTAATAGACAACTATTTTGAAATTGCTACCTGGGAAGTTTGAAATAAATCGGTCATGTAGTTTTCAAATGGCAGTGAACACGGACTTTGAAAAAGTGGTTTCGAGAAAAACGCATTTGAAGTTTAGAGAAGTCGGAGCTACAGTGTTAGGCTGGGAACAGACGTCCGATTTTTTCTTTCCGACAATCCGATCTGACAGTCGGATCCGACTATCGGAAGGCACTCGTGCCACACATTTGAGTGAGCATGCAATACACATCCGATCCGATAGTCGGATCCGAGTTCCGATAGTCGGATCGGATGTGTATTGCATGCTCAAACAAATGTATGGCACGAGTGCCTCCTGATAGTCGGATCCGACTGTCGGATCGGATTGTCGGAAAGAAAAAATCGGACGTCTATTCCCAGCCTTAGAGGAGCGGGACTAAATAGTCAATAACTTCGAGAGTTTCGATCTGATTAACTTGAAATTTTGGGATTATATTCTTGAAATGTTTAACTATAAGAAAAGACAAAAAGAATCGATTTTTCAAAAGTGCCCCCTTAAGACAAAGTAACAGCCTGGTATAAGCAGTCTACTTAGAGCGTCGACACGTTCGTGTTTTGCAAAGTGTGACGGCATGCGCTCAGGTTGGTGTTCTTTGACACGTGAATTTTAGATATTTTTTTACAATTTATTTATCTAAATTTATCTAGAAGTTTCACTGAAATAAAATAAAATAGACGCTTCCGAGCATTACTTTAAGGGGTTAGGCCACAGTAACGGGCATAAAATCATGTGCGAATTTAATTTTTTTTTTCGTATGAAAAAGTGATTAACTCGGAAAATTAATTACACATCTATTTAGTATGAATATGAAGCTTGTAGAAAATATATATATTTTTTTTCGATGTACAAAATGGCCGACTACTAATATTTTCTTTTATCTTTTTTTAGGCGCTCCGCGGCGCGACATTTAGTATCCATAATTTTTTACCTGGAACAAAATTCAAAAATTCTCGTCAATCCACATTAGAATACCTAGAGAAGTGCGTACGAAATTTAAAGAATATTGTTTTATTCAAAAGTTGTAGGTATTTGAACTCAAGAAATGAATTTTCAGTGAAAAATTTCGTTGTAACTGCTCATACACTGCTCATAAAATGAAAAGTTTTCGATTAATCAGGGATTCCGTAAGTACTTCTCTGTGAAATGCAACTAGGAACATAACTTTTAAATTTGAAGTGAATCAAGTGAAAATTGTTGAAGTTATTTGTCACGCCAATTGGGAAAAAGCTGTTTCGAGAAGTTTCGAGTAGTCGGCCATTTTGTACATCGAAAAAAATATATATATATTTTCTAACAGCTTGATATTCATAATAAATGTGTAATTAATTTTATGAGTGAATCACTTTTTCATACGAAAAAAAATGGTTAAATTCGCACGTGATTTTATGCCCGTTACTGTAACCTAACCCCTTACTTATAAGCTATCACCTCATAACCGGTTTTTTTTAATCCTTGGTTACTGGAAACATTCCTATTACCTACGCGGTATCTTTCGCAACTTTTCTCACTTGTTTTTCACAGAATATAATCATTCGCGTGTTAAACTGCGTATTTCTAGTACGGCTAGGAGCTTCTCCGAAAAATCTAAGATACCGTTTTCCCGCGTAAAAACATCGCTCGGTAAATTGTTCAGATTTTCCCGCTCCCCTAGTTATTTCTTCTCCGCTTCGCGAACGCGCGCTGGGAACTTTAGTTTCAACCGCGCGCGATGTCCCCTTGGCTTTCCGCTGCCAACTTCAGTCTCTTACGCTCCCGTGTCAATCATGGCGTAAATACGTAGATGCAACATGGCCGAAGGGAACGAAATTGCGATATTTTCGGCTCGTTGAAAACACAAACCTCGCAATAGTCACAAAAACAAAACAAAGACGCCAAAAGAACGTGCGATTTGGCGTTAAAGCGAATAAAGTGAGGAGCACCATACTCGAGACGATATTACGAAATATTATTTCGTAATAAAATATCGCACGAACGGTTATATTTATGGACTCCGTAATACGCGAAGGCACGGAACGCTGCACCCCCGACACCGAGATGTTGTTTTTATTTATTGTCATATGGGAATTAACGTGCGTTCGGTTATGCTGTCGACGAAATTTATGAGATACAACAATGAGATGTGTACGAATGTTCGTTCGACAACGGAAACGCATTTGAGTCGGTTGTGTGTATATGGCACTCGTATTGACAATACGTTTGCATACTAAGCGTGAATTACCGTCGCGATGAAGGCACCGCCGTCAAACATCGTGTAGCACGAGCGTCGCTTCTCTCGCAATGGAGATCGAAGCGGAGTCCAACAAAGTCGAGGGTGGCGGCGATACGAGTCCGGGATGCTCCGGCTATTCCGGCATGGTACACAGCAAAAAAGTTATAAAACACGCGCTACGCCAGCAAGCCAAGAGACGCAGGAAAAATACAACCATCGCGTCTGGCAATTCGCGCACTCTCCCACGTATCGTCGTCAAACCGTTGCCTCCGCCGCCACCAAACGATCCTCCGTCGCCTCCGTTACCTCAGGTTCAACATGTCAATGCCGGTAATTTGGATCGCTCACTTCGCCAATTAGTCAAATTCGTCATTGTCTCGTTCGCTTGCTATTCGCTGAAGCTCAATTGTTGACGCTCACTAAATTGACGTCTGATTCGCGGCATGTTCCATAGTATCGCAAGCGGAGCGTCAAAAAGTTTTTTATACATAACAGATCGCCGCATAATGTTGAAATGCTTTACGAGTAAAATTTTCACAGTAAGTTTCGCTTTAAGGGGAGATATACACATAGGAGCCGGAAAAAAGGGCATTTTTGTGAATTTTCTCAAGGAAAACTATTTGAAACTTCGGATTGGGGTTTTAATTATCTAAAAGTATATACATTCAAAAATATGTTTAATTTTCTTTATTTAAAAATATCAAAAATATACAAGGATATTGTATGATCCTTGGAGCGTCGTTAAAAAATCTGAGCTTACGGTATCCACTGGCGTTTCTTCAAAAATCATCTAAAAAAAAACCAAAAAGATTATTAAATTAGATACTATAATCTAGTACTTGGAATAGCCGATTTTGAAAATGTCGATTTATGACAAAATGGCGGACGTTTGAACATAAATAGTGACTTTTGGGCCAAACATTAGTTATTATTTTGCTTATAAAACAAAAACGAAGTAACGGAAAAAAAAATCCTATGACAAGTAGTAGATAATGGTGTATAGAATAATCACAAAAAACCTCAAGGCAATCGGTTCATTGGTTTTTGAGAAATTTTGGGTATCGATTTGAAAAACGTGGCTTTGAGAAAAACGCGTTTGAAAATTTGTTAACTTACATGGAATCATCGATACCAGGCCCATAGTGTAGGTCTTCTACGGTCGACGGAATGTAGGTGAATCTAGGTGTATATCTCCCCTTAACGCTGGTCAATAATTACGGTGAAGTTTGCATTGTTGGAACGCAACGAAAGTTCATTTTTCTTCCATTGCTCATATTTATTTAGCTGATTTAGAGTAGGAAACGTATCAAAACGGTTTTTCTTAACAGATCCACGATCTTAATGTACAAAGCAATTATAGATCGCGGTGAAAATGAAGAAATTGAAAGAGTAGAAAACAACTTTCCAATAATGCAAACATCAACGCCATGATCTATTAGTCCTTTTGACTCTTTATTTTCCCTAAACGTGAGGACCTTTTGAATATTTGAGCATTTTGCAAAATTTCGCAAGATATTTTCTCTTGCATTGACTATCATTGTTGACGCAGATCTTGTGTTACAATAGTTCTAAAATATTATCTTAAAATCCAAGGCTCAATATAGAGACATGAAAGTTGGACCTTAATGTTTTGATGGAGTCTATACTTGGATTGCTTTTACACGAAATAATTGTTTATGCTGATATACTGATGAAGTATTCTCCTGAATGACGATCTTACAACTTTACGCAGCTAACATCTGTGCATATTCGATTTTTTTTATTACAAAATAAAATGTGTTCTATTTATATTAAAATGTTTTTATATTATTAACCTTTTATCTAATTTTTCACAAAAAATGTATTTTATTTATACTAACAATTTTTATCAATAATTTTGTTTTTCACTCATCTGGATAACAGTTTGCTGCCTGGTCTTTTATTATGATAATATACCAGAGCAGGCGCATGGTGTTGAAGTTTGCATCGTTGGAACTCAACAAAAGTTCTTTTTTACATTTTGTTTTCCATATTTTCCTTGTTATAGAAGATTCTATTATAGATTTATATTGTAGATTGCTAAATAAATATCTTAAAAAATGGTTGGAGGATTTTTGTAGGCCAAATCTGCCAAAAGATATTAAAGGAATTCAGAAATATTAATTTTCATTGCATTCCAACGATGCAAACTTCAACCTCATAGCAGGCACGTTCACTTGTGATATTAACGGTATTAAAATGTGCATCGTTGGCATCCGACGATTTTTTTTGTATTGTCCAAATTTGTTTCCCCACATTCAAGCTATAAAAATTACTGAAACATTTTTGAAGATCGTCATTAAAGTTCCAGAAGTTAAACTTGGGGAAAAAAGGATTTGGATAGCAAGAAAAATGAAGAAATGGAATAATAAAGAAGAATTTTAGTTGCATTCCAACCATGCAAATGCCAGCACCATTGATATCAACAGAACAGGACTAGAGCCATTACATTTCTTTTCATCCACTATACATATTAATAAGTGTTGTCAAAAGAGGCATTTGTGCAAAAACTACCTTAATAATCTTGAGGTGAGATACGGTCTTAAAGTTTGCATCGTTGAAATACAATAAACAATTTTTTTAAATATCTTTTTCTCATTTTTAATATTTTACAAAATATTTTTCTTCATATTTAAATTCTAGATCTCTAAATAAGCGTCCAAAAAATGATTGAGCCGTTTTCGTCACGAATATTCACCAAAAGAAATTCGAACAATTGAATAACGACAATTTTCATTGCATTGATACAAATTTCAACACCATGGTGAAATGCTGATCTAAAAAAATAATAAACAATTGCTCCCGGATGGAAGATAGTTCTGACAAGGGAAAGGGTTTGCTTGTTCAATCGCGCAGCATAAATAGGTTGTTTTCTTTTATCCAAAATAATGTTTGTTAGAGGGCAATATTCAAATGGGTGTAACAGCTAACCCTCTTCATGCTTCCGGCTCTCAAGCTGCATCGCAGTTTTATACACATATGTTTATTTACTCTACATGCTCATTTATCTTTCCAACAAAAAATACGTTGAGCTTGAAACAAATTTTACGTTTCTATGTCTTTATATACTGAATCTTTGGATTCGGTGACTTAACTTAGTACGGAATATATATTTTTTCAAGAGTAAAACGAAAAAGGCATTTGCAACTGAAGTATCGAATGTTTTCTTTGCATTGTGATAATGAAAAAAACTCGACTATTTCCCTAAAGACGTAGATGTGGTGTGCAGTTTTAGTTATATGACATAGGGGACCATTCATTTTCTTAATTTACATTTATTCTGGTGAGATTGAACGATAATTATTATTTTTCAATTGCTTGAATTTCTTCTGCCGAATATTTCGTAACGAAAAATCCCTCAATCATTTAATACGCTTATGTAGAAATCTTGAATTTAAGTCTGCAAAAAAGATATTGCAAAATAATAAAAATGACGAAATGAAAATATAAAAAAGAATTTTCGTTGCGTTTCAACGATGCAAACTTCAAAACCATTTTTTCTGTAGAGATATAACATGATGATTTTCAAGTGGTTGAAATATGGTGAAATTCTATTTACACATTGAAGAAGCAATCATTTAATAATCAGCATAAAGAAAAAATATTGATTCGAATATTTTCTATAGGTTTGGTCACTTTGAGTCTTTTCTCTGGAGCAGAGTAGCAAACGTAAACGTACGTTGAAAAAATTTAAAAAAAACAAACAGTAAATTCTTTTTCCGCTATGGACCAAAATGGCAAAAATCTGAGTCTATTAGAAGAAGATTCTCATTTCATATCACCTGCTCACCATCTAACATCGCTATCCACTATGCACATAGTGAATTAAATAGCAATCAAATTAAGGGGAGGGTAGGGGTTTCAGCGTGAAAAAAAAAAACACTTTTTTGCGAATTTTTTTCGTCTATATGGACAGAGTTAATTTATTGACACCTTTTGCACATTGTTAAGTGTCATTTCAAGAACATTCCGTGAAATCTGTACCCGAAAATTTCCACAAACAAGCCGGTGACAAAGCTTTTCCAAGAACGCCTTTGGAAAAACACGATTTGCGGTGTTCACTGTATCTCAGCTAGAAATTATCTGAAATCAAGTACCATTAAAATTTAGTCAAAGTATCATCAAATCCTCCCCCCAACGGTCTTTGATAATTTTTTTTTCCATTTCTAAATTTTTGATGGTCATGTAAAGTGAAAAGTGCTATTTTTCACGAAAAATTTCGCCATTTTGGGGGTGGAAAACCCCCTCAATGTAAAAAAAAATCTCAAACTAACCGTTGGGGGGAGGTGTTTTATATGTAGAAAGTGTGTACCAAGTTTGAAATAAATCGATCATGTAGTTTTCAAATGGCAGTGAACACGGACTTTGAAAAAGTGGTTTCGAGAAAAATGCGGCACCGGCCTGTTTGTTCATATTTTCGCGTACAAATTTCACGGAATGTTCTTGAAATGACACTCAACAATGTACAAAAGGTTTCAATAAATTTACTCTATTCATATAGACGAAAAAAAATCGCAAAAAAGTGTTTTTTTTTTCACGCTGAAACCCCTACCCTCCCCTTAATTACAAAAACAAATGTCGTTGAAGTTTGCGTCGTCGGAATGCAACGAAAAAGTTTTTTTGCACTTTCCAACTTTTCTTTATCAGATTCAAGCTACGAAAATTACGCGAACATTTGTTCATATTCTTATTTAGCGATCTATAACAAATTCGCCACATATGAGTTTGAACACTGTCGAGAAAAAATTGAACACGATTTTCGTTGCATTCCAACGACGCGAACTTCAACCCCGTAAAAATGAAAACCATTTGATTCAACCGATCGTCAAGGTGGTTTCACGTTGTTGCCATTAGAAGCAGCTCCGATCATCCTCAAAGTATTTCAATGTTTTCAGTCGAAGAACCCGCCGCGACGATGAGAGAAGTTCTCGCGAGTTTGCCAGGTTTCAGCCTAAAGTCCGGTCGCAGACGTTCGACGAAACGATTGTCGGCGGCTGCTCAGCTGGAGGCGGGCCTGGTCGACCTGGAAACACCCGCCAGCATACTCGCCAGCACGAGTTTACGAGCTCTGCTGAACAGGCACACGTTCCAGGGACTTCCGCCTTTGTATCAGAGAAAACTCGCGCAACTATTACCCGCGGTCGATCGACAGGTACGGACCATCATCGTGCAAAACAAATCAAAGGCTCAAGTATCACGATTACAAGTTTAAAAACACCAAAATGATTCCAACAATTGCGATCGCGAAAATATACAAATATTTTATCGAGAAGAAAATCGTTACCATGGTCCTCGATCTAATAATTGTACGAAAGTGCCGAACGTTCGTGTTATTCGGGCGAGTAACTTTCTTAAAACCCTCAGGATGCCGCGACTTCCGGCCTGAACAATGAATTCTTCTCTCGCGCTTGTCTCGAGTGGCGAAAGCGTCTGGCCGAGGGTGAATTCACGCCGGAAAATCAGCAGAGGTTGAAGATGGAGGCGGAGAAAGACAAGAACAAGCTCGATCCATGGAAACTGAAGCATTTCGAGCCAATATGGGGCGACAAGCGCGAGCCGAAGCTTCGCCTCGGTTTGCACTGTATACCGGAAGTGAGAACTGGTGGCGCCGTGACGCGATCGAGTTTGCGACTACGCTTGGAGTCGAATGCCGAGCAAATTGCGTCCGATATTTATTGCCGTTCGAGCTCGATCGTTGCGGAAAAATCAACGACCGAGAGCGACGATGTAGCGGACACGAGTCAGGCGATTCCTAAAGTAGCGGTGAACGGTCCCGAGGAGACGAGGATCGAGACAGTAGTGCCGGATTACGAAGATGTTCCTGAAACAGCGACCGTTGACAACCGTCTCGAGGTTAACGAGAACGATATTACCAACGTGGAAGAAGAAGAAGCCACCATCGACGATAGTCCGACCGTCGAATATTCCACCGAGGAACAGCCCGAAGAATCCTCGTCGATTGGCAGAGAAACGGAAATATTCGCGAAAACGAAGCAACCGGAAACACAACAGGAGGAAGAAATGCAGATCGAGGAAACCCCGACAGAATCACCGAGCGAGCATGTCGGAAGTACGGAAGAGATTATGGAAATTGCCGAGCTTTCGGTGATCGAGGAAACGAACGATCCAATGGAATCCCAGCTGACGCCAGTCTCGGAGATGCAAATAGAGTGCGCCACGGAATGCACCGATCCCATAAACGACATATCCGTCGCGTTGTCGAAAGTCGAAGAGGACCCTCAGATAGCCGAGGTATCGGGCGAGGAAGTTCATTCGCTGGACGAGCCATCGCATCGCAATCAACATCACAATCCGCATTTGCTCGACGATGCCGAGGAAACGAAGATATTCGAGATATCCGAGTGCGAGAATGCGGCCGCGGTCGAGAGTATATCGGGCCACGAGGAGGTCGTAACGAGCGATCGAATGACCGAGGAACACGTGGTCGTTGCCAGTCGAATTGCCGATGATCAGCATACCGAGAGCATACGCCCGAGTGGAACGGAAACCGAGGCCCAGATTCCCGAGTGCATGGAGATCGACAGTGAAACGCTGCAGCGCATTCACGAACTCGAGGTATTGCCGACATTCGTGAGTGGCTCCCTAGAAACTTTTAAGCTCGATATTGGCTCGACGGGGGTCACCGGACCCCCGGGCCTTTCGGCCTTTTCTAACGTGGCCACACTTGTCGCGATTGAAAATCGAGGAATATATTCCGGCACCTATGTGTTGCAGGTACGCGGCGAGATGCGCGAAGCTTACGAAGAGATATCGGGGTGCCCGGAAGAAATCATATATCCGATACTCGGCTCGATGGAGATGACGACGAGGGTCGTTACCGAGGAGCCGGACAATCAGACGGTCGTCGTTGCCGAACCCGTGGTCGTTGCCGAGGACGTTAACGAACAGCCGGACGTTATGAACGTCGTTAACGTCGACGACGAGCTTCGCGACGCTAACAATTACGTTTGCTCGGAGATGCTCGAGTGCAGCTGGCCCGTTGACCCGGCCGTCAGCACCGCTGTTAATAACAATACCAGTAACATTAATAACAGTCCGGTAAGTCGATACATGTACACGCATATACGTGCCATTAGCAGTACGAAAAACGTTGCACTATACTATCACGGTAATAGACCGCCTCGAATAATAACGCGACGATTCCTGAATAAACATTAATTAAACGTAAATACACATGATATAAAAAAAAAAAAAAAAAACACAAAAAGATAAGAGAAAAAGAGCGGACGAAGGCGTCTACTTTCGTAACTCACACGAATATACCGACCGGCGACTTCGATGGAAGGCGCAGGAAGATTTGCAGGTGCCTTGGCCCCTGGTCGCTGCCGCTCTCGATGGTACGGTCGCTGCCAATATAACCGTGACGACACAGGACGATTGCAACGACACGTCCACGAACAACGACGTCACAATGTCGACCGCCTCCAGTGGCCAAACCCAAACCGCCCAGCAGCAAACGCAATTCGTCAACAACGAGGCTAATCCCGAATCCATAAGTTGCATACAATTGCCGGTTGTTCAGGGTGTCACGAGCTTTCAACCGGCCGAAACGACGATGACGATCAACGCAACGAGCACACCCGTCGCTGTTTCTCTCATAAAAACCGTGCAATCCACGAGTCCACCGATAATCGCCTTTCCATCTCTACAATCCATACGATTCGTGCAAACGAGGTTTCATCACGGTCAACAAAATGCCGGTCAAGCAAATATTACCGGGAACAGCCCCCTCACGCCGCAAATCACGAGTCAGCACAATCCACAGGCGCATCAAGTTAACATCGTGCGACCGAACGACGAGATGGTTCAACTGGCGACAGTCGCCAGCACGCAACAGCAGCAGCAACATCAGAACAATAACGCGATGGCACGTAGCAACTTGACGAACAATATTAGCGTGAGAAATGCGGTACAAGCGGGCGTGGTGCAAGCTACGGTCGGATTACCGAGCCAGGTACACCAACAGAGTGCAATAGTCGTTCAGCATCAGACACCCATGGTCACCGGACAATCGAGGCCAATAGTCGCCAGTATGCAAACCCAACAGTATTCTAGCAACGTTCTACCGACGAGAACGTCACGCGGCAACGGCCAGGGAAACTACAGAGCATCCAGAAACAGCAATAAGGAACAGGGAGGCGGGAGATCGAGGAGCTCCACCAAGGAACCACCGGGCGTTGTCAATCTCGAACGTAGTTATCAAATTTGCCAAGCGGTAAGAACGACTGTTTGATACTCTACTTGTTTTATCGATAGGGCAGCTTCTTAGGGACTGTTTTTGTTTTTAAGGCGTTAACCCCACTTGTAGCGCAAAAAAGGCCTTTTTCATGAATTTTTTTAAAGAAAACTACAAAACTTTTTTAATCGATCGATATACCATCTTAAAGAACACATCTTGAAGAACTTTCAGTAATTTTTTTATTGAAAAATATTACATTGTTTAGTGGCAAATGGCCGTCAATGAAATAATGTTTTTATATACACGGTTTGCGGTGACCAACGTTGCGGCGAAGTGGATCATGTGAAAAAAAAATGCGGATGGATTTAGTCAAATATAAGTATAAACTAGTCTTTAATCGAAGGATTTTAAAAAATATTCATTCTTCACAAAATGGCGGACAGTCAAAGTTAATGGTTCGATTTTAACGAAAAAAAAAAACGGCCGTTTTTTGGCTATAAAAGGGCCATTTTTTTCGAAAAAAAAATCTAACGATTAAAGACTACATTTTTATGTATTAAATAAGCATGCAAAATTTCAAGATCGGTTCATTAGTGTTCGAGTAATCTTGGTCACCGACTTCAGAAATGCCATTTTGAGAAAAACGCGTTTAAAGTTTCTCTTTCAACGCTCTTTCAACGCGGATTCTTCTCTTTCAACGCTCATATCTCAGTCAATTTTGTTCGGATCGACTTGAAATTTTCAGGACATATTCTCAGATATTTATACTTCAAAAAAATGCAATGAAAAAAATCGATTTTTTCAAAATCACAAGTGGGGGTAACGCCTTAATGATCTCCAGACTCGAGCGCGGTTACATTCTCATTAAGGGAAGGGTAGGGGTTTCAGCGTTTAAAAGAACACTTTTTTGCGATTTCTTTTCATCTATATGGATAGAGTAAATGTATTGAAACCTTTTGTACATTGGTAAGTGTCATTTCAAGAACATTCCGTGAAATTTGTACGCGAAAATATGAACAAACAGGCCGGTGCCGCATTTTTCTCGAAACCACTTTTTCAAAGTCCGTGTTCACTGCCGTTTGAAAACTACATGACCGTTTTATTTCAAACTTGGTACACACTTTCTACATATAAAATACCTCCCTCCAACGGTTAGTTTGAGATTTTTTTTACATTGAGGGGGTTTTCCACCCCCAAAATGGCGGAATTTTTCGTGAAAAATAGCACTTTTCACTTTACATGACCATCAAAAATTTAGAAATGGAAAAAAAAATTATCAAAGACCGTTGGGGCGAGGATTTGATGATACTGTGACTAAATTTTAATGGTACTTGATTTCAGATAATTTCTAGTTGAGATACAGTGAACACCGTAAATCGTGTTTTTCCAAAGGCGTTCTTGGAAAAGCTTTGTCACCGGCTTGTTTGTGAAAATTTTCGGGTACAGATTTCACGGAATGTTCTTGAAATGACACTTAACAATGTGCAAAAGGTGTCAATAAATTAACTCTATCCATATAGACGAAAAAAATTCGCAAAAAAGTGTTTTTTTTTCACGCTGAAACCCCTACCCTCCCCTTAAGGCCTTAGGACACAATAACGGGTATTAAATCATGTGCGAATTTAACAATTGTTTTTCGCATGAAAAAGTGATTCACTCGTAAAATTGAGTATACATCTACTTCGTATGAATATCAAGCTGTTAGAATATATATATATATATATATATATATATATATATATATATTTTCGATGTACAAAATGGCCGACTACTAATATTTTCTTTTGTTATCTTTTTTTAGGCGCTCCGCCAAGTGACATTTAGCATCCACAATTTTTTACCTAGAACAAAAAACATAAATTCTCGTCAATCTACATTAGAATACCTAGAGAAGTACGTACGGAATTTAAAAAATATTGTTTTATTCAAAAGTTGTAGGTATTTGAACTTAAGAAATTAATTTTCAGTGCAAAATTTCGTTATAACTGCTCACAAACTGCTCATAAAATGAAAAGTTTTCGATTAATCAGAAATTCCGTACGTACTTCTCTGCGAAATACAATTAGGAATATAACTTTTAAATTTGAAGTAAATCGAGTAAAAATTGTTGAAGTTATTTGTTACGCCAATTGGAAAAAGCTGTTTCGAGAAGTTTCGAGTAGTCGGCCATTGTGTACATCGAAAATAAAATATATATTCTTTAACAGCTTGATATTCATACTAAATAGATGTGTAATTAATTTTATGAGCGAATCAGTTTTTCATACGAAAAAAAATTGTTAAATTTGCACATGATTTTATACCGGGTACTGTGGCCTAAGGCCTTAAAAGTTGAATTTCGTAACGAGTAAAATAGGGTACTTTGAACAGGTTTTGGAAGTTTTTTGTGGGTCATTTTTTTTAACATCATAAATTCAAACTTTTTTTTGGCTACTATGGAACAATGTGTCCTTTGGATATCAAATGTTTAAGAAAGTCAAGCCTTCGCCCCTATAAACTTATATTTTAAAAAAGTGCCAAAGTAAGCTCGAGTGTGAGGTTTCTTTGACGAGGCATTGAAATGCAACTTATGTCATAGATCAAGCGTTACTTTGACATTATTTTGATAAACAAAAATTAATATTTTATGCGTCATACACTGCCGCTTAAAAGTCGATATTTCTTGCCGCACTAAAAGTTACATAGCTTCGTAAAAAAAAAAGACAACCAAATTTACCAAACGGCGTTTTGAAGGGAACAAACTCAAGTTTGTTTTGCTTTTTGGAAATTTTTTTTATGATTTTTTTGTCAACCCGCTACGCACTAAGTACGTGATTGTTTTTCGACTTTTTTTTCGACCATCGAGAATTGGGCGTATGACTTATGGACATTTTTTTGTCATGTTTATCCATGATAAACTTGAACAGGGTAGCAGGAGCTTTCATTTTTTTAAGTTTCGAGCGAAAATAGTAAAAAAAAAATCTCAGAGGAAAATTTTGAAAAAATTCCAGACGATCCAGTATAAACTTACGCAACTTTTACATCTTTGACACTTCCTCTTAAACCCTATAGTTCTTGAGTTACGTTGCATTTTCCAAAATTTGTCTTTTTTAGCCAAAAATGAAATAACTTTGTGAAAAAAAAATCGTACGAAACTTAAAAATAAACGAAAATGGAGCTCCTGCTACCCCGCTCGAGTTTACCATGGATAAACATGACAACATTTTTTTCACAAGTCATGCGCTCAATTCTGCATGGTCGAAAAAAAGCCGAAAAACAATTACGTACAAAAGTGCGTACCGGGTCGAAAAAAAATCATAAAAATATTTCAAAAAAGCAAAACGAAACTGAATTTGTTCCCTTCAAAACGCCGTTCGGTAAATTTGGTTATCTTTTTTTTGACGAAGCTATGTAACTTTTAATGCGGCAAGAAATATCAACTGGTACATCCAAACTTTTGAGCGGCAGTGTACGTGTAATTAAGTAAAAATCAACGATTTTTTACAATCAAATTGTCATCTTTGTTATGGGTATATTTTACATAAAAATATCAAGTACCTAGGGTACTATCATAGGCACTTAATCAGCCTTGTAATTAACATTGAGATCATAATCAACTTTAGCAACTTTATAATAAACTTGAGCAACAATGGAAGAAATGATTTTTTACTAATTAATTAGTAACGTATTCTGGCGCTCTGTTAAAGCAGCCCCAAAAACTTTCAAATGTTTAATGTCAATTTAACCCCGTTTTACGGTATATCTTAGAAAATACATTATTGAAAGTTCGATAAACGTTCATCTTGAAAAATGTCAAACCGGATTATAAAAATATTCGTTAGTTTCTTTTATTGAACGAATTTTTACATTTTTATCGCTACATTCGTGTGGTTTTTAGAAATTTTTTGGATTTACAGAGATGCATGTTTAAAAAAATGTTTTTCTAAGCCCGTAATTATGAAATTATTTGTTAAACGAACCGTACAACTTTGAGATATATGACAAAAATTCAATATTTACGAGAACGACCGATATTTTCTGCTGTTCGTGTACAGAAAGTCGCTAACAAGCGGTCATTCAAAACGTTTTTCGAATGCAGACATTTTCGCCATTTAAAATTTGCTATTGTAAAGAAGAAAAGAACCATTTGTTTGCTACGATTCTGTCTAATTGAAACGTCACTCCAATTCGAAGCATTTGCAACGATGCATCTTCCAACAAGATTTTTCGAGCAAAGTGAAACGAAGTTCAAGGTGCCGCGGCCCTTGAAGTTCACACTGAGCGATGCTTCTTTACCGTTATTTATATCACCACGTGGTCGTATAATTTTTGTGCTTTCTCAGGTAATCCAAAGCTCACCGAATCGTGATCAGCTCAAAGCGCATCTGAAACCACCCCCGAGTTTGTTGGCAAGGGGCGACGGTGCTTTTACGACGAGTAAAACGGGCGGACGAACGATCACGACGGTAAAAACGCAGAAACAAACTTCGCAGCACGGCAAACAGACGCAGAATAAGACACAGGCCGTTATGCTGAGACAAGTGTTTGCAACAGCACGACAGGCAGCACCCGTCGAGGTAACGTTCGGATTGTTTCAATTATAAATTCATCTTTGTCACCCTAGAAGCCGAAATTTTTCTCAGGCCACTCTAGAGGCCGCAAAAATACGCTTTTTGGCGATTTTTTTTCTCAGAAAAACTCCAAAATCAATCGAGATTACAAAAAAGGGTGTTTATCATACATATCAGTGACTGTATACAATAATTTTTTTGAAGCGATTAATTTCAAAATGGCGGCTGTGCCGCGTTTTTGCGATGACGTCTCCGTTTTTCCAGGGTCCACGGCCGGACAAACAACTCCTGTAATTTTTAAGGCGTTAACCCAACTTGTAGGGCAAAAAAAGGCCTTTTTCATGAATTTTTTTAAAGAAAACTACAAAACTTTTTTAATCGATCACTATACCATCTTAAAGAACACATCTTGAAGAACTTTCAGTAATTTTTTTATTGAAAAATATTACATTGTTTCGTGGCAAATGGCCGTCAATGAAATAATGTTTTTATATACACGGTTTGCGGTGACCAACATTGCGGCGAAGTGGATCATCTGAAAAAAAAATGCGGATGGATTTAGTCAAATATAAGTATAAACTAGTCTTTAATCGAAGGATTTTAAAAAATATTCATTTTTCACAAAATGGCGGACAGTCAAAGTTAATGGTTCGATTTTAACGAAAAAAAAAATCGAACGATCAAAGACTACATTTTCATGTATTAAATAAGCCTGCAAAATTTCAAGAAGATCGGTTCATTAGTGTTCGAGTAATCTTGGTCACCGACTTCAGAAATGCCATTTTGAGAAAAACGCGTTTAAAGTTTCTCTTTCAACGCTCATATCTCAGTCAATTTTGTTCGGATCGACTTGAAATTTTCAGGACATATTCTCAGATACTTATACTTCAAAAAAATGCAATAAAAATAATCGGTTTTTTCAAAATCGCAAGTGGGGGTAACCCCTTAAATTATAATGAGCCAATGAATTTTTTTCGATTGTACATAATAATTGCTATAGAAGTACGTAGGATTTGTTCGATATATTGATTTTCGGCCAAATGGCGCACTTCTAAAGTGGAAAGTGAAAAATTTGCCTAAAAAATCGTCACATAATTGTTAATAACAAATAAACTATGCAATATAAAAAAAAAATCCTACGTACTTCCATAGACAATGTATTTTGCAAGATATATTCAACATTTCAAGTGAATCGGTTGAAAATTGTCTGAGTTATTTTTCCGGCCAACTTAAAAAATGCAGTTTTGAGATAAACGCGTTTGAAGTTTTGAGTCCGCTTGCTGCGGATCAGGCGGCTTTGTACTAAAATTCGAAAACCGAGTACTTAGAGATTTTTCCCGGCCATAATCTTTGGGACATCATTTTTGAGGTCCTAGGGGACCATTAAAAATCGATTTTTCGAAAATTCTAGAGTGACCTAACCCCTTAAGATATTGAGAGAGAGAGAGAGAGAGAGATTGCTATTTTTAAAATCTGCCTTCTTCGAATTCTTAGTCTCATTTATAGGCTTCATGCTTTCGCTCCCATGTAAGCTATGTCATCAGTGCATATGAATTATCACGTGGAAATGCTGACGTGTATGAAAAATTACACCGGTTGGAACTTTTATCCGGGTATATGCTTGCATTCGATATGCACTGCACATATCGCATTTCTCACACTTGCGCCGTTGAAATTTAAAATACGAATTTTCGCCACTGACAATAGGGTATTTGACTATATTAAAAATATGGTTCATTCTCGTGTCATCCTAAAAGAAAATAGTGTTTAAAAAGTATTTTTTATCATTTTATCGAACAAATATGCATTATTTTCGTTTATTTCGATTTTTAAATTAGATAAATTTGAACGTTTGGTCACGTGGACGAAAACGCTCCAGGATTGGTTGGATCTCTAGTGACGTCACATGCCAGTAAACAGATTGGCATTACGAGTCCTGTGACGAGTAATGAGAAACAAGATTAGCCGCGTGAAGGTGTACGATCGTCTCTCGGGATAATACTCCGCGTCAATGCTGAATGGCCGCTATATTTGATTAAATGTTTGCCACTTTAGTAGTACCTTTAAGGCGGGATACACATTTAGACACGAAAAAATAAGCAATATTGAGGGATTTTTTAAACTAAGAAATAATTATTCTACAATTATCAAACTTTAGGTATACTTTAATAGTATATTTGAGTATACAGAACAATTTTTTTAAACTAATTTATCATCAAAATGACGGAGCTGTGGCAGAGTGTTACAGCAAGGTCGCCGCGGGAGTTGCGAATCGGCGTGCAGTCTAGCTTCCCGTAGACTTTGATTTGCAAAAAAGTTCAAACATTTTTTCAGTTAGAACATGTATAGTTTCTATGTGACGGTAATTAAAATGAAGGAAATGCAAATTTAAGAAAATGGCACGCATTTACAAAAAAAAAATCAACAAATCACGCAACATTTCTGTAAAATGTGGATTAAAAATTTTTTGATAATACAGTTTTGAGAAAAACGCGTTTGAAGTTCACGCCCGCTCCGAATCCGAGCGGTGAGGCACAGCGTTGACGGGCTGTAACGTTTGAAGTTTTTCGAATTTCGCTTTCAAACTTTAGGAAAATATTCTACATATATAGTTCTATCGTTTAATGAAAAAAAGAAGTCGATTTTTCAATCGTTGTAAATGTCCATCCCACCTTAAGGGATAACACTCTAGCGGCGGAAAATAAGGCCTAACTTCGACAATTTATTTTGGGAGTATGAGAAAAGGAATAGGTTTTCTTTCGAGAGGGTTTATTTAACACATATTAAAGTATTTAAAAAAATGTATTATAATTTTCGTACAAAATGGCGGCGAGAGAGCCCTTCTTGAAAAACGTGATTCACGGGAGGACGGTTTTCTCGTAGAGTATAAGACCTGGAACAAGAACCAAAAAAAATACAATCTATATATTATTAGCTATGGGACTACGTACGGATTTTTTTACATCAAATTTTGAAAAAATGGCGCACTTTGAAAGAGATAAATCGATTTTTTGCCCAATACATAAGCAGTAAATTTTCATGAATTTTTTTTTTTACATTAAATTAAAAATGGCTACGTACTCCCATAGAGAATGTAATTGTGAAGCTACTATCAAAAATTCAAAACGATGCATGCAAAGGTGTTCGGGTAATCCGTCCTCCCAGTTTGAAAAAAGTGGTTTCGAGAAAAACGCGTTTGAAGCTGTCCGAGGCGCCTGAAAGAAATCAGAAGCGCTGCGCTAAAATCGATAATTGAACCTTTAAAAAAATCGCTACAAGATCAACTGCATATTGCTTTTGTGACCCCAAAGTATTTTTTAAGGGGAGGTACCTGAGTAAACGGCGAGAAAAACAGGTAAACTTCGGCAATTTTTATCTCAAAAACTAATGTTTCGATCGGATCCGGGTTTTTTTAATTGGAAAATATGTACATTGAGGTATTTTTAGGAATGTTTAAAAATAAATTCGTTGATTGGAAGCGATTCAAACGCGATTATCTCAATAGTTTTCAAAGTCGGTGCCAGACGTGTCTCGAAAACGGCTTGTCCGATTTTGTCCAAATTTGGATACAATATTCTCCGATAGTTTTTCTCGTTCGCCACGTCGGATTTTTTTGACAATTTCATTTTTGACGGAACTGCGACCGTTTTAATTTAACATTCGTTCGCAATTTCCGACGATTTTGGATTGCATACACATTGCATAAAAAAGCAATGGTTCAATCAAATGAAAAACCCCTAAGGTTATTGAACAGCTAAGGATCTGGGGAATTAAATTCGGCGAGAAAAAAATATAAAATCAAGAAAAAACCATCGCTTTCATGTTCAAATGATACTTTGATATTTTTACATTCGATAAATCACCCTTTAAATTATTTTTAAATGATTTCAAATGAAAAAAAAGAATAACAATGTGAAGCATGCAAATGTCCCAATTATTGAACACTGGAAGTGCGTATGTCCCTAATATTGAACAGGCATGTCCCAGTTATTGAACACTCTCGAGAATTCTTTTTCCGTTCTGAAAATATTATTTTGGGTACAATATTAAGAAATAAAAGCAAAATCAAACACTTAAATAATCTTTTATTAATCATGTAAAAATACAAAAATATATATTTAGTCTCTTTTGACAGGTTTTTGGTTCATTCGCATTTGGTTTATTTTTGCTTTTCAACTCGAACTTTATTTTTATTTTCAGCTTCCTCGTTTTTATGTTCTGTTTTTGTTTGATTTTGTCGCAGCTTGGCTCCCTGAAATATCGGAGAGCAAAAAATATTGAACAGTACATTTATATTTTTAGGTTACATTTAGGTTATATTCTCTTTTTACTTTTCTTTTTATGTTTATTGCACGAAAATACAAATAAAAAATATCTTTGACGATCTTAGAGTTATCATTAAAAGAATGAAGGTACGTTTATTCAGGAACTTACAGTTTTTGTTTGAATAAATCCGATTCACACGATCTGTCACACGTTAACTGTCTCGGTCTTTTGATGGGTCTAATGACGCCATCTTGGAGAATTCGAGTGTTGAATAATTGGGACACACTGCATTTTCTGTGTCCCAATGATCGAATACCGTATTTTTTAACAAATTATTAATCAAATTTTTTTTTATCGTTATTTGTAAGAAATTTTCTGAGGAACCTGAAACGCCTTTACTTTTTGAGATGCGACAGTTTGTGAATTTTTTATGCCCTTACGCATGAAGCGGCGCGTCTTAGCAAAAACGATAAGCAGTTACCACGAGACGTCAAATCGGGTCACCGTTGCTGATTGAATAATTTTTTTCTCCATTAATTGAAGCTTTTTTGCACAAGTAAGGTAACATTTCGATGGCTAAAAGTTTCATGTATGTAATGAAACTTTTATAAATAACTAAATGCATGCAGATGAATGAGAAATAATAAAAATACAAGATAATGTTCAATAATTGGGACATTTACCTTACGTGGCGAACGAGAAAAACTATCGAAGAATATTGTATCCGAATTTGGACAAAATCGGCCAAGCCGTTTTCGAGATACATCTGGCACCGACTTCGAAAACTATGTTTCGAGATAATCGCGTTTGAATCGCTTCCACTCAACGAATTTATTTTAAAAAATTCCTAAACATACCTCAATGTACATATTTTCCAACAAAAAAAACCCGGATCCAATCGAAACATTAGTTTTTGAGATAAAAATTCCCGAAGTTTACCTGTTTTTCTCGCCGTTTACTCGGGTACCTCCCCTTAGTCGAAAAAAAAAAACGATTTTCCCAAAATCCTAGAGTGGTGTTAACGCATCCTTTTTGTCTCGTTAGGTTGCGGATAGCAACGCGGTGGCCCAATTGAGTACGAACGGGACCGGTGGTTTCGGCCAGTACATTCTCGTCCAGCGAACGGGAGTGAGCGACGGTGCGCCTCGAGCGTCCTCGGCGCCGCCTTTGCCGCCGCAAATAGCCGGTATCGGGGTCGGAGTGCATCTAGTGCGGGGACGACCGGCGAGTGCTGGTGAAGGTTCGCATCAGGCAGTGACGCTCAAAGCTCGAGGTACAACGGACGGTAGAGGCGGCGGTGGCGCCGAGCCCGGTGCACCGGGCGTCATAATGGGCGGTGATCCGCCGCCACCGTGCGAATGTAACATGCGCGGAGCTATGGTGATTTGTCGCCAGTGCGGTGCTTTCTGTCACGACGATTGCATCGGACCTCAGCGAATCTGTGCCACGTGTCTCATACGTTGACCCGACTCAGCGGATTATTGCCACACCTGACCGTGCGATGGACTCTAATTAACGAGACGAAAATCCAATCATCTTCGAGCGCCCGCGGTGGAAGACGAAAGCGAAAAACACGAGGGAGCGTTCGAGAAACGGACTGAAGTTCCGTGGCAGGTCCTCGATCGGCGAGAGGAGACGATCCTGTTTATTCGTCCAAACTCCTTTCCTTTACAATCTTTGTACGAGCACGTTGGACGGTCCAAGTACACTGTACACCTTTTTAAGACGGGAAACCACTTTAGGACTACGTTTTTTAGTCATTTTCATGATTTTTTTTTACAAGGAATGAACGAATAGAATTTATTTGCACTTTGAGAATATTTTATACGTTTTCGAACAAGAATTTTAATTTTTTCGAAGCATTTTCTTTGGAAATATGGAACATGTAGGCTGCCCATCGAATGTCGCCATCAGACTTTGCTGTTTGTGTACACTCTGGCGACCACAGTTTTAACGGGATATCCCTCCCTGGAAGCCCAATTTGAAGGGTCAGAATGATGATTTTTTTTCTAGTTGCACATTGGTTGGAATAAATTAATTTTTTCCCAGCATGTTGTATACATGTTTGTGGTTACAATGTAATTTTTTCGGAAGAAAATCTTTCAAAGTGTTCGCGGTGGTGCAGTTGGCGTTGCGGTCCTCCAGCGGCGAGGCCCGAAACGGCGGGATCTCTACCAGCCTCAAATGAAATCTGAAGAGAAAAAAAAAATTTCTTCCAATATATCCACCTGGCTATGGGTTCACGATCCACTTTTCGAAATTTCGAAATATACGAATAATGACAGCTTCTCCAAAGAAAACCTCATTTTGCTCTTGAAAAACAGCATGCTGAAGTCATTGTTATTAACGAATGGTTCATCCAATTAGCAAATGCGATCGTGAACCGAAAATGACTACTGTTTGAACGCTAACTGTGCAAATTCAAGTCAATAGTGTGAAAGTTACTCGAGATATCAATCCCGCCGTGTCGAGATATGTAGGCTCGAGATAATCGCGTTCAAACTCGACGGATCGCGGTAAACCCGACGCACAACTGTTCCACTAAAATAGGTGTACGTTCGTCAATTTTTAGAATTTTTAGGGTCCGGTTGGGCTTAAACCCAATCCCTTGAACTTGGGTCGTTTGTGTCCATGCCAAATCTTTCAACGTTGAGCATGCCTCTGAATTTTGATGAAAATGTTTATTGAAAAAGGGATTTTCGGGGCTGGCAACAATTCTATCGCATAGTTAGAAGTCCACAGAAGAGCTACGATTTTTTTCAGATTTTTCCTTACAGAATAACATATTGGGTGTACAACTTAATTCGGTCCGTTTTTTTGCTTAAAATACGCACTTATTTGAATGATAAAATGAATTAATACATTAATGAAAATATTGTCCATCGCTGGCCACTACATTTTCCCATCTTTCTGGTGATTTATGAATTCCGTCGCGGAAGAAGCGTTCATCTTTTGAAGCCAAGAATGAATCGAGCCAATTTTTGATACCCTGTTGTGACGTGAAGCGTATTCCAGTCAAAGCGTTCTGCATCGATCGAAACAAATGGTAGTCGGAAGGGGCAAGGTCTGGGCTATAAGACGGGTGAGCCAGAATTTCCCACCCGCTATTTTCCAAATAGTTTTTAACCACAATAGCAACGTGAGGCCGAGCGTTGTCATGTTGAAAGATTATGGACTCGTGTCTGGTCGCATATTCTGGACGTTTTTCGGCTATATCTCGCTTTAAACGGATCAATTGTTGCCTGTAGCTGTACACCATAAACTTCCACGAGCATTCGGTGGGCTTCAGCTGCACTTTTCTTCCAATTGAAACAGAAAATCAACACTTCCCGCAAACGGTGCTTATTTGGGACGAAATTCGACATTTTCACCGCAGTAAAAATTAGACTTGATGCGCAAAACTCAAAGGTCTGTAAACGATATTTGGTTAAGAGATGTTGATACTTCACGATACAGCAAGAATCAGCTGTTGCCGTTAACCATTTATAGCACCTAGAGCCATCTTTTGAAAACGGACCGAACTAAGTTGTACACCTAATAATTAAATAAGCAACGCACGCTAATGACCCATGTTCAAGGTTTACGGGTGCTAAAAACAACGACATGGGGTTAGGGGTAAAATATTCTTGAAAGTTTACACTATAACAATATGCGAAAAAACGATTTTTTTAAGTTTCCAGAGAGGGATAACCCCTTAAGAAAATGTTTCCCGTTCTATATGAACCTAATTCTGATCGAAAAATGAAAATTTCATTTTTTAGAGATGTTTAACCCTTTGCAGCAGATTTTGAAGATTCAAAAGCGTTTTTAAATTAAATATGGTGGTTGTAAATGCGTTTCAAGGTTCCTAAGACTTCGATTACTACTAAACCATACCTACTAAATTTTTATTTTTCACGTAGCGGGTGTCATCAATAACGAAAGTGCAAAAAAAAGTGCACGTAAAGGAAAATGTATGCTTCAAAAGGTTAAACAAAAGGGTATAATTTTTGCCATTATTTTATAACGTTTTTTGCTATAAAAAATATACTTTAAACAATGATATTACCCCAAATTTACGTTCATATAGAACGTAACTGTACAAAGAAACTAACTATCACTTTATAAAGTTATAGGTTAGAAATTTTTTGAGCTGGAGTGTACACAAATTGATAAAAAGTCGTATCGAGAAAAACGCGTTTAAAAAAATTCAAGGCAGGAATGAATTATTTATACTGCTTATTGGTTAATCAGCGATTAGTTTTATTAACAATTTACCAATAAAAATTGATTTTTTGAGTCATCTTAACTGGTTTCCCGCCTTAAACACGGAGGAGCGACGGACGAAATGGTTTTTTTCTTTCTTCCGTCGTCGAACCGCTCGACGTGCTCCGTCATTGACTGGTAGGCAAAATACGGCGTGTAGTACTGTAGACGTATCTATAAACATACACACACACACATGCACACGTAGGGCGGTTTAAAAGAACGACAATTATCTTAGATTGTCTTCTTCAACGAGATACTTGTACCGTATCGAGAAAAAAATAGCCTTCGCTGAATGTGCGACCGGTGGGAAAATATTTGTCATCGCCACACAGATGATGAGTATTTTCCCACGTAGCTATGTTTAAAAAAAATCCCCTATAGGAGCAAGCACGGCAGCCTTCGAGTCTTTGACTTTTATCTTAAACTTGCTTCGAACACAAGATTCGTCATATCGTGCGCCCTACCAATTGTACATTAAATTCTATACATCAATTATTTTCTCTTCGTCAAGAGAAAGCACGGCAACGTTTACGGAACATTGACGAGGCTCTGTCGGATTTCGTTCAAACGTTTCGTAACACCGAAGTTAATCCTTTCGAAGCCAAAAAGTCATCCTTGATACACCCACGTATGCGGTTTCATACGTGTACTCGTTTTTAACGACACGCTTAGGGTTTTTAATTCATTTTCAATCAACTAATGGAGCAAAAGGCGAGTCTCACTTTGTTGTCCTTCCGATATCGACGCTGATTACGAAAAGTTGCACGATTCAAAGTTTTTACGAAAAGTAGCACGATTATGCTTTCGCCACGGAAACTAGCACGTTTGATTTTCACTGTAAAAACTAGTATAAAAGGAGTAAGTTTAAAACCTTAAGAATCTCATCACTCGTACAATCTAACCAAAAAGAGTTTTGGCGAGAATTTAAAGTCCTTCGTGCTCAGGTAAACATCTGGAAAAATAAGCCATTAGTATTTTTTTTTAATGTGACAATTTTTTGCGTCATGACATTTTAATTTTATACTCGTTGCTTTTATTAACATTTTGATAATACTTATCAATTAAAATCGATAGTAGTAATTGCTATAAAAAAATAATATCGAAATTGTAAATATAATGAAATATTTATTGTGATTTTCTATAAAAAAAATAACGTTATTGAAAATATTCAACAAATTTACTGTAATCTTACAGATGGTTATCGTCGAATATGTTTGAAAAATCTTGCTGATGTTCGATTGGAATTAAACCGCTGTCAAGCATGGCCTGTAAATCTTTTTTTTCTTGGTGCAAGTCGGATAAAAAAATTGCCTCATTCGAATATTCGATCATCTGTGTTTTTGTTTTTTTCTTTAAAGATTTTCATCTCTCGTCCTTGGTCAAAATCATATTTAACGTGGATTGTATCGACGTAAGGTTGAATGGATATTTCCCGAATACTTGCAATTTTAATTGAAGTCCAATAAATTTTTTTGAAAGGTCTAAAAAATCGTAAATTCCCGCGGTCAAAGGAATTGGAGTAAAAAAATAGAGGCAAGGCGTAAAAAAGCATGGAAGAAAAGTCGGAAACAATTCCAGTGTTACTGAAACATGATAATTTTCGCGGTGAATGTCGAAATTTGCTTCTTGTCGTGGTGAAAAACCGAAACTGGCTAGTTTTCGTGTCGGAAGCCAAAACATGATGATTTTCGCGGTGATATCAAACGCGCTTGTTTTCGTAGGAATTCTGAAACATGCTACTTTTCGTAAGCAGCGTCGATATAATGAAAAGTGCGACTCTCCTTTTTTTCGAAGTCTCAGTCGTCTCGGAGATAAGTGAGAAACGGATTTTCAACCATCCGCGTGGTATTCGCTTTGTCTTAGGGCAATGTTAAATACATGGGCTCGGTAAAAAAAACTGCTGCCAAGTTTTCTCTTCAACGAATTGCACCGGAGAAAAGTTGGAAACGGATTTTCAGCTATCTCTAACGCACTCGTATGACACTCGGTTCCATATTTCACTTGGTTTTAGGCTGATATCAAACAATGTGGTTGCGAGAGAAATAGGGATAGGCATTGACGGCGGGGCGAAAGACACCGACGAAGTGTTTCGCGTTACGTTAACGGGTTACACACCTCCAGCGTCGCCGAAAAAGGCGTTTTTTTTTAAGTTTTTTATTCGACTAAAATATTCTTTCGTGCATGACTCATTGGTACTGTCCCTACATGTTTTTTTTTATTTAACGGTAAATTATTCATGTTCATGTACGTTGTTCGGGCCTTCGTCGAAATTACGCCATGGTATGCATGATAACTGCTCCATGGGTCGATGGATTTCGAAAAGCCAAGATTCTTTTAAATAAATGTTTCACTCATTGTTCGTCGAACTAAATTTTTCAATTTCAATGAAAAATCCAATTACATTTTGAAGTGATAACCTTTTTTTTTCGTGTCAAGTTGACGCTTCAAATTTTTATGATACATTTTTATGAAAATAAATCTTCATGGAAAAATATTTTTAACACTTTTTCAATCATGTTATCGTGCCGACAATCTCGAAAAAATTATTTTCGAGAAAAACTAGTCCAAAGCTTTCAAAGGGACTTTTTCTGGCTACCTGCGCTCGAGTCTCTTCGCGCGCTACCATACCTTCATAACTCCGTCCCTAATTGAGATTTCGTAAAGTACTTTTTTTATCGCGTAAAAGTATAGGGCACAATAATCGACAACGAAAGAAAATCGATTTTTTTTAAACGCTGAAGACACGTAACCGGTTAATGTGAGGTGACACTTTTTCATTCGGTAACAAACCGTGTACTCGACTATTTCCAAAAGTGTTTGAGTTTTTGCGGACGAGCTAAGATTTATAGACTGCGCCCTTGAATTCTTTTACACTTTTATTCCCACTTTTATGCCTTTCACTCCTTTTGGAAATAGTTGAATTTGAGACTTGGCGAGAAGTCAAAGTATAGATGGGAGTCTTACATCACGCTGAAATCACGTATTTCCTATTGATATTTTATCGTTTCATTCAACAATATCGTACGCTAAAAAAAGGTAGGACTGGCACAAAGAGTGAGCGAATAATCCACAGACATAACGTGAAACTTAAAAAAAACTTTGCATTACTGCGATATATTTGTTTTCGAGATACTTGCTGGATCGTCGTTTTTGCATTCGCTGCGTCTAGCCGTCCGGTTATCGGACGAATGAGCGTATGTTATTCGCCCGGATAGCGGCTCAGTTCACGCAGTTCACCCTGTACAATGCCCCGAACAATCAAACCCAATCCAACAAACCCAAACAAAATTGGAAAATTTTTATTCGGACTAATTCGTGTAAATTATTCGTCTGGATAGTTTGTTTAACAATTTAAGGCCTTAGGCCACAGTAACAGGTATAAAATCATGTGCGAATTTAACAATTTTTTTTCGTATGAAAAAGTAATTCACTCAAAAAGTTAATTATACATTTATTTAGTATGAATATCAAGCTGTTAGAAATTTTTTTTTTTCGATGTACAAAATGGCCCACTACTAATATTTTCTTTTGCTGTCTTTTTTTGAGGCGCTCCGCAGCGTGACATTTAGCATCCACAATTTTTAACCTAGAACAAAAAATAAAAATTCTCGTCAATCTACATTAGAATACCTAGAGAAGTACGTACGGAATTTAAAAAATATTGTTTTATTAAAAAATTGTAGGTATTTGAACTTAAGAAATGAATTTTTTAATGGAAAATTTCGTTATGACTCATAAACTGCTCATAAAATGAAGTTTTCGATTAATCAGAAATTCCGTACGTACTTCTGCGAAATGCAATTAGGGACATAACTTTTAAATTTGATGTAAATCGAGTGAAAATTGTTGAAGTTATTTGTCACGCCAATTGGCAAAAAGCTGTTTCGAGAAGTTTCGAGTAGTCGGCTATTTTGTACATCGAAAAAAAATATATATATTTTCCAACAGCTCGATATTAATACTAAATAGATGTGTAATTAATTTTATGAGTGAATCACTTTTTCATACGAAAACAATTGTTAAATTCACACATGATTTTATACCCGTTACTGTGGCCTAAGACCTTAACACATTCTGTCAGGCCGATTATATATATTTATATATGTTATTCGTCCGGATGCTAGCTGACACGAACCACAATAATACGTACGTCTACTGGAAATACAGCGTGAACTGAGCCGTTATCCGGACGAATAACATACGCTTATTCGTCCGATATCCGGACGGGGAGACACTCCGTTTTGCATTAGTTTTCTAATGTTGCTGCTTCGCAGTTCGTTTCCGTTGAAATTTACAGCAGCATAGCGAAATATGCTGGAATATTTTTTTACGTCGTCTAGTTGCAGAATTTTAACCAATTTTTACATTCGCGGCTCTAGAATGCTGCAAATGGTATTTTAACACGGGCGACCGTCGCGCTATTGCGTAATCGGACAAACGGGGGGGGATCACCCTCGTGAAACGTAAGATAAGGCAATTTATCGAAGTACGATTAATTTCGGTAAAATATTTATGACGAGTATAGCGGGAGTGAATGTTATTTTTTACGAGCACTTTTTGCCGGCGGGTATGATTTTGTGACGAGGTACAAATATCCGGACGAAGGGAGGAATCTAAAAGAGTATGTTTTTTCGAACCGCTCTAATATATACATATACATATACCCGCTGTAAGAGAAGTAGAACTGTGTTCGCGTTGTAGCGATTTCAGACGAGAATTTGCCTCAAGGAATAATACGATCGTTCGTCCTCGTGGGACACATTCAAGCACAAGATCCTTGCCCGTTATATAATAATAATAGTTATAATATTAATATTAATAACGATAACGATATTCCTCTCCCTCGCATGTCATATAACTAAGTTATTTCTCCAATTTCATCGATTAACAAAACGTTCATTCGTAATTCGAATAATCTTCGACCTCGTGCATGTATAGACCCCGTATCCTACGATCATTCCCCCCATATATCCTATTATCCCGGTTATTAGACGGTCCGCACGATCCGTTACGCGGCGATACGTAGCTGTTAAATTATTTCTAACTCGCGAAAGAGAAGAAAAAACAATTGTATAAAGTTCGAGCTCATTTTTTCTAATTATGATTAAAACGAATGTAAAAGAGAAAAGAAATGCCACACGTTTGTCGAATAACGTGAAAAATAAATTTAAAAAAAAAACGGCAAACTCGCAACGCATGTCTATTTAGCGATAAGAAACGATAGCCGATCTTACATCCCTATCCACTCGAAACCGTTAGTCAAGCGTTAATCGCTGTGCGGAAGAAAGAAAATATACGCGCTTTGAAAGAAAATTAAACCGAGTTTTCCAGCCGCAATGGCCAATTTTTTTCGCCCATTTTTTCGCATGCTCGCCACCCCAAAGCCTCACGACTACGGGGTCACCAACGACTCGGGAATTTACGAAAAAAAATCAAACTTCACGTTATTTGATGCGCCGTTAAGGCGGGATATACATTTAGACGGGAAAAAAAACAAGCAATTTTGAGAGATTTTTCAAACTAAGAAATGATTATTCTACATTTATCAAACTGTAGGTATATTTTAATAGAATGTTTTAGCATAAAAACGAAATTTTTTAAAATTCTTTTATCAAAATTGCGGAGCTGTGGCAGCAAGGTTGCCGTGGAAGTTGCGCATCGGCATGCAGTCAGCTTCCTGTAGTCTATGAATTACAAAAAAATTCAAAAAATGTTCACTTAGAACATGTGTAGTTTCTATTTGACAGTAATCAAAATGAAAAAAAGGCGAAGGATAAAGTTCCAAAAAGCCTCCGATTAATTTGGAATTTTGTGTAACCGTGTATTTTGACTCGCTGATCACGAATGTGATGATGAAAATACCCGCAAATGATTTTCAAGATCGAAACGCACAAAAACTGATTTTTTGAAAGTTTTTCCATTTTATTGTAATAAATGTTGATCTTAGAGAAAAATGTTTCCTAGCAAAGTTGGAGCCTATAAAAAAATGGATCTTTTATGTTCCATACAAGTTTTGTCTAAAACAAATCTGTTTCGGGTAAAATGGGATAATGCTCCAAAGAGTACATTTTCCTAAACTCCATTAGTTTTGATATTATCTCCTTACGCACTTCAACGCGGGAAGGTTGCAGTTTGATCTTAAACACTATAAGCATACCTAAACAACACTCGACACAACAAACAAACCCAAACAGCCCACAACAAACAAACCCAAACAACGCACAACACATCAAACGAACCCAAACGACACACAACACAGCAAACAAACATAAACCCACGACACAACAAACAAACCCGAAAACTCCAACCGTCCCGCGGTAAAGTGCGTAAGTAGATAATATCGAAACTAATGGAGATTAGCAAAATGTACTTATCGGAGCATTATTCCATTTTTCTCGAAGCAGAATGGTTTTAGTCAAAAACTGTGTAGAATAATCACAGTTTTAGACTGTGACAAAAACTGTAAAACAATCACAGTTTTAGACTGTGACAAAAACTGTGTAGAACAATCAAAGTTTTAGACTGTGACGAAAACTGTGTAGACCAATCACAGTTTTAGACTGTGACAAAAACTGTGTAGAACAATTGTAGCCTATAAAAGATCAATCTTTCATAGGCTACAACTTTTGTGGGAAACATTTTTGTTAAGATCAACATTTATTAGGATAAAGTAGAACTTAAAAAAAATCAGTTTTTGTAAGTTTTGACCTTGAAAATCAAGTTTGCGGATATTTTCACTATCATATTCGTAATCACCGAGTCACAATACGCGGGCACACAAAATTCCAACTGAATCGGAGGTATGTCCTTTTCGAAACTACATCCAATGCGATTTGTAGAGGATGCCTCGCATTTGCAAAAAAAAGATCAACAGTTCACGCAAAATTTCTGTAAATATTGAATTAAAATAGTAGTTTTTTTCTAACTTTTCAACAAACAATTCTCGTCAAGTAGAAGATAGCAATATTATCAATATTTCTACCAAGTTTCAACTCAATCGTCTTACTAGTTTTTGAGCAACCCTGCAAGCCAATTTCGAAAATGCAGTTTGGAGAAAAAAAAATGCGTTCGAAGTTGACGCCCGCTCCGAATCCAAGCGGTGAGGCACAGGGTTGATGGGCTGTAACGTTTGAAGTTTAGCGAATTTTGCTTTGAAACTTTGGGAAAATATTCCACATGCATAGTTCTATCGTTTGAAGAAAAAAAATAAATGGTTTATTTTTATCGTTGTAGATGTGTATCCCGCCTTAAAGAACGTTCTGCTCGTAAGCGACGTAATAAAATACGCGTCACTAAAATAATCCAGAATTAATGGAGAAACCCAAATAAACTCAAATTTGTTTCCCCGTTAACGCCCAAGTTTCCAAGCTGCTGAAATAATATCTATTGGACACGCAAAATGATACGTGAAGAAACTCCACAAGAATCACCACTTTCCTCACGTTAATGTGTAATTGAAGATTTTTGTTTTGTGCCAATAGCAAAGCAGGACATTCTTGTACATTGTTCAATTTTACCGATCGACCTATAGATTTTACAATTGTGACGTCGAGAGTACAGTAAAATGCCGAAATATTAGTAGGACGAGAATTTCAATAGTTCTTTGGTGCAAAAGTGCGCGTCGTTTTTTTTTTGAGCTCATTGCCGAAATTTCAACAATACATCTGCAGATTCAATTCCCACATTGTATCAATTCATTGTAACGAACCGTGTTAATTGTACGGTACTTTCGACATTGATCGACGCTGTGTAAGAGTGAAGACATACAATTCGAAAATTGCGTTTGCCGCTGGTCCAATACGCTTCCGACTCGTTGGAACGATGAGGAAGAAAAAACGATATTCTGCGTCATAAAGAAGAAAAAAAAACCTAAAAATGTCATTAGTGTTTGTCGAAATTGTTGGACGCGCTGATTCAAGGCGAAGCTAATGTGCCGATAAATTATCACGAATCTGCAGGCCGCAATCCGCAAAGCGAACTCCGAAGGGCCAAAACGTGTAAATACATTTCCCTCTCGGTTGAGCGCATTATTAATTAAATGGAAACATGTACTACCGACAGCGATGCATTGTACGTAATAGAGAAAGGAGCGAACAAAAAAGATAATGCGTACGATAATGAAAATAAAAAAAAAAAACTTGAATCCTGACAATTACACATGACAAATAGTACAACCGCGTATACAATTATAAAACTGTATACCTACAATTAGCAATGAACAAATGACTAAAAGAAAAAAACAACTCGAATAAACATTACGCAAAGTTCTTCATTGATAGACGTGTATTGTCGGCGCAAGTATTACTTCGCAGTTTCGCAATTGGGTCATTGAATGATTTTTTTTTCATTGTAAAGATCATGTGCGGATTTTAAAGCAAAGTATTTTTTTTTTTTTCAACAATTAATAACGATATAGCACTTTGAAATTGTTGTTCTGTTCGGCTCGGCTGACACGCGGCGTGAGCGTCAGAAGTTACTAGTCGTGTAATACGAGTTTTCTGTCAACGATGGCAACGGCAAAATCGCGTGAGGCTTGTTTCGTTCCTCTTTGCATAAATACGACGAAAAGTGCCCCTAATAAGGTATTTCTGAACGTGCCACAAGACGTAAAACGTCGAAATCGTTGGTTCGATGCAGCACGACGTGTCAACCCGAAATCATCGTCCACTTATTTTTGCTTTGAAGCCCACTTAGCTGAAAGCGTAAACGTGTTGTAACATAAACTGTAGTGAAATATATTTTTTTTAATACGTCTCTCAATACGCTCAGGGGCCGTACGCAAATTACGTAACGCAATTGGGGGGTCAAGGTCTGCGTTACGTCACGATTTTAAAACTGCCAGAAATAGCAAAATTTCTGCATGTTCAAGTTTTTAATTTAAACCTCGAGTGCAATTTTACCCTGGACAGCTCACAGCTTTCTATACGCAATGTCAGTTAAGGGGGAAGTCACTGTGCAACTTGCACAGTAGCTTTCCCACATGCCCCAAGCAAAATTTGAAGGAATTTTTATATTTCTTGAAAGTACATGTATTGAAAAATATGTTGGCGACATTTTTATTCACAAGTCCGAAAATTGACGAATTTATAGTCACTTTAGTGAGAACCGGTAGCGCGACCGGTTAGTGCCCTCAGTCCCTACAGGTGTGGAATCATTTACAATAGATAAAGTACAGGCTCTTATTATTTTGCGAACTATCATGAATGTAAGTATCAATATTCTAGAAAAAAACATAACTTTATATCAAGAAACACGGAACGAAAACGTTGAACGTGTTTTTCTAGAAACTAGCTTTTTCGACCTTGTCCGAGCGAATACTTAAAAACTTATCAACCGATTTTCAATTTTTATAAAAACATTTTTGTAATCGCCGTGGCTAAGGTTGTACGTATCCGCGTTTTTAACATTTGATAATTACTATTTTTAAAGACTGCTTGAATACAGAAAGAGAGCCTTGAAAATAGAAAAAAATGTCCAAACTGTCGGCATTTTGTAAAAAAAAACCAAAATAAAAGAACGGCTACGCATAACGATAGCTACATTTGTTAGATATCGATAAATTGTTGACTTTTAATTTACAGATAACCTTGTATAAAGATATCGATGGGACAATAAAGAGAATGTTTTCTTCGTCGTTAAATCAAGGCACATATCTCGGTTAATTTTCAAGATTTTGTCATTAAAATTGGTATGAAACTAGATAAATATTTATTTTATAAAATGAGTTTAAACCCGATCCTTTCATAATTAGTTATGTCTATGAAAAATATCGCAATTGATGACAAAGCGCCCGTTACGTAACGGAAAAGGGGGGGGGGGGTCAAAAGTTGGGAAATGTTGCGTTACGTAATTTGTGTACGCCCCCTTATGATACGTAGCGACAATAAGTGACACAATTTATCAAGCCTGTCCTAACCTAAAAATCCACGTTCGGCAAATTACTCGAATTTGCTTTCACAAATCGACTTTCACACATCGTTGCACGAAAATTAAACTATTTTTCGCCTTTTTCAGAATGCTCGAGATGTTTTCAGATGTAAAATGACACCGCATTCGAACGGTGACGTCACAAGCGCCAGCGTCGAAAGCGTGGCTTAACGCACCAACATCTAAAATTTGAATTATCGTGATATAAAACAATTCATAATTATCTTCAGAATTATTTTAAAGAAAAATCCTTCTGACATTCTGTTTTTTTTTTATCACAAAAGACCAATTCTAAAAAAAATCAAACATTTTTTTTAACGCAATTACGTTGAAAATGTTCAAGTAGATATTTGGAGAAAAAAAGTCACGTCGGAGCCCGATGACGTTAGGAAGCGTAAGAAATCATCGGTTTGATTGAGATGTTATTTATTCATCTTTTTCCTCGTTAGACATAAAGAATCCGTACTTTAATTCCGTCCTCTAAATATTGTCGAGGCAGGTGAGTTTTCTTGTTTATTTTTTCACGGACCTTCGTTGTTAAAACGCATATTACGTTCGAGGAAGTTTTTGCATCCTGTCGGGTGAGCGAAAATCCGTAACGAAACAAGATCGAAGGCTTTCTGTTAGCTTGATTGTGGAGAATAAATTGTTTTTATGCCTGCGCATTCGTGAAGTCATGGCAAACGGGGAAACAATTTCTTCTTTTTTTTTCTTCATCAATTTCCCACCCAGAACATATTTCTCGCAAAGGTAGAGACTAATTGTGATCGATCAGTTGGCGAAAGTTAAATAATTTGATCCTGAAGAGACATTTCGTTGATTATCCCTAGCTCTTTATTTTACATATTTTTTTAAGTGTTTTTATTCTCTCTAAGTAACATTTAAAAGTAGCATTTGATCGAAAGGTGGCTTCTGATTTGAATGTCTTTTATTTCTCTTCCCCTCTTCTCTCTCTCTTGCAATCTCTCGTACGCCGCTGATCCTTTTTCACAAAGATACATCATGGACCGATAAATTCGAATTCACCGGAAAAAAGATGCCCTTACGCATTTCGTGAAACGTTCGTCGCTAACCATCGCCTTCACACATCTCACAATTATCAAATATCGAATCATCGGAGAACAAATTCACAGGTTAGGCGGAAACAAAAATATACTATAAAAAACTGGCCGTGTACATTGGTTAACTTTCGTAAATAAAACAATAATAAATTGGGTAATTCTTCAGATATCAAGCTTTTCCGAAAAATGAGCCTAAAATTATTTTTTTCCTGTGCTCTTATTTGTTGGGTTATAAATTATGATATTCAGTCGGGGGAAGCTAAAATCCCCTCCATAAAAACAAACCTAATATAGGCGTCAAAATGTTTAAAAAATGCCCTATTTTATCACGTGGTTCCGCAAAATTCACCCCCCTATAAAAAGTTATGGGGTTTTGAAGTTCGCGGAAACACGTGAAAGGGCATTTTTGAACATTTCGACACCTATAATGAGTTTATTCGGGTGTTTGAAAAATTCGAAATTATTTTTACGATTTTTTGCTCGTAAAAAAATTGTTGATGAAAAATGTCAGCTTCCCCCGACTGAATATCATCATTTATGGTCCATTGAATGAGAAAATAGCACAACAAAAATGTTAGGCTATTTTTTCAGAAGTCACTTATCTAAAGAGTTACCATACATTTTTCCGATGATTTGGACGATAAAGAAAATAAGGGGAAAAGAACATCCAATGCATGTCACCTTCGCAAGGTCCCGTAGTTTACATACAAAATGACTATCAACGGCGGCAAAAAATACAACGAATAACGAATAAATATAAATAAATTATCAAATCCTTTGGTATCGAAAACAAAGACAATGCAATATTCGCTGGTGCATCGACAGTCCACGATGTATCGCTCTCCTTCAATGATTCGACTTAAATTCGCAGAATTATCGTCTAAATATATACTTTGTAGTGTTTTTTCTTTCGCTACGGCAAGAGTTATTTAGTTACGTTGGGCTCAGACAGCGAGAACACCTTTTACACTTGAGATACAATTATACCGTTTTTTCTTCTTAGTTTATCAATTAACGGAATGTTCTTCGATCGTACAACCCTATACAACTAAATAATACGGCTTTTTAATCTCGGTTGTACATTTTTCTATTCTAAGTCTTGTTTCGTTTGTTCTTGTGTTCATTGAATCAACAGCGATATATTTCAAGAAATTCGGGGCCTGCCCGTGTCTTGATTGAAAAAAAAAATCGTACGTTCGATTCGGCCGAAGTCGTCTCCGTCGGAGAGCAGTCTGCAAATTATACAAATTCAGAAAGCAGCTGCACACTGATTCGCCGGAGATCGTTACATTTGAATTTTATTATTTTCGACTGTACCGAGGAGCGCGAAGCTCGCTCAACCGAACGCGACGTAATCGACGTGACTTCGGCCACGTAATTTTTTCTTTAGCGAAGCCAATGCCCGATATACGATTTTTTGTTTGTTCCTTTTGTTAATTGCTCTCGAATTTGCCTGACATTCCGCAATGAGGCCCGAAGTGCCGCTCCATTATGACACTTCGTATATTCGTTCGTTCGCCGATAACTCTTTGTATCAATTTGTTGTATTCGTTTCCTTAATACCCGTGAGTGGTCGATAAAAGACTATGGTACAATATATTTATATCAATGATCCGACGAAATTGTGCTAAAGGAAAATTAGTGCGGGAAATATATGTGTATCACTGACAAACCACTAGCACGTCGTCGGTATAATATCTGTATTTTGTTCTTCTTCTCGAGACTCCTAATTATCGGCAATCCACGTTTCATCGTTTAGGCCATCGATTTCTACACACCTCTCGCGTCGAGCGCTCGGGTTAAATACCAAAATAGAACCAAGAAATAAACGGATTTTTCGTTGCTTTTCGGGGAGAATAATTCAGGTATGTGTTCTCAATCGAAAACTTTGCTTCCACGAGAATTTCGGTACTACTCAAAATTAGCGATGAGCTGAAAAACGCAGATCATTTTGAACATTTTGACAACGTGGAATTCAAAGTAACACGAATATTAAAGAATAGGCACAGTAGTCTCAAAACGCATACGGTTTTTTGTCAATGTTGCGAGATCGAATATACGTCGCTGAATCAATTTTCTCACGTTACTCTGACTCGATATTCCCAGCAACGAATATTCGCATATGATGGATTTGGTATTGCAAGATTTTGCTGATTTGTTCAACAAAAGTATTATTTTGCCCGATTAATCGATGATTTTTCGGTGCTACGAGTATCTGTAATCAATGCTGTTAGTAAATTTAGTACAGATGGTCGTAGATTTCTACTTCAGCACGAAATTCTCGTTGATTATTCATTTTGAACTCATACCCGAAGTATTCTCAATCCGTGTAGCATTATTCGTTATTGCTCGCTCAACTCTTCGCGTTAAAAACAAAAGCACTCTCGTTCCGCAAGTTCGCGGAAACTCCATAATTTCTTCGCACTTGGGCCCCATTAATATCTACAGTATCGCCGACCATGAAAAAAAATGTTCATAACGCACAACCGCACACGCACACGCTCAATCGGAAACCATACCCCGTTACATCTAATCGTCTTTCCAACTATATTACAGTATTATTTATATAATATATATATATATATATATATATATATATATATATATATACTTAGGTAGTATTTACCATATGTGTCTGTATGTATGTATATGCACATACATAATTTTTCTTATCGGAGAACTTAAACGTAGGCGGGTGAGAGATTGAGGGTGAGTCGTGAGATAACATTGTTGCGTATCGTAGCTCGTGTCGTTCGCGAACTCTTGATTATCTGGATTACCATAATGCGGCAATCGTGGCAGACCACCATCGCTACGCCCCGCAATCTTTCCGCAACGAGACGTTGATCGGTGCTAAGACCACCGAGGGCACCGAAAGCGCTGTTGGTCAATAGTCTGCTCGGACTCCCGCCAATTTTTTGATACCTGTCCAACAAACAACCACCGCATTAATCTATGAATCGACGAAAAGGAAGACAGACTCGCTCCTACACTTGAGGCGTTACATCTGAGTAGAAAAAAAATGTCGAACGATTTTTTTGTTCCCTTAAGGTAGTACTAGCGGATTGACTAGTCAACGGAAAATCTGTAAATTTCCGTGTCTGAAAAAAGCAAAATATAATACATTTAGGTGCAATAATAACCATGATACGGACGGAAATTATGTGAGAAGTGTTTGTGATAGCTATGTGTGTTATATTATGAACAGTGAAGTATTAAGGCCTCAGGCCACAGTAACGAGTATAAAATCATCTGCGAATATAACAATTTTTTTCGTATGAAAAAGTGATTCACTCATAAAATTAATTACATATCTATTTTGTATGAATATCAAGCTGTTAGAAAATATATATTTTTTTTTTTCGATGTACAAAATGGCCGACCCCTCGAAACTTCTCGAAACCGCTTTTTTCCAATTGGCGTGACAAATAACTTCAACAATTTTCACTCGATTTACTTCAAATTTAAAAGTTATGTTCCTAATTGCATTTCGCAGAGAAGTACGTACGGAATTTCTGATTAATCGAAAACTTTTTATTTTATGAGCAGTTTATGAGCAGTTATAACGGAATTTTTCACTGAAAATTCATTTCTTAAGTTCAAATACCTACAACTTTTGAATGAAACAATATTTTTTAAATTCCGTACGTAGTTCTCTAGAATTTTTGTTTTTTGTTCTAGGTAAAAAATTGTGGATGCTAAATGTCACGCCGCGGAGCGCCTGAAAAAAGATAACAAAAGAAAATATTAGTAGTCGGCCATTTTGTACATCGAAAAAAAATATGTATATTTTCTAACAGCTTGATATTCATACTAAGTAGATATGTAATTAATTTCATGAGTGAATCACGTTAAAAATTTGAGACTTGTACAATTCATGTGTTTAACATATGCAAAGAAAATAATTTGTAATAACTAAAATTTTCCATGTGTACACTGTTGAATGAATGTTCACATTTAATTAGAAAAATGAAAAAATAGTTAATCCAACGGTTCGCGCAGTATTTCTTAGTTTGATATTTGGCAACATTGGTTCTATCTCCGTTTCTTTTTACTCAACCAGGCGAATTTAACCTCCATGCCTTTCAACATCGATCTGTCAAAACAATGTCAGGTGCGGGAAATATAAAGCATTGTATTCGGGCCACGACTGGTAAAAAGCGTGGAAAATTTGGGTGGGCGAAATATGTCGGTTAAAAATGAAATATGTGTGGAAATTCAAATGAGTGAGATGAGGTTAGGACTACAGTCAGCTGTTGCCTTGTTGTCACGTCTCTTTGTCGTAGCAAGTGGTAATAAATCCAATACCGGAAGTTCAAATTAAACTTGATATTACATAAAAATTAGGCCACCAAGCGTGATTTTTTCTAAGAGCCTTGGATTACTACAAGTGTTAAGTATGTAAATCTGATTATTTTCAAGAATCTGACGGATTCCCACTATTATATGCACTTTTGTAGCGACCGGAAATTGGGTTCTTACATGTTGTCTCGGAATTCCTTCACCAAAATACGCAATTTTCATATTTTTTTTCTCTGTAATTAGGTCGATAGCTGACCCTGAAATTTTACAGAGACGATCATTAATGTAATTAGTGAAGCTCAAAAAAAAAATGAAAATCCTATGTATTGAAGACTGACGATAGGATTACCTTAAATCGTGTATAAGCATTACAAAAATGATTTGACCCAAACAAATGTATAGACCTCATTTTCGGTAGCACCTCCGAAATGGATGAAACGGCCTAGACCGTGGAAGTAACGATTAGGAGTCGTTCACAGTCGTTGTACAAAAAAATATACAACTAATTAGAGGTTCACCATCAAAATGTATCCTTAGGTACACGCAAAATTAAAATGAGAGCTTCAATTACGTTCCTTCAAAATTAAGGCCGATTTTTTAGCGAAAAAAAGAGTCAACATTATGTCATTTTGCGAGAAAACCATATTTTTAAATAATTGCGTGTACTTCTCTAGCAACACTATTGTAGATGACGATTTTTTTAATTCTAGATTCTAGTTCATCAAAGGTCTGCATCCTCCCGCGGAGCACCTAAAAACGCTCTTAGTGTAGCTACAACTGAGCCGTCATTTTGTAATAATAATAATAATAATCGAGTTTTATTTGCACAACTTGCTTTACAAGTTTTTTTTATAAAAAGTTTCCGATTTGTTTATACACATTTGTCTTACATCTACCTTAATTCTATGTTCTACCCCGCATATCTTTGCTCTCTTTTTCTCTCTTTACTTCTCATCTCCATCGCTTTCAACTCCCTCTTCCTACTTGCGCATTTTTTTACACACTTCCTCTATTTCTCTGAAATACTGGCATATCCCTATATTTATCTTTCCACTCAACATGTTTATAATTTCTCCGTTTATCGCCACCTTATTCACTCCTTGCACCCATTCCTCAGCATCCTTTCCCGCTTTCGTCGTTACAATTTTCCATCCTTTTTCACATATTAGCAGGTGCTCCATTGTTTCATTTTCTTTCTTGCAAATTCTGCATCTCCAGTCCTTTCCCGCCCTCCATATATTTCCGCATCTTACAAGGAGACCTTACAGGCTGTCACTCGCGGATTTTGATAATTCTCAGGTATGTTGTAGAGGGACCTACCCTGAGTACCTGAGTAAAGGGATTTTGTACAACGCTCTTTAGTTTTCGAGAAAAAAACGTTCGATAGTTTAGCTCGTAGCTACTAGTAGCTACTATACCGGTACGGTTGCACCTTTGTAGAACCAGCGGGCGTGGCCCAGTGGGCAAGGTTCCCGGCTTTGACGCTCGAGGTCCAGGGTACGAGTCCCGTGATGGCGTTTTTTTTTTACAAAATATAAATTAATTCGATGGATGATGCAAAACCGTCTAATTATTTATTATTATTTTATTTATTTATTAACAAAAATTGTATTCATTTTTTTAATTTTTTACTGTCCTTTTTTTTAAATTATTTATTATTATTTTATTTTTCACGCAGAAAAAAAAGAGGGGAAGAAATTATAACATCTTTCACAAAAAACTGCAGTTAATTATTTTTCATTACAATATACAGGTTTTTCTTACTCGCTATCACTGTGGTCGTTTGTTACATCAGAACAATATTGCGGGTGGTATTTGTCATGAAAGCAAGCAAAACACAAGACCAAAGAGCAACGCGCACATTGTATAAAAGCTATGGCCTTGCAGGCGCACGGAATTTTGAGCAGCGTTATTGGAAAGCATGATTGATTGACATTTAAAAACAGCGGTCTTTCCTCAATTAGCTTCGATGCAAACCACGCATATTTAATCATTGGCGCGAAAGCAGGTGCGCTTAATTGATGAAGAATCAAAGAATGAATTTGTATGGAATCTTCCCTTGACGCAATTTCTCTGTTATTTTTTTAACAAATCAGGAGCATTTTGTATTTGTTTTGTGCACATTTTCACGTGCCGGTAAAAATATACATCGCACGGTTGGCAAATCGGCGTGCACTTGGGCGGTATAACTTTAATACTGCATGTACATGCCTTCTTCTCGTCTACAAAGATGTGATCGTAAAGCGTTTGATCAGCGCTTAAGAAGAACCTGCAAGAAAAACCTGTATATTGTAATGAAAAATAATGAACTGCAGTTTCTTGTGAAAGATGTTATAATTTTTCCTCTCTTTTTTTTTCTCTGCGTGAAAAATAAAGTAATAATAAATCATTTTAAAAAAATGGAAAGTAAAAAATTTTTAAAATGAATAAATTTTTTTTAATAAATAAATAAGTAATATAATAATAAATAACTAGACGGTTTTGCACCATCCATCGAATTTATTTATATTTTGTGAAAAAAAAAACGTCATCACAGGACTCGAACCCTGGACCTCGAGCGTCAGAGCCGGGAACCTTGCCCACTGGGCCACGCCCGCTGGTTCTACAAAGGTGCAACCGTACCGGTATAGTAGCTACTAGTAGCTACGAGCTAAAATTTCGAACGTTTTTTCTCGAAAACTAAAGAGCGTTGTATAAAATCCCTTTACTCAGGTACTCAGGGTAGGTCCCTTTACAACATATCTGAGACTTGTCAAAATCCGTGAGTGACAGCCTGTAAGGTCCCCTTGTCAGTCTTGCCCACATTTCTTTATCCCTACCCTTCACACCCTCTTCCGCCCAATACTTCCATGGCCTTTCCTCATTTTCCACGATATATTTGTAGTTGCCATTATATGACGATTTTCTTATTCTTTCCTCCTCCTCGTCCAACATTTTCTTTTTTAGGCATTCTAAACCTTTTTTCATCTTTTTATCTATTCTATCGTCTTTCCTTCTTTCTCTCATCATTGTTGCTACGTCCTCTATCCCCATATCCCTTACCACTTTCTCCAAGGTCTTTCCCCACTTCGATGGCGTTCCATTAGCAATTGCCCTTACCTCCTCCATCAAACAGATTTTTGGCCATCTTGAATCTTCCATCCTCAGAACCTCTCTTATGTACCTAAACACTCTTTCTCTTATCAAATAGGCCATTGTTAGCGAGCCGTCATTTTGTATTATTTTTTCTTTCATTTTTCGTTTCGTTTACGTCAACACTGTAGAATAAACTTTCCAAACCTCATTTTGATTGTTTCTTTTTGTATTGTCAAAATAAAGTCCCAAGAAAGTCTCATTTTCCGGTGAGCCATATAGATGTAACGCCTCAAGTATTCTCGTACGTGGAAACTGAGTATGGATTTCAATAGGAATTACAAACTTGCTCCTTAAAAACGTGACAAAATCACGTTTTATCGTTGAGGATCAGGGGTGTTCTTTCATTTGTGAATTATTTATGAAAAATGGTTTTGAGAATGATCAGGATTTCGAGGAAAACTGGATTCATAGCTTCCTATCAATACCGACTAGCGTGATCATTAAAATCAGATCTTTTACGAACATTTCAATGCCTGTTTCAAAAGTAAAGCGTATAATTTTTCGCGATTGTCGTAACTTTCCCAAAATTCAATGGAAAGCAAATTCCTGGTGAGTTGTTTCGAGTTGATAAATTATTTCAATGATAAAAGATGACAATGTAGCTATCCACAACCAAGTATCAATTAATTCGCACTGACCTTTTTTCTATTGATTGAATGTCATTAGGAGTTGTACCGGGTGTCGTATTTTCGGCGGATGTGCTATTGGGCGTTGAGACCGGAGTGGCATTGTTCAACGCTGGATCTCGACGTCTCGGTGCCGGTGACGCGGGCGCCGAACCAGCAGCTCCACCGGGTCTTGGCCACGGAGATCGGTTGCCGGATTCGGGCTCTGAATTCGACGGTGACATGAGAAGTCCGGGCGAGAGAAGTACAACGGGTACGTGGGCGAAATGTTCCGTTGGAATTCGCATCTGTGGTAAAAATGGAAATATTGATTAAGGCGTTAGGCCACAGTGACGGGTATAAAATCATGTGCGAATTTAACAATTTTTTCTCGTATGAAAAAGTGATGCACTCATAAAATTAATTACACATGTATTTAGTATGAATATCAAGCTGTTAGAATTTTTTTATGCACAAAATGGCCGACTACTAATATTTTCTTTTGGTATCTTTTTTTTAGGCGCTCCGCGGCGTGACATTTAGCATCCACAATTTTCGACCTAGCACAAAAAACAAACATTCGCGTCAATCTACATTAGATTACCTAGAGAAGTACGTACGAAATGTACAAAATATTGTTTTATTCAAAAGTTGTCGGCATTTGAATTGAGTTGTAGGTATTTGGATGAATTTTCAGTGAAAAATTTCGTATAAAACTGCTCATAAAATGAAAAGTTTTCGATTAATCAGACATTCCGTATGTACTGCTCTGCGAGCTGCAATTAGAAACATAACGTTAAAATGTGAAGTAAATCGAGTGAAAATTGTTGAAGTTATTTTTCACGCCAATTGGAAAAAGCTGTTTCGAGAAAAACGCGTTTAAAGTTTTAGGTACTCTATGGCCGTGCCAGAGGTGGGCTTACGTTATACGCTCAAAGTCGGTGAAAAAAAATGTCTTGCTATAAATCGAATAGTAACTTATTCTTATGATGATAAAGCACCGTTTTAGCGAGAAAAAAATAGATTTTTGGAAAATTCTCCTGTGGCCTTACCCCTTAAGGAATAATACTACTCTAGGATGTTGAAGAAACGGTCTTTTTGCTTAAAAAATACTTTGGGGTCATAAAAACAATATATAATTTGGTCCTGTAGCGAATTTTTTTTTAAAGGTTCAATTATCGATTTTGCCGCAGCGTCTCGAACTTCTTTTAGGCACCTCGTACAACTTTGAACGCGTTTTTCTCAAAAGCACTTTTTTCAAACTGGGATTGCTCGAAAACCTTTGCATGAACCGATTTGAAATTTTGATAGTAGCTTCACAATTACATTCTCTATGGGATTACGTAGCCGTTTTTTGATTGAATGTAAACTTTTTTTAATAAACAATTTACTGCTTATTTTTTGGGCAAAAAATCGATTTATTTCTTTCAAAGTGTGCCATTTTTTCAAAATTTGATTAAAAAAATCCCTACGTAGGCCCATAGCTAATAATATATAGATTATAATTATTTTTTTGGTTTTTGTTCCAGGTCTTATATTTTACGAGAAAATCGTCCTCCCGTGAAGCAATTTGTAAAAAACACGTTTTGCAAGATGGGCTCTGACGCCGCCATTTTGTATGAAAATTATAATAACATTTTTTTTTTCATTTATTTTACACATATTGAAGTGTTAAATAAATCCTCTCAAAGTAAATCGTATTCCTTTTTCATACTCCCAAAATAAATTGTCAAAGCTAGGCAGAATTTTCTGCCGCGAGAGTGGTGTCATCCCTTAACAAACACACAAAAATGAACACTCCATTTGGCTTGGAAGAACTTTGTCTGTGAATAAAGAGATTTGGAAAAAAGCCGGACAATCAAGTGGACGTTGGACCGCGTATTAAAGTTTTGTAGCGTGATGGTTAAGGCCACTGTAATTTTAGATCAACCCTTCGACTGCCCACTGGGTCATTTTGACCCCATTTTTTTTCGACTGACTATCGCAAAACTCTATAGGTGGACAATTGGCCCCCATCCTACAACCTGCCCGCTTACTGAGGACAGCTGTCGAAAAAGGACCTGGGGTCGAATCGACCCCGTTTATGCAGTAGTGGGGTAAATGTGAAAACATTTTTTTTATTTTGTGAAATTTGGTGCTTTATTACTACATGTAAGTGAGTTACGATAGAAAATGCTCATAGGTATATTTTATTGTGCGCTGCTATAGTAAATTATGTATTTAGAATGCCGATCATAAAACTAAAAGCATGTGTTCGTTATGCAGGAGGGCTATGTGCAACGAGCATCGAATGTACTTATGCGTCGATTGCGGTAAATGCCAATAATAATAATCGAAGTAAAAAAAAATGCGGAAAATATACGTTTTCAACAATTCATCCGCCGAAGGAGTCGATTTTTTTTCCATTTTTCACTATCCCGAAAATGCTCAAATTCAAACCTCCGAATAAATACATTTTTCGGAAAGACGGTCGATACTGTCTTTTTTCGTAGCTACAAACCTTCCTCATTAAAAATCTCAAAGGACTTTTTTTTATTAAAAAAAAAATCTTGCTAGTACGTATTTTTTACGCATCTCCCACTTTGAACGAATGTTTGGGCACGTAATTTTTGTTTTTCTTAAAAAATGAATGTCGGGGCATACAATGAGGATCATTGACTACAAAAAAAGGGTTTACCGAATTTACCGAAAACAACCATCTAAAAAACGTCTGGGGTCGAATCGACCCCATATGCAGTCAGAGGTTTGTGGCGGAAGTGTGCAGTCGAAGCGTTAACACTTAATTGCTTTAAAGAAATTTGCGAATTGGTCCGTGGTTTATTGAAAAGCATTTTTTTCACGAACACTAATAACTGCCCATCTTCTCCGCGTAAAATTTCTCGAATAGTGCGGGAAATATGTGAGAACCTTGTCAAACAAAACTCCGCTTCTCTTTTTTTCTTTCAAAACTTCCTAGTCTATAGTGATACACGATAGTTTTCTTCAACAGCACTCGGAGAATGTTATATGCATTAATTATTTTTTAAATTTCTCCCGTGGGGATATAAGAACAGAGTTGGGGGGACATTGCAAAGTTATGGGTCTTTAGTGGCTACAGAGCTCCAAAAATGAGTCGGATACAATGATGCGGAGTAAGTTTGGCTAATCTGCGCCTAAATCGTATCATGGACGTATCGCGCACATCGCGCGCACTCAGCACGACTGATAGATGAAAATAAAACCTTACTGCGATATTGGGCAGCGAGAATTAGGAAAATGTACTGTCCTGCTTCGGATGGTATTCAAAAAATTAATATTCGATCATTCGCCACTAACATTTGGGCCACTTTAGGTACATCTAATTTTGCATTGTAAGGCATGGCTGTTACACATGGAAAACAGGGAAAACCCGGAAAACTCAGGGACTTTTGAAAATGCCCTGGAATTTGTTGCAGAATTTACTTCTTGCAAGAATTGCGAACAGTGAAACCGACTTGAGAAAAAAACTGAAAAGTGTAAAAATAAATATTTTTGTATATTTTTAATATTTAAATTATTCTTTATTATATACAAATAAAATTATGTCAGTGCCAAACATTGAATATTTCAAAAACTAAAACCAAATAACTCTAAAGCTCTATACATTTACATTTAATTTGTCGGTACACAATCACACAATTGTTATTGCAGATAAGAGTTTATATATTTTTTTATTTATCGGCACCGACATAAAAATGTCTGTTTATAATAAAGAACAAGTTCCGTTTTTGCTTTATATTTTGAATTTTTAAATTTACAATGTTTAAATTATTTTTTTTATTTCAGTTTCTTTATTTCTATTTTAATATTTAACATTTTTATATATTTGACTTTTAAAAAATTATGTTTTTTATTTCACCCGAATCTCTCTGGAATATTTGCAAAACCTGCCGGGAAAATTGTTGTGTAAAAGAAAATGGAGATGGGAAGCTTAGAAGTTTTAAAGGAGGAAGGCTCTGTGACCTATACAGGGTGTCCCTCTTATCTCTGCCACCCGAAATAACTCGGTTATTATCGACGTCGCAAAAAAATGTTCCAAACAAAAGTTGGACGGCGTGAAGAGGGCCGTCAAATGCGACCAATTATGGAACAATAATTTTCAACACACCTTTGAATATATTTTTTTTCATGTGCAAACAATACGCGTGCGCGTAAAACTTTTGCGTTTCGAGATCGTGTTATTCCAGAAAAAAAATACGTCAATTAACAACACCGATCGCATTTGTTGCATTGAAGGTGTTTCAAATAACAACCGGAGTCCTTAGGCACGACGATTTAGGCAAGTGTGCACGTTTAATTTGCACATCCTCGAAAAGCCCTCACCACCTCCTGTTCGTTTCAAGGTTCGTGAGGTTATAACGTTAATTGGTACGAGTCCAAAATATGTTCCAACTACTCATACGTCACATATATTGTTATGAACATCGTTATTTTCTTACCTTGGAGTAACACTTGACACAAACTGTTCTCTCGCAGAGGCGGCAACGTTGCCCCCAAGGGCCCAAAAGTCCGAAGCGCGTTTTGAGACAGAGAAAGCAAACGCGTCGTTTCTCGACGTCCTCCTTCACCCGTCCCTCCACCGGCAACGATTCTAATTCGGCTTTTGTGAGAACACTCCGTATGTGGACGATCTCCTCGAGGGTTAGGGACAATCTCTCATCGAGGAACATGTCGCCGAGGGAAGCTTTCTAATAATGAAATGAGATGTAATATCATCAAGGGCCTCAAAAATATGGTTCATTCTCTCGTCATCCTAAGAGAATATAGTGTTTGAAAAGAAAATTCGGGCACATGGAGACAAGGTGACAGGAAAAACGCAAAAGGCAAAGAATATGGTGTGGGGAATTTGGAAGAGGGCGGGAAGAGATATGATGGAGGAGAGACTCTATTTATTAGACTCAACAGTAAAAGCAGGAGCAATTTATGGAGTGGAGATACGGGGAATGGGAGAAATAAGCGTATTTGAAAAAATACAGAGCAGGTACTGCAAGATGGCGTTAGACGTAGACAGAACGATGCCAAATTATGTATGGAGGAGGTGACTAGGAGTGCCTATGGAATATTTCATAAGGGAAAGAGCGTTGAGATATACACAACCGGCGGAAAGTTTCCGGACAAAAGTTTAAAAGAGTGCCGGAACGGTTTTCCTTACCATATCGCCGGTAGTTGACCTAGGCCAATTTAATAAACGGCATTTTAAAGAGGAGGGATTTACCTTCATTTTGGCTTTTTTTCAAAAAATTTTACGATTTTTTTTACAATTAGCATCCGGTTTTCAAAACGACCATTTTTCGTCGTCTTTTTGTTCCTTTTTGCGTGGACCCCGTTTGCAGTAAAAACATTTTTTACGCATTTCTTGAACCAAAATCATAAAGGGGGAAACCTAAGCTACTATTTTGTTTTTTAACAAATTTGCTACGATTTTTTTTCCAACAATATTTCGTTCTTTGTGATAAAATAGATAATTTGAAAATTGCTCCGGAGTACAAAAACGATGAGATTTACAACAAAACCTCAAGATAGCAAAAAAGTTGCATTGCTTCTTGTGAGTTCACGAGAATTTTTTCAGATTTTTTTTTCGAAGTTTTTTTTGTTTTCATCTATTTCCGGTCAAAGCACGATTGATCTGAATACCATAACAATAATATAAATAAATTTTTGACTTACACATTAAACTTTGGTCTCGTCGAAGGAACCTTCTCTCGCCGAATTTAATTATATTATTATTATGGTATTCAGATCAATGGAGCTTTGACCGGAAATAGATGAAAAAAAAAAATTCGGAAAAAAATCTGAACAGATTCTCGTGAACTCACAAAGAGCAATGCAACTTTTTTGCTATCTTGAGATTTCGTTGTAAATCTTATCGTTTTCGTACTCCGGAGCAATTTTCAAATGATCTATTTTTTTCACAAAAGACGAAATATTGTTGGAAAAAAAAATCGTAGCCAATTTAAAAAAAGCGAAATTGCAGCTTAGGCTCCCCCCTTTATGATTTTGGTCGAAGAAATATGTAAAAAATGTTCTACTGCAAACGGGGTCCACTCAAAAAGGAACAAAAAGACGACGAAAAATAGTCGTTATCAAAACCGGGTGTTAATTGTAAAAAAAATCATAAACATTTTCGAAAAAAGCCAAAATGAAGGTAAATTCCTCCTCGTCAAAATGCCGTTTATTAAATTGGCCTAGGTCAACTACCGGCGAAATGGCATAGAAAACCGTTCCGGCATTCTTTTAAATTTTTGTCCGCAAAGTTTTCGCCGGTAGTGTATAAGAGAAGTGATGAGAATGGAGGAGACAAGATGGTCAAAGAAATTGCGTATTAGACGAAATTAGAGCGATAACAAACGCTGACCCGTCAAAATGGGAGAAAAACCTGGTAAAGGTGTTAAAAGATCTGGAGATAGAAGATATATTAACAGTTATAAGGGAGCGAACAGTAAAAAGAATAGACGAAAGGATAGAAGAGAGCTGGAAAACTTAAAAAACAGAATTTTAAGGAGGGAAGAGGAAAAAATCAGAAAATCGACGTATAACGATAAGTATGAATATATTATAGAAAAGGACGAGATTCCATGGAAATATTGGTCAGAGGAGGGAGTAAAGGGTAGGGTCAAGGAAATATGGACGAGGCTAAGATGTGGCAACATAGGAAGGGCGGCAAAGGAAGGGGACAAGGATTGGAGGTGCAGGATATGTAAAGAAAAAATGAGACATTGGAGCACCTATTGATATGTAAATAAAAGTAGGGAGTTAGTGTCAGAGAAAGCCAAGAAGAAAGCAAATGAGTGGATGCAAGGAATGGATGATTTGGCAGTGAAGGGGGAAATCATAAATATGCTGGGAGGAAAAATACAAATAGGGATTTGCGAGTACTTTAGGGAAATGGAGGAAATGTGCAGAAAGATGAGTAAGGAGCATGGGGGAGAAGAGATCCACGGAGTGGACGAATAAATGAAGAAAGAGAGAATGTGAAAACAATGCGGAGTGTAGGAGTGTAGGGTGTAGATAATAAGTGAAAAGTATATATGTGAAATATTAATGTTTTGCACAAAGCTTTGCAAAAAAAGTTGTGCAAATAAAAATCCATACTACTAGTGTTTAAAAGGGATTTTCTATCATTTTACCGAAAAATGCTGATTTATATCGTAAATACTGACATTTACGAAGATAGAAAAATATTGCGAGCATAATATACAATAATGAACCATTTAAGGCGTTAGGCCACAGTTACGGGTATAAAATCATGTGCGAATTTAACAATTTTGTTCGTATGAAAAAGCGTTTCTCTCATAAAATTAATTACACATCTAGTATGAATATCAAGCTGTTAGAAAATATATATATTTTTTTCGACGAAAATGGCGGACTACTCGAAACTTCTCGAAAAAGCTTTTTTCCAATTGGTGTGACAAATAACTTCAACAATAGGGATGTTTCCAGTAACCAAGAATTTCCAAAATATTGTTATGAGGTGATAGATTATAATTAAAGTAACGCGCGGAGGGGCCTATTTTATTTTATTTTCGTGATAATTGTAGATAAATTTAGATAAATAAATTGTATAATAATATCTATAAGTCACGTGACAAAGAACACCAATCAGAGCGCATGACGTCACACTTTGCAAAACACGAACGAGTGGACGCTGTAAGCATACTGCTTATGCTAGGCTGTTACTGTTTATTTTGTCTTAAAATACAATTTGTGAGAATTCTCGATTTTGAATTTTACTCGAACTGTAATAATAGAGACTGGATTCGTGAAGGCAAATAGTTCGAATTTGCCTAGGATTGACTGCATAATGGTGGCCAATTTCTTTACGAAAAACGACTTCTGCTCTGCAGAATTCAGAAACGTGAAGACTTCCATGTAAGTATACCCTAAGGAATTGTAATTTGTGCAACGAGTAACGTCTATAGCATTAATAATATTACAAACTCTGTAATCATTTGAACATATTTTCGAGGTTATGTTTCGTTTTACAACTTGTTTTGTTTTATTTAATTGCAGGTCTTCGAGACAGTCATACGGCGATGAATAGAATTTAGAATCCATCCTTGAACATATTAATTCTGAAATTTTTGTCATTGTTTCTGTTTAGCGACCCGTTTTTTTACAGAGAATGACGTCAGGCGTCGTCGAATGACAGATCTGGGAGTTTTGGCGCGTATTTTTAAACGGACGAATTAGAACACGATTTTTGACGAATTTGCTGCATGTGAATACGAGAAATAAAAGATTTTGTGCCATATTATGTATATGTGAACAATTTTTAGTACTTTCCCAAAAATAGGCAACATCCCTATATTCACTCGAATTACTTCAAATTTAAAAGTTATGTTCCTAATTGCATTTCGCAGAGAAGTACGTACGGAATTTCTGATTAATCGAAAACTTTTCATTTTATGAACAGTTATAACGAAATTTTTCACTGAAAATTCATTTCTCAAGTTTAAATACCTGCAACTTTTGAATAAAACAATATTTTTTAAATTCCGTACGTACTTCGAACGGAATTTTAAAAAAATTGTTAAATTCACACATGATTTTATACCCGTTACTGTGGCCTGAGGCCCGAAGGGGCCAGTCCACTTTGAAAATTTCAAAAAATCGAAAGCAAGCAAGACTTGAAGAAATCGACGATGATGAGCAATCAGAAGGGATTTTGTACGGTGCAGGAATTGCCGATTGAGTTTAGGTAAGAGTTTTTCATAATATAAACTTTAAACGCGTTTTTCTCGAAACGTTTTCAAAATCTAGCTCCATCGCATCTCTAAAACTAATAAACCGATTCTCTTGAAATTTGAACCACATATTGTAAACATGATTCGCAACAAAATGACCTCCGATGGTTTCAACATTTTGATTTTTACTCTTTTTTTGCGAAAATCTGCAAAAAAACCCGTTTTTTAATTACTTTTTTCGTTTTTCATCTGCCATTTTTTTATTTTTTTGATAAAACTTTATATCCAAGGGTCACTTGTAGCTGGTGTCATACTGAATCTAATGGACTTTGATTTTTTTGTTTCAGACAAGCTGTTGCCGAGTTGTGATGGAGCTACCTAGCCCACCTATTTTTGAGGCGTTACGTTAAACTATGGTTTTTGTACTTTAAAATGAATAAAAATGAATACAATTTTTTTTAAATGTATTTTAAGACTATTTATCAAGCCCAACAACTTTTACATTCATATCTTTTATAAAATCCTCAAGAAAAAGTCGCGAAAATAGCCTTTTTTTCGTGGCTCCAAAGTGGACTGGCCCCTCAAGATGATTTCCGTACAACGATTAAATACCCTATTGTTGCAAGCTCAGGTAGAAGATTTCTTCTGCTCATACCTGAGTGCTCTGATCGACCTTTTCATCGTGAAGGTCCGACGATGCAATTCCGTGACCTTTGAGCGACGCCCTTTCTCGGGGCCTTGGACTTAAGCTCGGACTCGCGTTTGGACTAGGGCTCAAACTTGTTCTCGCGTCTAAGCTCATGAGACCCGTGTGCTGGCGACTCTGAGGCCGCGAGTGCGGTACCGACGCTGTACCGGTCAATGGAAGAAACGGTGCTGTGCTACCTCTACCCGTGTGCTTGCGAGCCGAGGCGCGCCTCGAGGGACACTGCGTTGCCAAATCGTATGCTGTCGAAATATTAAATACAACGGCCGTTATTGGGGTACCTCAATTTCGACGTTTTGGAAAATAAAACGGTGGGCCACAGGGTCACGAAACGGAACATTCCACGAGCCAAGTAATTTGGAAGTTAAAAATGATTAAATTAAATGAAATGTACTAAAAAGTAGAAATTATTTTTTTACCAAGTCACCTATATGCGACTATAAATAAAAGCTCGGAGCGCCCAGCTTTTTAAATGTTCAATTAATTTGATCAATGCAGTATCATTAAGCTATTTAATTTGGCACAATAGTAATTAGAGACATTATTATCACACGTTTGTACTCAGTTTCAGGATTGTTATTTAAGAAATCTAAGGTTGTTTCACGGTAGATTAAATACAGTTGATATGTTAATGGATTCATGTAAATTAAAGATTATTTGTCTAAATTTTGAGGGCCGCAAACTTTAAGGGGTTATATACAGTTCAAATTTTCGAAAAATCGATTTTTTTGTTTTAATTTTTTTCGTAATGTACATATATTTAAGTACACACACAGAAAATTTCTTGTCAATCCGGCGAATATTCTCGAAGTTACACGCACATTTCTAATTGTTTTTTTACTATATGTAAAGTGTTTATGAAACTTTAGACGCATTTTTTTCAAAACTGTGTTTTTGAAGTCGGTGAGCAAGATTTCACGAAAACGGCTGAACCGATCAGTTTCAAATTTTAACACAATCTTTTCAAGTATATTTTTTAGTAATTAATCGAAGGTTCTTTCTTACCGATAAATATTTTCCATTTTATAAACAATTTAAGGGCTAAATTGTTGTCAAAAATCAATTTTTTTAGAAGCCGCCAGTTTGTCAAAAATTACAATTTTGCTTATTCCTTCGATTAATTGCAAGATAATCCATTATATTAACGAAATATTTTTGGTTTTTTTTCATTTTAGATGATCCAGTCCAGAGATATCGTGCTCAAGACGCCTTTTTAGAGGTGCTCCCGGAGATCAACATAGCAGCTTTCAAAATAATTATTTTTTACAAATGACAAATATTAAAATATAGTTGAAAGTTACTATAATATGTGTACAAATTTTTTCGTTAATAGATTTAGAGGTCTTCTCAAGAAAAATTATTGAAAAATCGATCTTTTTAGGCCTCCTGAACGTATATAACCCCTTAATTTAGTCACATATAGGTGACTCGGTAAAAAAAAAAATACTTTCTACTTTATAGTACATTAAACAAAAGCTTGTTTTTTGAATACTTTTTTTTACATCTAAGTGATTTTCTACTTTTTAGTCTTCAATTGCTTTGACTAGTTAGTTGTTACTAGTAGTTTACTAGTTTACGAGCTCGTACATTAGGAATATAGAATGCTTGAAAAAAATAACAAAGATTTTAATTGGGATCGAACTTACGACTAAATGCTGCATATAAACTTTTCACATAAAAACACAGTCGGCTACGAATTTGTGTGTATGTGTTAGTGGGATTTTATATGGATGATTAGATATCGCTGATTTTACATGAAAAGTTGAATTGTTTAAAGTTGAATCATGCATTGTCACCTTTTAGATGCATATTTGCAAAATTTGAGAGCTCTACGTAGTCGGAAAGTGGATAAAATATCGACTTTCCGTTTTGCATCTCACAGAAAGTCGAGTTAAGGTAAACCTATCGTTTCACACTAGTCATACCACTGATCATACTTGAGACTTGTACAATTTGTATTTTTAACATATGCAAAATAAATCATTCGTAATAACTGAGATTTTCCATGTGTAAACTGTTAAATGAATGTTCACATTTAAGGGCAGATATATACCTAGATGGTCGAGGTCGAGGATTTAGAAGCTATGAACATTCCGTCGACCGTAGAAGACCTACACTATGGGCCTGGTATCGATGATTCCATATAAGCTGACAAATTTCATGATTTATTCATTCTCAAATTTTCAAACGCATTTTTCTCAAAACCGCGTTCTTCAAATCGGTACCCAAAATTTCTCGAAAACCAATGAACCGATTGCCTTGAGGTTTTGTTGTGGTTATTCTATACACCATTATCTAGTACTTGTCATAGGATTTTTTTTTCCGTTACTTAGTTTTTGTTTTATAGGCAAAATAATAACTAATTTTTGGCCCAAAAATCAGTATTTATGTTCAAACGTCCGCCATTTTGTCATAAATCGATATTTTCAAAATCGGCTATGACAAGTACTAGATTATAGTATCTAATTTAAGAATCTTTTTGGTTTTTTTTTTCAGATGATTTTTGGATTCAGAAGGATCATACAATATCCTTGTATATTTTTGATATTTTTAAATAAAGAAAATTAAACATATTTTTGAATGTATATACTTTTAGATAATTAAAACCCCAATCCGAAATTTCAAATAGTTTTCCTTGAAAAAACTCACAAAAATGACCCCTTTTCCGGCGCCTGGGTGTATATCTCCCCTTAATTAGAAAAATGAAAAAATAGTTATCCCAACGATCCGCGCAGTATTTCTAGGTTCGATATTTGGCAACGCTGGTTCTATCTCCGTCTCTTTTTACTCAACCAGGCGAGTTTAAGCTCCATGCTTTTCAACGTCGATCTGTCAAAACAATGTGAGGTGCGGGAAATATAAAGCACTGTATTCGGGCCACGACTGGTAAAAAGCGTGGAAAATTTGTGTCGGCAAAATATGTCGGTTAAAAATGAAATACGTGCGGAAATTCGAACGAGTGAGATGAGGTTAGGACTACAGTCAGCTGTTGCCTTGCTGTCACGTCTCTTTATCGTAGCAGCTGGTAATAAATCCAATATCGGAAGTTCAAATTAAACTTGATGTTACATAAAAATTAGGTCAATAAGCGTTATTTTTTCCGAGAGCATTGGATTACCACAAGTATTAAGTATGTAAATCTGATTATTTTTGAGAATCTGACGGATTCCTGGTATTATATACACTTTTGTAGAGACCGGAAATTGGGTTTTTGTATGACGTCTCGGAATTCCTTCACAAAAAACGCAATTTTAATAATCGTTTCTCTGTACTTAAGTCGATAACCGACCCTGAAATTTTACAGAGACGATTATGAATGTATTTAGTGAAACTCGAAAAAAGAAAACCCTATGGATTACGCGATAGGACTACATTAAACAAAAGCTTCCAAAAAGCGCGTAATTCAGAATCAAATGCGATGCAAACAGCTTCTCGCAAGAGAGGAACGCGTATCTTCGGTAATTAACGTCGCCGAGTGTTCTTTGCCAATCGGTGATGATAATTTTGTCATATTTTGCCTATTTACATTCTAGTTGAGTGTCGCAAAAACGATGATATTCGTTTCGCGTTAATCTCAATCCTCCGGTCTTTCGCCACGGGTTCGCCGAGCTTTTGTCCTCGTCCTCATCCTCGAGATCGCCGCAAGCCCCGGCTCTCGGACCGACCCTCGAGCGGTAAGTGTCTTTCGGTTCCCAGACATTCGTAGCCTCGTCCTCGTCTTCGAACCTCGTCACGGCGAAATCCTCGTCGTCGTCATCGTCGTCCTCCTCCCCATCCAGCTGGCAAAAAAACCAATTTAGTCAAGTACCCCGTATACGTTAAAATAAGTTTTTGCACGATTGAATAGAAAATGCGAAACGCGTCTCCACCTTGAGATCGAAATCTACGGGTATTAATTTTCGAGGCTGCTTCATTACTGCGTGATCGGTCTCGGTTGATCCGTGGCAAGGTTTCGTCGTGCAATCCTTCTCTTTGCTATTGCCACCCTCAGTATTATCTGAAAAACAAATACATAAGGCTATTATTAAAAAATGCATAAATATCCCGCAGCTCGAAAATAATTTTCAAAAAAGCCCTATCGATATTGGTTGAGAATAGAAAGCTCGAAAGATCTCGTTAAGGGGCTATACCAGTATGACACTTTCAAAAAATCGATTCTTTTGCCTTTTTCGACAGTTTATACTTTCAAGAATATCCTGTAAAAATGTTTAAGGCCGTATCTCTAATAATTTTATCTTCAAAAAAATCGATAGGTAAATCTTTAAACGCGTTTTTCCCGAAATAAGATTTTTCAAATTTGCTGACATTGTATCTCAAAGAGCAATTATCCAATTGACTTGAAATTTGAACTGAGTACTCTTGAATATATGTACTCTACAATGACGTAGGATATTTTTGATTGGATGAAAAATTGACGATTTGTCATTGAAAAAAAAACGACCATTTTATAGGCATGAAAACAGACTTTTCTTCATAACTACGCCATTTTGTTAGATTTTGATATTTTTCGAAAATCCTACGTCATTGTACAGGAAAGACCTTCCAGTTTAACGACATTTTTCCCTTTTTCTGTTTCAGCTACTTAATCGGCCGGAATCATGTCAGCAGTGGAGGAACTTTTTTTTTGGCGCCTCCGAAGGCAGCGCATAAGTCGCTTGGATCTCAATATTTTTCCATGAAAAAATTATGTAATATAGATCAAATACAGCCAAATATATTCTTAATTTTCCGAAACATTTAATTGGGTACTTTTCTTCCGAAAATTCCCGAAAATCACCATCATTTTCAGCGTTCACACTGCTCTGCCCCTTAATACGACCGCTGCTTCCTGATTTCTTCCGAATTAAAATCGAGGCGACTCGAATAATCACCGCAAACCGACGTTTTGCGATTTTCACAAACATCCCCCCCACACGTGTGCAAGGCCGTAATTTTGGAGGTCGTCTCTCACAACGCTCTACGAGATGATCGATTGCGCGAAAAAGCTCGAGACAAAAAACCAGGGAATATGAGTAGAGTCGTATTGAAATGTTTCGCGGCGAAAATGAAAGTTGGTGGAAATGGGGCATGGAAACGAAATATGCGACGATATAACGAGAATGACGAATGAAATGATTTACCTGAAACCCTAAAGCGCCTTCTACAAGACTTACGATTCCCAATTCCGCGAGCTCGTGCCTCTGGTGCTTTGCCAGTGCGCTGACGAGGCTGCGGTATAGGAAACGCGGATCCCTGACCCTCCGAATGTCGCCACTGTGCCGCGACATCCTGAGCGGGTTCTTGCTCCTGTTCGGGCTTCGCGGGCGGCACCTCACCGAGTACAATCCTACGGGATTCACCGCCCACCGCCAGCAGCATCGTCTCCAAACTCGAGTTTTTTCACCCCTACCTCTGCTCTTTCTATTATCAGCAATTTTTTTCACTCTCGACCCTAATTGTTTTTCTCCCATGGACCAGCGTCTCGCGAGTCTTTGCCCTCGCGCCTTTCATGGCTCGGTCGATTTTCGGGATACACTCCTCAGCAGTACAAACGAGATCATTTCACGCTCGCGAGGAACTTTCCGTGCAGATTCGTAGAGCGAATCCGGATTTGAGTACAGAAAAGCGAATTCTTCACCGTATATCCGTTCGTTGCTCTTTTTATTTTTCCCTACGCACTTTGTAGAAGCCGAAGAGCGAAAAAAAATTGAAAATTGAGGCCTACGCGATATTCGGAGGTTTCTTACGAAGAACAGAGGATTCCACGGTGTGACAAGAATTGTTGAAAATAATGGGACGCATGGTCGTCGAACTGTATCGATGTATAATTTTTTATAACACAACACCGTCCCCCATTGAGATGCGAACACTCGATCAGACGCACTCACACGCGCAGCCAGGCACGCTTTGTGTATACCATTTTATTTCTCCTTGGAGGCTACGTGGGATTATTGATCGGTGCAGCGACGGTGCGCGACCACCACCGTCACTGACTCCGACCGGAGACACTCCATGGGTGAACCCCTTTCTCAGGGCTAATAACTGGACTGCCAAGCCTAGGAATTTACGAGCCACGGGAAAAAAAAAGCATCCCCTTCTACACATGCGCCCTTGATCGTCTTTTGTATCCTACAGTGCGACGTACGATTCAACCCCCTCTCCCAACCTTCAACACCCTCCGGCCTCACGTTCCTCGTCGACTAAACGACCAGTCGTCACGTTTATTATTAGTCACGCAATACCTAGAGACTCACTTCGCTTTGGCTACCTTTTCTAAAGTAATATCGAACTCTGGATGATTCATGCGGAAGTTTATAAAAGTTTTCGTAACTCGTCCACTCGCTCGGTCGGCTCGCCCGTAATAGCTTTCTTTCTAACTCCATTTTTGGAACGGCTGCCGCAATAACAGTCGCCACTGCGATGGCACTTGTATTGTAAAGTTTACAAAGTATTCAGTGAATGTTTTCTTTTTCATACTTTGCTTGTTTTAGAATGTTTTATGATTGTCGTTATAGTTAAAGCTCCCGAGAGGCTATTCCCCTGAAGAAAACATTGTAGAATTGGCAAATGCTGATAATAATTTTTGTTGAGAAATGTGGAATTTTTACTAGCTAGAATTTTGAATGATCAGAACGCTCAAAACTCTGAAAGGATACTACGCCGAAAGATCAAAACTCCGAAAGAATTTTACACGAAAGACCAAAACTTCGAAAATCTGAACGGCGCCGGGTTGAAATTCGGAACTTTGAATGATGAGAACGCTCAAAACAAGGAAAGTATACTACCCCGAAAGATCAAAACTTCGAAAGAATTTTACACGAAAGACCAAAACTCCAAAAATTAGAACATCGTTAAAATAATTCGGCTATGAAAGCTTTAAAAGTGTCAAAATTTTCAATAAATCGACGATTTTTTTTATTATTAACGGCAGGGTAGGGGTTTCAGCGTGAAAGAAAAAAACACTTTTTTGCGAATTTTTTTCATCTATATGAATAGAGTAAATTTGTTGAAACCTTTTGTAAATTGTTAAGTGTCATTTCAAGAACATTCCGTGAAATTTGGACGCGAAAATATCCACAAACAAGCCGGTGCCGCGTTTTTCTCGAAACCACTTTTTGAAAGTCCGTGTTCACTGCCATTTGAAAACTACATGGCCGATTTATTTCAAACTTGGTGCACACTTTCTACATATAAAATACCTCCCCCCAATGGTTAGTTTGAGATTTTTTTTACATTGAGGGGGCTTTCCACCCCCAAAATGGCGGAATTTTTCGTGAAAAATAGCACTTTTCACTTTACATGACCACTAAAAATTTAGAAATGAAAACAAAAATTATCAAAGACCGTTGGGGGGAGGATTTGATGATACTTTGACTAAATTTTAATGGTACTTGATTTCAGATAATTTCTAGCTGAGATACAGTGAATACCGCAAATCGTGTTTTTCCAAAGGCGTTCTTAGAAAAGCTTTGTCACCGGCATGTTTGTGGATATTTTCGCGAACAAATTTCACGGAATGTTCTTGAAATGACACTTAACAATGTACAAAAGATTTCAATAAATTTACTCTATCCATATAAATGAAGAAAAGTGTTTTTTGTTTTTACGCTGAAACCCCTACCCTTCCCTTAAGGGAAGGTTCTGCCTTGCTGGGCCAAAAAGATCGATTTTTCACCAATTTTCTGAAGATAATTGGATGGTGAGAAAGAGGAAAAAAATAGAGCTCAAATTCGTGCCACCCTAATATATATATATATATATATATGGGGCATTCCACGCTAAATCGGACACCATTTAGCTTTTGCATCTCCGATTTTCTCCATAATTTGTTGTCTTATAGTATCTATTGAGAAAGGCCTCTATGCCAATTTTAACCTTTTTTTGTCCAGCCACTTCCGAGATATGAATTTAAAAAAAAGCGATACTGTTTTTTTTTATGCCCATAACTTTGCGAAAAATGATCCGATTGGGATGTTTTTTTTAATTTTCGTTTTTGAACGCACTTTAAAAAAATGGTACAAAATAATCAAAACCGTATTTCCATAAGATTTTCGAGTTCTAAATATTAAATGTTGGTTTTTGAAAAACACGTAGCGATCGATTTTCTTCTAATTTTTCCTTAAAATACTGTCACTCATTATGCAACTTTTAAGCCCGGCACGGTAATGGGATAACGTTATCCATGTTTTTTTCAAATTTGAAAATTTTTATTTTTTAGTAATCCGTACTAAAAGTACATAATAATAATTTTTTCAGACCTATGGGCACTGGTTATTGTCATATATGAAGTTGAATGGATATGTCTTTATAATTTAATGGACAATGACCCTTTCATATTAGTTGAATATATAGGAACATAAGTTTTTTGTATCAATTCTCATACAATTTTATATTGAGCCAATATCTCATGTGTGGAGAGTAGAGGTACCTAAAGATCATTACTATCTAAAGAACAAAACTTATTTTAAAAGAATTTAGTTAATATATGTGTTCAAAAGTTGGCGCTTTTTTAAATGATTTTTAACTTTTAACTACGGTCGGTAATAAAAACTTCGTTAACATAGCATAGTGGCTGACTATCTTTCTTGTCTACGGCTCCATTCCAGAACAAGAATTCAGTGTTGTTTTCAATCACGTGTTGACAGTGTGTCCTATGAATAACCTCTACTAGTTTGCTTTAAAGAACAATTTGTGTAATATCACGGTATATTTTTTGAAGCACAAATTATTGTGAACTTTTGTGCCATGTCACATTTTGGGATATATAATTTGTGCTGTAGTCCTTTGCAAATAGAAAATCATAGAGTTAAGAAAAGTCTTCGACGAGCTTCTGTTACTCAACAAAATTTATATAATTTGAGTAAGGATGATTTTTTCTGCACATCATGTAGAAAAGCATTGGACTTTTGCTTGTAATCAATCTGTAAACTAATTCGTAATCATTACGTGTCAGATAAACCTCGAGAGTAGCTTTGATGTAAAGTATTTTGAATACAGATATTTTTTAACATATATAAGTGAAACAAGAACATTTTAAAATTCGAAAAAAAAATGGATCTCAACGTTATCCCATTAAGGTGCCGGGCTTAAAATTTACATAATGAGTGACAGTATTTGTAGGAAAAATTTGAAGAAAATCGATCGCTACGTGTTTTTCAAAAATCAACATTTAATATTTGAAACTTGAAAAACTTATGGAAATACGGTTTTGTTGATTTTGTACCATTTTTTTTTCTAAAAGTGCGTCCAAAAACGAAAATTTAAAAAAACATCCCAATCGGATCATTTTTCGCAAATTTATGGGCATTCAAAAAAAAAGTACCGTTTTTTTTAAATTCATATCTCGGAAGTGGCTGGATAAAAAAAGCTGAAAATTGGTATGGAGGCCTTTCTCAATAGATACTAAACGACAAAAAATTATGGAGAAAATCGAAGATGCAAAAGCTAAATGGTGTCCGATTTGGGGTGGAATGCCCCATATATATATATATATATATATATATATATATATATATATATATATATATATATATATCCCGTTCGCTGTTAAAAATCATATTAAGTTGAAAGAAAACGTTGAACTTTTCTAATTCCACATAAACCGTTAGATTTTATGTAAATAAATATTTTTAAATAAATACATCCACGAAAATTCTTCTATTTTTCGAACAATAGAAGTTTTTTCATGAGAACTAGCCAAAGATATATTTATTTTGTTTCACCGTGTCTCTCAGCTGACTTCGAATGGAATAAATATCCTCCCACAGAATATCGGAGACTACCTACGCGTCTGATAGTGTGGGTTGGGGATAAAAGGATGCAGTAGAGCGTACGGTGACCCATGCGCGACCTTAAGATCACCGCGCATGACCATTCATTATTCCCACGTGTGAACAAATAATAGAGTTCCTGTTTTTATGTTTTTTTTTTTTTGGTACGTTACTATGACGTTGTCGGTGTTACACGAAGCGTGAAACACAGAATAGTTCGACCGTACATCGTAGTCTCACCTTGCTGCAAAAACAACGAATTATTCAGGCGTGACTGCTGCTGCAACCTCTGGCTGCACGATCTCAGCGGTCTCGGTGGCTTCTTTATACTTTCCATAAGTAATTCCCGGACGGTGCTTTGCTTTTTAACAGGTGGCAGCTTTCGATCTGACGCCTTGATTTACAAAATAAAATTAAAAAACACTAACTTTATATATGGATGGCGTATATGAAAGATGAAGTTGACAAATACATTTTAGATTAAAAACTTTTCTTATAAAAATTTCATATTTGTTGCACATTCGAAATATTCATGTTTAAGGGTAAATACGGAAGAAATGATTGATATGTAAAAAAATTAATTAAAACAAGCTTTCATTCAATGTACTAGAAATATTTTTTTTACAAAGTCACCTATGTGTGACTATAAATAAAGTCTTGGGGCGCTCGATTTTTAAAATGTTTAATAAATTTGATCAATACAGTTTCATTAACCGCATTCAATTTGGCACAATAGTAATTAGAGAAAAAATTATTATCACACGTTTATACTCAGTTTTAGGATTTAAAAAAATCTAAGGTTGCTTTACAGTAATGAAGGGGCTATGCTAGTGTGACACTTTAAAAAAATCGATTTTTTTGCCTTTTTCGACAGTTTATACTTTCAAGAGTTACCTGTAAAAATGTCAAGGCCGTATCTTTAATCATTATATCTTGCAAAAATCGATAGTTAAATCTTTAAACGCGTTTTTCTCGGAATTAGATTTTTCAAATTTGCTGACGTTGTAACTCGAAGAGCAATTATCCGATTCACTTGAAATTTGAACTGAGTACCCTTGAATATATTTACTCTTCAATGACGTAGGATACTTTTGATTGGATGAAAATTGACGATTTGGCATTGGAAAAAACGACCATTTTATAGGCAAGAAAACAGATCTTGTTTCATAACTATGCCATTTTGTTAGATTTTGATATTTTTCGAAAATCCCACGTCATTGTTCAGGAAATACCTTCCAGTTTAACAACATTTTTTCCTTTTTCGGTTTCAGCTACTCAATCGGCCGAAATCAGCAGTGGAGGAATTTTTTTTGGCGCCTCCGAAGGCAGCGCATAAGTCGCTTGGATCTCAATATTTTTTTATGAAAAAATCATGTATCATAGGTAAAATGTAGCCAAATATATTCTTAATTTTCCGAAACATTTGATTGAGTAATTTTCGTCCAAAAAATTCCCGAAGATCACCCAAATTTTCAGCGTTCACACTGGGATATCCCCTTAAATGCAGTTGATATATTAACGGATTTATGTAAATTAAAGATTATATGTCTAAATTTTCAGCGCCACAATATATAGAATAATTAATTTTTCTGAGTGAATCACTTTTTCATACGAAAAAAGATTGTTAAATTCGCACATGATTTTATACCCGTTACTGTGGCCTAAGGCCTTAACAGTTTTTGAGTAATCCTGCACGCCAATTCCGGTAATGCAGTTTTGAGAAAAACGCGTTTGAAGTTCACGCCCGCTCCGAATCCGAGCGGTGAGGCACAGCGTTGACGGGCTGTAACGTTTGAAGTTTTACGAATTTCGCTTTGAAACTTTGGGAAAATCTTCTACATATATAGTTCTATCGTTTAAAGAAAGAAAAAAAAGAAATCGATTTTTTTTATCGTTGTAAATGTATATCCCGCCTTAAGGGGAGGGTAGGGGTTTCAGCGTGTAAAAAAACACTTTTCTGCGAAGTTTTTTCATCCATATAAAAAGAGTAAATTTATTGAAACCTTTTGTACATTGTCGAGTGTCATTTCAAGAACATTCCGTGAAATTTGTACACGAAAATATCCACAAACAAGCCGGTGCCGCGTTTTTCGCGAAAGCACTTTTTCAAAGTCCGTGTTCACTGCCATTTGAAAACTACATGACCGATTTATTTCAAACTTGGTACACACTTTCTGCATATAAAGTACCTCCCCACAACGGTTAGATAGAGATTTTTTTACATTGAGGGGGTTTTCCACCCCCAAAATGGCGGAATTTTTCGTGAAAAATAGCACTTCTCACTTTACATGACCACCAAAAATTTAGAAATGAAAAAAAAAAAATTATCAAACACCGTTGGGGGGAGGATTTGATGATACTTTGACTGAATTTTAATGGTACTTGATTTCAGATCATTTCTAGCTGAGATACAGTGAACACCGCAATTCGTGTTTTTCCAAAGGCGTTCTTGGAGAAGTTTTGTCACCGGCTTGTTTGTGGATATTTTCGCGTACAAATTTCACGGAATGTTCTTGAAATGACACTTAACAATGTACAAAAGGGTTCCATAAATTTACTCATTCATATAGATGAAAAAAATTTGCAAAAACGTATTTTTTTTCACGCTGAAACCCCTACCCTCCCGTTAATTGAATACGAATACATATTACTATTTTGAATATACTATTATTGCGATCGTATGTGGCAACGTAATAAACCGAAGTTTATTGACGATACGTTTAAAAAAACGATTTTGAAGAAAAAAAACGTCTTCTCGCAGCGAAATACGTTGTTTCAGTAGTTAGCACTTTGGATTTGGTGTGGCCGGTCTTTAAAAAAAAAAACTTGTCCAAAACTCACTTTTTTCAAGGGTGGTCTGCTCCGTATAAAATCGAGTACAACATTTCGCGCATCTTGTCGCGTGTGTGGAACGGGCGCCGGTGTTTTCCTCAAACGATATCGACGCTCTCTGATGTCGTTCATGAGAATTTCATACGGTGTGAGCTCAAACTCGGCGCCTCTTCCGCGTCCCCGTGACCGGCCGCGCTTGCCCAAGTTCTCCTCGACTTTCTTGAGTTTCACACCGTTTCGCAGCTCACCGATCACTTGTACCCAAAATCTCGCCTGTTGAAAACGCGACTTTGTCACTTAACGAGCGCACACTTGTCCTTCCGTGTGAAATCGCGCTTGATAAAGGAAACTATTTTTCGGGGGGCGTATGGCTTTTGCATGCTAATCAGGCTCGGTGTACTAAAGACGCGCAAGCACGCCTAACGATGCTTACGTACTTGTATCGCTCGCCAAATCCTAATGTCTGTCTATAATAAAACAGAATCATCGTCGTGAATATTACATCTGGACCTCTTCACCACCGGACTGAGGAAAATCCAATTTGTCAATGCCGTTGAAATTTTCAACATTACATTTCCAGTCGTTCGTGAAAGTTTTTAGCGAAATTTATTCAAGGCTTTTTTCATAAACCAACAAGAAAATGTGAATTCGTGGATTAAAATTTTTACGTTCCGTAGACGAGAATTTTGACTTTGCAAATTGATCATCCTACCTAGTCACGAGAGACTGGCAGATTCTTTCTTCGAGTTTGGTGTCTTACCCAATCGTCGAAATTCAAATTTTCCAGATGCTGCGACGACGCGGTCCCGTGTCTCGTACCGGCGCAGCTCGAAAAATTCTTCAGATTCGCCTGCCTCCGCTCGCTCGTTACTTTTTCGAGGAACTGCGAGAGCTCAAGCGCTTCGGAGACGAATGCACGTATGACGGCACGAAAGTGAGTGTCCGCGTGATCCTCGGAGCCTTGCGCGTGTCTTACGCACATCTTGAAGTTGCGATAATACGTCGTTACGATTGACAATAAGCGCGAACGAGACTAGTAGAGGAAAGCTTTAAGGGGTCTTTTCACTTTAGACGCTAAAAAAGCCTATTTTCATAATTTTTTTTTGATAGGTTTATATCACAGATATTGATATAAAAGTTGTTACACTTAAGGACTTAGGCCACAGTAACGGGTATAAAATCATGTGCGAATTTAACAATTTTTTTCGTATGAAAAAGTGATTCACTGATAAAATTAATTACACATCTATTTAGTATGAATATCAAGCTGTTAGAAAATATATGAAGCATTCCACACCAGGTGAAACACTAAAAAATCATGTGATTTTTAAATGGGCTCATAATTTGTTTTTAAGTTTATTCGAATGTCAAAAGCAACTACAATTTTTTTAGATTTTTTAATGGGATTTACACTCAAATTTGGATACCGGGAAATTCTTCTCGTTTTTTTTTTTCGATTCATTATACTCAAAAAGTGATGCATTGTACAAAAAAACGTCAAAGAAAAAAAACGTCGTTATATATATATATATATATATATATATATATATATATATAAGTATTAATAGTAGTATTAGTAGACTAACCATATTATAATTTACTCATTGTTTAACGATAAAAATATTCAAAAATGAAAAATTTCGAGGCAGACAAACAAAACCATAATTGAATTGAAAGGAGGAGGACAAAATGGTTCTAGATAACACTAAATATTCGTCGCAATCCACTGTTGTGCCTAAAACAATGGTCGATATTCAATATCCATGGTTCGATAAAATTCTTCATCAGTTAACCTTAAAAAATAATTGGAAGATATGAATTCTCCATCATGCCAATTTTTCTGTGGTTTGTTATGACATCAACGAAAGTTCTCTCAAATTTATAGAAACACAAAAGTGGGCGAACTTGACGAAAAAAATTGTTTTTACCTTATTTCGTTGAAAAATACATTAGCAGAATTTTTAACAGTTACGAAACATATATGATTGAAAAGTACATTCGAAAACCTAAATTTTCTTCTTTGACGTTTTTTTTTGTACACTGCATCACTTTTAGAATCACTTTAGCGAATCGAAAAAAATTTCCCGGTATCCGAATTCGAGTGTAAAATCCAATTTAAAAATCTTTAAAAAATTGTAGTTGCTTTTGACACTCGAACGAACTTAAAAACAAATTATGAGCCCATTTAAAAATTACATGATTTTTTAGTGTTTTACTTGGTGTGGAATGCTTCATATATATATATATATATATATATATATATATATATATATATATATATATATATATATATATATATATATATATATATATATATATATATATATATATATTAACGAACGAAATGGCCGACTACTCGAAACTTCTCGAAACAGCTTTTTTTCAATTGGTGTGACAAATAACTTCACCAATTTTCACTCGATTGACTTCAAATTTAAAAGTTATGTTCCTAATTGCATTTCGCAGAGAAGTACGTACGAAATTTCTGATTAATCGAAAAATTTTCATTTTATGAGCAGTTTATGAGCAGTTATAACGAAATTTTTCACCGAAAATTCATTTCTTAAGTTCAAATACCTACACCTTTTGAATAAAACCATATTTTTTAAATTCCGTACGTACTTCTCTAGGTATTCTAATGTAGATTGACGAGAATTTTTGTTTTTTGTTCTAGGTAAAAAATTGTGGATGCCAAATGTCACGCCGCGGAGCGCGTAAAAAAAAGATAACGAAAGAAAATATTAGTAGTCGGCCATTTTGTACATCGAAAAAAATATATATAAATTTTCTAACAGCTTGATATTCATACTAAATAGATGTGTATTTAACTTTATGGGTGAATCACTTTTTCACACGAAAAAAAATTGTTATATTCGCACAGGATTTTATACCCGTTACCGTGGCCTAATGCCTTAATAAATGCACTTTCTAAATACATTACAAAAATGTTTTTCATGTATTTATGTAACCCAAACAATCTTTAAACGCGTTTTTCTCGAAACAACGGCTTGCGACGGCTTGTTGATAAAATCTTCGAAACTGCTGAACCGATCCTTATCAAATTTTAACCACATATTCTTTACAACTATAGCTATAACGCATGTCAAGGATTTTTTTAAATTTTGCTATTTACTATTTTTTGTTGCTAAAAACGGTGAAAAAACACGTTTTTTTTTGTTTTTTCGAAAAATGTTCGCCATTTTGTTATTTTTGCACATATAAAAAATGGTATGATACGCGCCATAGCCATTGACATACTGAATCTAAAACCGTTTGATTTTTGGTTCGGATGATCCATCTCCGAAATTTCATCAACAGCGCAAACCGACAAGTTTTTTAGGACATTTTTTAACTGGCATTTTCGTCTATAAATAATGACACGAATATAAAAAAAAAATTTTAATGTATTTCGAAAGTGTATTTATTAAGTGTAACAACTTTTATATCAATATCTAAAAAAAACCGATCAAAAAAATTCATGAAAATAGCCTTTTTTAGCGTCTAAAGTGAGAAGACCCCTTAACGCTATACAGGGTGAGGCGTGTAATTTTGGATCTACAGATTGCTTGCAAATATTGATGTTGAAACAAAAAATCAGAGATCAAAGTTAATTTTGCGATGATTGATGTTTGTCTAGGGGGAGGCGCTAAAATGTATTGATTTTTATATTTCCGGTAATGTTTTAAATAAGTGACTTTTCCGAAAAATGAACCAAACATTTTTTTGTTGCTATTTTCTCATTCATTGGGTTATAAGTGATAATATTCAGTCGGGGGAAACTGAAATTCACCCCCCCCCCCCCCGGCCGCCCCATAAAAAGTTATGAGTTTTTGAAGTTCGCGGAAGCACGTCACAAAGTAGGGCTTTTTTGAACATTTCGACGCCTATATGGGGTTGGTGGGGGGATTTACAAAAGAAGCCTTCCTAAATGCAAACAAACCCAAATAAACCCAACCCCCCTGGCGTGAGGGGGTTGGGTTTGTTTGTATCCAGGAAGGCTTATTTTATAAATCCCCCCCCACATTTAGGTTTTAATACGGGAGTTTTTGAAGAATTCGAAACTATTTTTAACGATTTTTCGCTCGCTCGTAAAGAATTTGTCAACCCTTAGTAGTCTCACTTAGCTAGAATCACGTTATAGACATACTGGGTCCATGGGACTCAGGCATTTAAAAAAATTTATAAATAATTAAATAATGCATTGAGCTATATGAAGAAAATAGCGAGGTATAATTTGAACCTTGTTTAATACAAGGATATTGGTTAGAAATAAAAAATTATGCAAAAAAAACGTGAATAATTACTTCTTTTTACAAAAATTGCTGTAACTCTTGTAATTATTGATTAAAAAAAATGGTTTTATAATCTGGAAACAATGTACTTCGCAATAGACATAGCGGTTTCTGTGGGCTTTTCAAAAAGTATATTTATTTCATCCAACGCAGGTGCGATTTCGAAGGAAAGAATGAAACGCTTACGCATATGAAAAAATGAATGTTTTATTGGGAAAAAAAAGTTGTACGGCATCAAAATAATTTGTTTGCGTCCCGTGGACCCAGAGTGACTATTAAGGGTTAATGAAAATTTTTAGCTTCCCCCGACTGAATATAATAATGTATAACCCAATAAATGAGAAAATATCGATAAAAAATCAGGCTCATTTTTCGGAAAAGTCACTTATCTAAAGAACTACCATATTTTCTTTGTCTAAGGTTACGAAACAAAAAGTTCAATGACCCTCACATGCTTGAGCTTTGAATGGACTCAAATATGGTAAAAACCAATGTGCATGAATAGCGTGTGTGGTGAAAACTGATTCCATGCATTGCCTCATAATAAACGTAAGTGATATCCAATGTCTACAAAAAATTCGACATTCCTTACTTAATTCCTCAATGTTCCTTTTCTCTTTACATTGTACATAGCGTAAAGCTACAACGAATGATAACAACGATTGCATACCTGTAAAATACTTTGTATACTGCAATAAACCAAATTCTTTCCGTAAGACGTATTGCTTCTGGACATTGGCATGTCGTCCATTTCTCCAGAGTCGCGCTCTATACCCTCATCGTCGGTTTCCTGCAGCCTCTCCTCGGTATCCGGTTCGCATTCTACAAAAATACAAATGAATGTTACACGAAAAAATTCTTTTCCGTAAAAATAAACTACGAAGACGTTTGTCACGTTGATTCTTCTCGATACGGTGGCTCACCTTCGTCCCCGTGCGTCATTGTCGTTATGAGATCCTCGAGATCAGGAGACAGAGGCCTCTCTTCCTTCTCGTCCATGCCAAAATCGAGCGCCTTGAAAATCAAGATGCCGAGCGAGAAAATAACCTGTGTGGAACGAAACGTACATGAAAAAGGAGCGGTGGCATCTCGTAAAAATAGTATCCAGAATATTGGGTGTACAAATTTGCTTCCGCCGTTCTTTGATAGATAGCTGCAGTGGTCAGTGCTGGTCGAAATAGACAGACCCCGGGAAAAAAAAGTTCATGTCTGAGTGGATATGTTCATATATGTTTCAGATATTGTCATATATGTATTAGATATATTTATATCTGACATTTTACAGAATCATATATGATTAGGTCTGATCATATTCCACATCATATATGCATATATAAGATCATATCTGATCAAATACGGTATCTCGCCTGACCATACATGAACTCATATCTGTTTATATCTGGCTAAGTACCAAGGCGAGTTGGTACCGTTAATTCGTATCTGAACATACATGATGTGACATGTGAACGTATCTGTTCGTATAAAATCATATCCGATCAAATACGGCACCAGACTCTGCTATATAGATCTCATATATGTTTTTATCTGGTCAGGTACCAAGGCGAGTTGGCAGCGTGATACCATATCTGAAGATATCTGATGTGATATATGAGCAGGTACGTTCATATAAAATTCTATCCCATCAGATACGATACCGAACCTGGAAAATATACGAAGTCTTATACACTCGTACCTTATCGTATATGCAGTTCAGTCGGTCACACATGAAAACGTCTAAATATATGAAACGATATATGAGGATATGAGATGATATCCGATCAGATGCGGCACCTCACTTGACTGTATTATATGTGATCATGTGAGTTACTATAATATTGTTAATTATTAACACGTCAAGTGATGACGTGTCAATGACCCGGCTCTATATATGTAGACATTTTAATATCTTCATGACTGCTCTAATAAGGTTTGATCTGTTTCAACAGGGTAAGATTTGCTCTGATATAGTCGGAGTCATACCTGATGTGATAGTTCAGATAAACTATGATTCTATCATATGGGCAGGTCTATTGTTCATAGATGCCCAGGTCTATTGGGATCCACGGTATTTTATTCTTATACGTTCAAATCTGGTCCGGTAGGATCAGATCTGTCTGACATGATCAGATCTGGTCCAATAAGATTATATCTGTCTGACATGATCAGATCTGGCCCAATAAAATCAGATTTGCCTGACATCATCAGATCTGGCCCAATAAAATCAGATCTGTCTGACATGATCAGATCTGGCCCAATAAAATCAGATCTGTCTGACATGATCAGATCTTGCCCAATAAAATCAGATCGTGTCCAACAAGATCAGATCTTGCCTGGAGATTGGACCCGGTCAGACCTGCTGCGATATGGACGGGTCTGCTCTCAAAATTATAAAAATGACTCTGATGTGATCCTACATGGTCAGATATAAGCATACATGATCTGTCATGACACTACATGATCAGACCTGGCCATTTTTCTTGTCTGATCATATCTGATTCTACAGATATGATTCAGATACATTCAGATATATTCAGATATGAACGTTTTTCCCGGGTCATAAATTTATTTTCTATCGAAAATGTCAGTTTTCGAGCCAGATTCTCGTCATTGGCGGGAAGTTTTGATTTTCTGCTTCCATTTGAAGAAAACTGCGGCTGAGGCGCATCGAATGCTCTCAAGTACTTGCGGTGAGTCTGCTCTTAGCGAAAGAACATGCCGTGAGTAGTTTCGACGCTTCAAGAGCGGTGGTTTTGACGTCGAGGATCGGCATGGCGGTGGAAGAGAGAACATTTTCGAAGATTCCGAACTGGAGGCATTAGTTGATAAAGACTCGTGCCAAACGCAAGAAGAATTCGGCATCGAACGCAATTGATGCGTTTGAGACGAGCATTGAAGGAGAAACGGCCACAGTACCAAAAGAGACGCGACAAAGTTATCCTCCAGCATGACCATGCTCGGCCACATGTCTCAAGACCGGTCGAAATTGGAGGTCTTACCCCACCCGCCGTAATCTCCAGACGTTGCGCCTTTCGACTACCATTTGTTTCGATCGATGGCACACGGCCTGGCGGATCAGCATTTCCGCTCATATCAAGAAGTCCAAAAATGGATCAATTCGTGGATCGCCTCAAAAGACGCATCGTTTTTTTGAGATGGTATCCGACAATTGCCAAAAAGATCGGATAAAGTAGTAGCTAGCGACGGACGGAACTTTGAATCATGAATCGGTCATCACTTTTTGAGAATAAAGCCTCAAATTTTGGAAAAAAAACTGCGAAAGCAAAGTTGTACACTTAGTAAATTAAGGGGAGATATGGACCTCGATGATCGAGGTAGAGGATTTTTTTGTCCGTTACTTAGTTTTTGTTTCATAGGCAAAATAATAACTAATTTTTGGCCCAAAAATCACTATTTATGTTCAAACGTCCGCCATTTTGTCATAAATCGATATTTTCAAAATCGGCTATGACAAGTACTACATTATAGTATCTAATTTAATAATCTTTTTGGTTTTTTTTTCAGATGATTTTTGAAGAAACGCCAGTGGGTACCGTATGCGCAGATTTTTTTACGACGCTCCAAGGGTCATACAATATCTTTGTATATTTTTGATATTTTTAAATAAAGAAAATTAAACATATTTTTGAATGTATATACTTTTAGATCATTAAAACCTCAATCCGAAATTTCAAATAGTTTTCCGTGAAAAAATTCACAAAAATTACCTTTTTTCCGGCTCCTAGGTGTATATCTCCCCTTAAGGCCTTAGGCCTTACGTGTAGACAGTCAAGTAATACTTATAAATCCGTAAGGCCGTACTCCACAGTAACGGGTATAAAATCATGTGCGAATTTAACAATTTTTTCTCGCATGAAAAAGTGATTCGCTCATAAAATTTATTATACATCTATTTAGTATGAATATCAAGCTGTTAGAAAACATATATATTTTTTTTCGATGTACAAAATGTCCGACTACGCAAAAGTTCTCGAAACAGCTTTTTCCAATTGGCGTGACAAATAACTTTGACAATTTTCACTTGATTTACTCCAAATTTAAAAGTTATGTTCCTAATTGCATTTCGCAGAGAAGTACGTACGGAATTTCTGATTAATCGAAAACTTTTCATTTTATGAGCAGTTTATGAGCAGTTATAATGAAAATTCCCACTGAAAATTCATTTCTTAAGTTCAAATACCTACAACTTTTGAATAAAACAATATTTTTTGCAATTCCGTACGTACTTCTCTAGGTATTCTAATGTAGTACATGATCACTTTTTAATACGAAAAATAATTGTTAAATTCGCACATGAATCCCTGTTACTGTGGTCTAAGGCCTTAAGGGGAGGGTAGGGGTTTCAGCGTGAAAAAAAAACACTTTTTTCCGAATTTTTTTCATCTATATGGATAGAGTAAATTTATTGAAACCCTTTGTACACTGTTAAGTGTCATTTCAAGAACATTCCGTCAAATTTTTTACGCGAAAATATCCACAAACAAGCCGGCGCCGCGTTTTTCTCGAAACCACTTTTTCAATGTCCGTGTTCACTGCCATTTGAAAACTACATGACCGATTTATTTCAAACTTGGTACACACTTTCTACATGTAAAATACCTTCCCCCAACGGTTAGTTTGAGATTTTTTTTACATTGAGGGGGTTTTCCACCCCCAAAATGGCAGAATTTTTTGTGAAAAACAGCACTTTTCACTTTACACGACCACCAAAAATTTAGAAATGAAAATAAAAATTATCCAAGACCGTTGGGAGGAGGATTTGATGATACTTTGACTAAATTTTAATGGTACTTGATTTCAGATAATTTCTAGCTGAGATACAGTGAACACCGCAAATAGTGTTTTTCCAAAGGCGTTCTTGGAAAAGCTTTGTCACCGGCTTCTTTGTGGATATTTTCGCCTACAAATTTCACGGAATGTTCTCGAAATGACACTTAACAATGTACAAAAGATTTCAATAAATTTACTCCATCCGTATAGATGAAAAAAATTCGCAAGAAGGTGTTTTTTTTCACCCTGAAAACCCTACCCTTCCCTTAAATTGACTAATAAAATAATGGATAGTATACAAAAATAAGAAACAATATGCAAAACGGATACACATTTTATTTCAGCCACTTGCTCTGCTTTCCTTCAATCGCTAGAGGGCAAATATAACCCATTTAGAATGATTCTCCTCAAGGCTTTTCTCTTATTCTCACTCACCTTTTGCTCCGTCGGCAAAGAACTCTGAGAATCTGCAAGACGACGTAAGACGTAGCGTCAAAATTCAAAGTTTGAAAATAAACATGTATATAGTCAGTCAAATTGTCCAGGTCCGAAGCTTCTCACCTTTGGGCAAATCCAAAATGACGTAGCCGTCTTTGTGAAGTATTATTTGGGAGAATTCGGATATTTCTCGCATGCCGTCGCAGGGAAGCCGAGCGAGACTCTTGACGGTTTGATGACACAGAGCCCAAGCTTGTTCGCGACTGACGGGACCGTTGAAGCATTGCAAGATATCATGAAGGCTGATGCCGTCGTTGGCATTGAGTTTGCAATTTCCTCTCCTCGTTCTCTTCATCTTCGTCCTCGTTCTAGCGTCTTTGTCCTGTCTTTCGCTCGCGGCTTTTTCCGAAACGACCAGACTCATCTCTCGAACGCCGTTGTTGACGATTGGCGTGAATTTTCCTCCCAACGTTAACAATAACGTCGGGTACGGAGATATAGGAATGACAGTGACTGGAATATCCTCAGCGATCTTCTCTTTCGATCTTCGTGTCCTCTCGATTTCACCATTTTACGACAAATACAACATTTTTCAACGCATCACAGCCACTTCGAAGTGTTATTCGCAGCTCTCGCGAAATAGGTACAATATACTGCCGAAAATACGAAGCGATGGGCGTTCGAACGATATCGATATATGTATACTTCAAACTTTGAACGCTGAGAGAAAAACACACACACACACACACACCTACGTACACACTTTGCTTCGCGTCAAGCAAATAAATAGAACTGTAACACTTAATTTTATCTGGAACACGAAACAGCGAGCGCCGATTAAAAAAAGAAACGAATATCAGAAACCAGTTCAAATTGGCGAAATATTATCGAGTTGAAATCACAATCGGATATTCGTAAAATTTTGTACACATCAAAACACTTGTTTTTTTTCTTCTATCGGACAAAGTTCAGCGCAGCTCGAGTGAACTGTTATTTAGATGAATGGAAATCATATAGTTTCGCAACGGCAACAGTGTATCTAACAGAGTAATAGGGGTGGTGGGAGGCGTATGAATTGTAATTTCGTGTGTTTCAACTACGTACACGCGTGTAACGTGCGCGGTTGACATCCACTGTGCGAAAACTCCCCCTGCCGCAGCTCCCACACTGCGGAATAGTATCACAGCTGACGTTTGCCCCCACTCCCGCGTTTTTCTCTGTATCAATCGCAGTGCCGAGCAGCCCCCTGACCGCGGTCTTACATACAGCTCTTGCAACGAAGCTACATTTTCGTGGTGGGGGTAGGCACGCTTATCGGCTTCACTTTTCGATTCACTAGGCGCCGCTACGCGTCGCTACTAGCAAGGGGAAGTAGTTTCCCTCTTACCTCTTACCAGCCCCCTGACAGTGGCCCATTATTCCTAGCTCCATAAACTTAGCCGCCGACTATGGGAATATCGAATTTTTTTCGACGCCAATCGATTGTTAGTCGTTTGTTAGTGTTTGTTAGACAAAACCCAGCGTTTGTTAGACTTTATTTATTGAATAAAACGAAAAAAAAAATTTATGCCAAAGTTAGCCCCAGAAAATAGTTTTCTGGTGAATTCGAACTTTTCTTCGTAACCAATCGATTGTTAGTCGTTTGTTAGTGATTGTTAGTAACTTTATATCGTTTGTTAGAGCTCAATTATTAGTAAAATTAATGAAAAACTTTTCGGCCCTAGAGCGCGCTGCAAGCCAAGTGAAGATGGCGGCATCGTCGCGACAGCTGCTTCCGGCTTTCCACATGTGACTCGTCAATTTCAGCAAAACGATGATTCTTGTCATTCTATTAGATTGTTAGACGATCGCTAGTGATTGTTAGTTAACTTTCATCGTTTGTTAGAGCTCCATTTATATTTAATCGCTGAAAAACTTTTCGGCGCTAGAGCGCGCTGCTTGTCGCGAAGGTTGGCGGCATCGTCGGGACAGCTGCTTCCGGCTTTCCACATGTGACTCGTAAATTTCAGCAAAACGTTGATTCTTGTCATTCTATTAGATTGTTAGACGATCGCTAGTGATTGTAAGTCAATTTTCATCGTTGGTTAGATCTCCATTTTTATTTAATCGCCGAAAAACTTTTCGGCGCTAGAGCGCGCTGCTTGTCGCGAAGGTTGGCGGCATCGTCGCGACAGCTGCTTCCGGCTTTCCACATGTGACTCGTAAATTTCAGCAAAACGTTGATTCTTGTTATTCTATTAGATTGTTAGACGATCGCTAGTGATTGTTAGCCAATTTTCATCGTTTGTTAGATCTCCATTTTTATTTAATCGCCGAAAAACTTTTCGGCGCGAGAGCGCGCTGCATGTCGCGAAGGTTGGCAGCATCGCTGCGGCAGCTGTTACGACTTTGCACATGCATCTCGTCAATTTCAGCAAAACGTTGATTCTTATCATTCTATTAGATTGTTAGACGATCGCTAGTGATTGTTAGTTAACTTTCATCGTTTGTTAGAGCTCCATTTATATTTAATCGCTGAAAAACTTTTCGGCGCTAGAGCGCGCTGCTTGTCGCGAAGGTTGGCAGCAATCGTCGCGACAGCTGCTTCCGGCTATCCACATGTGACTCGTCAATTTCAGCAAAACGATGATTCTTGTCATTCTAATAGATTGTTAGACGATCGCTAGTGATTGTTAGTTAACTTTCATCGTTTGTTAGAGCTCCATTTATATTTAATCGCTGAAAAACTTTTCGGCGCTAGAGCGCGCTGCTTGTCGCGAAGGTTGGCAGCATCGTCGCGACAGCTGCTTCCGGCTTTTCACATGTGACTCGTAAATTTCAGCAAAACGTTGATTCTTGTCATTCTATTAGATGGTTAGACGATCGCTAATGATTGTTAGTTAACTTTCATCGTTTGTTAGAGCTCCATTTATATTTAATCGCTGAAAAACTTTTCGGCGCTAGAGCGCGCTGCTTGTCGCGTAGGTTGGCGGCATCGTCGGGACAGCTGCTTCCGGCTTTCCACATGTGACTCTTCAATTTCAGCAAAACGTTGATTCTTGTCATTCTATTAGATTGTTAGACGATCGCTAGTGATTGTTAGTTAACTTTCATCGTTTGTTAGAGCTCCATTTATATTTAATCGCTGAAAAACTTTTCGGCGCTAGAGCGCGCTGCTTGTCGCGAAGGTTGGCAGCATCGTCGCGACAGCTGCTTCCGGCTATCCACATGTGACTCGTCAATTTCAGCAAAACGATGATTCTTGTCATTCTAATAGATTGTTAGGCGATCGCTAGTGATTGTTAGTTAACTTTCATCGTTTGTTAGAGCTCCATTTATATTTAATCGCTGAAAAACTTTTCGGCGCTAGAGCGCGCTGCTTGTCGCGAAGGTTGGCAGCGTCGTCGCGACAGCTGCTTCCGGCTTTTCACATGTGACTCGTAAATTTCAGCAAAACGTTGATTCTTGTCATTCTATTAGATGGTTAGACGATCGCTAATGATTGTTAGTTAACTTTCATCGTTTGTTAGAGCTCCATTTATATTTAATCGCTGAAAAACTTTTCGGCGCTAGAGCGCGCTGCTTGTCGCGTAGGTTGGCGGCATCGTCGGGACAGCTGCTTCCGGCTTTCCACATGTGACTCGTAAACTTCAGCAAAACGTTGATTCTTGTCATTCTATTAGATTGTTAGACGATCGCTAGTGATGGTTAGTTAACTTTCATCGTTTGTTAGATCTCCATTTTTATTTAATCGCCGAAAAACTTTTCGGCGCTAGAGCGCGCTGCTTGTCGCGAAGGTTGGCGGCATCGTCGCGACAGCTGCTTCCGGCTTTCCACATGTGACTCGTCAATTTCAGCAAAACGTTGATTCTTGTCATTCTATTAGATTGTTAGACGATCGCTAGTGATTGTAAGTCAATTTTCATCGTTTGTTAGATCTCCATTTTTATTTAATCGCCGAAAAACTTTTCGGCGCTAGAGCGCGCTGCTTGTCGCGAAGGTTGGCAGCATCGTCGCGACAGCTGCTTCCGGCTATCCACATGTGACTCGTCAATTTCAGCAAAACGATGATTCTTGTCATTCTAATAGATTGTTAGACGATCGCTAGTGATTGTTAGTTAACTTTCATCGTTTGTTAGAGCTCCATTTATATTTAATCGCTGAAAAACTTTTCGGCGCTAGAGCGCGCTGCTTGTCGCGAAGGTTGGCAGCATCGTCGCGACAGCTGCTTCCGGCTTTCCACATGTGACTCGTAAACTTCAGCAAAACGTTGATTCTTGTCATTCTATTAGATTGTTAGACGATCGCTAGTGATGGTTAGTTAACTTTCATCGTTTGTTAGAGCTCCATTTTTATTTAATCGCCGAAAAACTTTTCGGCGCTAGAGCGCGCTGCTTGTCGCGAAGGTTGGCGGCATCGTCGCGACAGCTGCTTCCGGCTTTCCACATGTGACTCGTCAATTTCAGCAAAACGTTGATTCTTGTCATTCTATTAGATTGTTAGACGATCGCTAGTGATTGTAAGTCAATTTTCATCGTTTGTTAGATCTCCATTTTTATTTAATCGCCGAAAAACTTTTCGGCGCTAGAGCGCGCTGCTTGTCGCGAAGGTTGGCAGCATCGTCGCGACAGCTGCTTCCGGCTATCCACATGTGACTCGTCAATTTCAGCAAAACGATGATTCTTGTCATTCTAATAGATTGTTAGACGATCGCTAGTGATTGTTAGTTAACTTTCATCGTTTGTTAGAGCTCCATTTATATTTAATCGCGGAAAAACTTTTCGGCGCTAGAGCGCGCTGCTTGTCGCGAAGGTTGGCAGCATCGTCGCGACAGCTGCTTCCGGCTTTTCACATGTGACTCGTAAATTTCAGCAAAACGTTGATTCTTGTCATTCTATTAGATGGTTAGACAATCGCTAGTGATTGTTAGTTAACTTTCATCGTTTGTTAGAGCTCCATTTATATTTAATCGCTGAAAAACTTTTCGGCGCTAGAGCGCGCTGCTTGTCGCGAAGGTTGGCAGCATCGTCGCGACAGCTGCTTCCGGCTTTTCACATGTGACTCGTAAATTTCAGCAAAACGTTGATTCTTGTCATTCTATTAGATGGTTAGACGATCGCTAGTGATTGTTAGTTAACTTTCATCGTTTGTTAGAGCTCCATTTATATTTAATCGCTGAAAAACTTTTCGGCGCTAGAGCGCGCTGCTTGTCGCGAAGGTTGGCGGCATCGTCGGGACAGCTGCTTCCGGCTTTCCACATGTGACTCATAAATTTCAGCAAAACGTTGATTCTTGTCATTCTATTAGATTGTTAGACGATCGCTAGTGATTGTAAGTCAATTTTCATCGTTTGTTAGATCTCCATTTTTATTTAATCGCCGAAAAACTTTTCGGCGCTAGAGCGCGCTGCTTGTCGCGAAGGTTGGCGGCATCGTCGCGACAGCTGCTTCCGGCTTTCCACATGTGACTCGTAAAGTTCAGCAAAACGTTGATTCTTGTCATTCTATTAGATTGTTAGACGATCGCTAGTGATTGTAAGTCAATTTTCATCGTTTGTTAGATCTCCATTTTTATTTAATCGCCGAAAAACTTTTCGGCGCTAGAGCGCGCTGCTTGTCGCGAAGGTTGGCAGCATCGTCGCGACAGCTGCTTCCGGCTATCCACATGTGACTCGTCAATTTCAGCAAAACGATGATTCTTGTCATTCTAATAGATTGTTAGGCGATCGCTAGTGATTGTTAGTTAACTTTCATCGTTTGTTAGAGCTCCATTTATATTTAATCGCTGAAAAACTTTTCGGCGCTAGAGCGCGCTGCTTGTCGCGAAGGTTGGCAGCGTCGTCGCGACAGCTGCTTCCGGCTTTTCACATGTGACTCGTAAATTTCAGCAAAACGTTGATTCTTGTCATTCTATTAGATGGTTAGACGATCGCTAATGATTGTTAGTTAACTTTCATCGTTTGTTAGAGCTCCATTTATATTTAATCGCTGAAAAACTTTTCGGCGCTAGAGCGCGCTGCTTGTCGCGTAGGTTGGCGGCATCGTCGGGACAGCTGCTTCCGGCTTTCCACATGTGACTCGTAAATTTCAGCAAAACGTTGATTCTTGTCATTCTATTAGATTGTTAGACGATCGCTAGTGATGGTTAGTTAACTTTCATCGTTTGTTAGATCTCCATTTTTATTTAATCGCCGAAAAACTTTTCGGCGCTAGAGCGCGCTGCTTGTCGCGAAGGTTGGCGGCATCGTCGCGACAGCTGCTTCCGGCTTTCCACATGTGACTCGTAAAGTTCAGCAAAACGTTGATTCTTGTCATTCTATTAGATTGTTAGACGATCGCTAGTGATTGTAAGTCAATTTTCATCGTTTGTTAGATCTCCATTTTTATTTAATCGCCGAAAAACTTTTCGGCGCTAGAGCGCGCTGCTTGTCGCGAAGGTTGGCAGCATCGTCGCGACAGCTGCTTCCGGCTATCCACATGTGACTCGTCAATTTCAGCAAAACGATGATTCTTGTCATTCTAATAGATTGTTAGGCGATCGCTAGTGATTGTTAGTTAACTTTCATCGTTTGTTAGAGCTCCATTTATATTTAATCGCTGAAAAACTTTTCGGCGCTAGAGCGCGCTGCTTGTCGCGAAGGTTGGCAGCGTCGTCGCGACAGCTGCTTCCGGCTTTTCACATGTGACTCGTAAATTTCAGCAAAACGTTGATTCTTGTCATTCTATTAGATGGTTAGACGATCGCTAATGATTGTTAGTTAACTTTCATCGTTTGTTAGAGCTCCATTTATATTTAATCGCTGAAAAACTTTTCGGCGCTAGAGCGCGCTGCTTGTCGCGTAGGTTGGCGGCATCGTCGGGACAGCTGCTTCCGGCTTTCCACATGTGACTCGTAAATTTCAGCAAAACGTTGATTCTTGTCATTCTATTAGATGGTTAGACAATCGCTAGTGATTGTTAGTTAACTTTCATCGTTTGTTAGAGCTCCATTTATATTTAATCGGTGAAAAACTTTTCGGCGCTAGAGCGCGCTGCTTGTCGCGAAGGTTGGCAGCATCGTCGCGACAGCTGCTTCCGGCTATCCACATGTGACTCGTCAATTTCAGCAAAACGATGATTCTTGTCATTCTAATAGATTGTTAGGCGATCGCTAGTGATTGTTAGTTAACTTTCATCGTTTGTTAGAGCTCCATTTATATTTAATCGCTGAAAAACTTTTCGGCGCTAGAGCGCGCTGCTTGTCGCGAAGGTTGGCAGCGTCGTCGCGACAGCTGCTTCCGGCTTTTCACATGTGACTCGTAAATTTCAGCAAAACGTTGATTCTTGTCATTCTATTAGATGGTTAGACGATCGCTAATGATTGTTAGTTAACTTTCATCGTTTGTTAGAGCTCCATTTATATTTAATCGCTGAAAAACTTTTCGGCGCTAGAGCGCGCTGCTTGTCGCGTAGGTTGGCGGCATCGTCGGGACAGCTGCTTCCGGCTTTCCACATGTGACTCGTAAATTTCAGCAAAACGTTGATTCTTGTCATTCTATTAGATTGTTAGACGATCGCTAGTGATGGTTAGTTAACTTTCATCGTTTGTTAGATCTCCATTTTTATTTAATCGCCGAAAAACTTTTCGGCGCTAGAGCGCGCTGCTTGTCGCGAAGGTTGGCGGCATCGTCGCGACAGCTGCTTCCGGCTTTCCACATGTGACTCGTCAATTTCAGCAAAACGTTGATTCTTGTCATTCTATTAGATTGTTAGACGATCGCTAGTGATTGTAAGTCAATTTTCATCGTTTGTTAGATCTCCATTTTTATTTAATCGCCGAAAAACTTTTCGGCGCTAGAGCGCGCTGCTTGTCGCGAAGGTTGGCGGCATCGTCGCGACAGCTGCTTCCGGCTTTCCACATGTGACTCGTCAATTTCAGCAAAACGTTGATTCTTGTCATTCTATTAGATTGTTAGACGATCGCTAGTGATTGTAAGTCAATTTTCATCGTTTGTTAGATCTCCATTTTTATTTAATCGCCGAAAAACTTTTCGGCGCTAGAGCGCGCTGCTTGTCGCGAAGGTTGGCAGCATCGTCGCGACAGCTGCTTCCGGCTATCCACATGTGACTCGTCAATTTCAGCAAAACGATGATTCTTGTCATTCTAATAGATTGTTAGACGATCGCTAGTGATTGTTAGTTAACTTTCATCGTTTGTTAGAGCTCCATTTATATTTAATCGCTGAAAAACTTTTCGGCGCTAGAGCGCGCTGCTTGTCGCGAAGGTTGGCAGCATCGTCGCGACAGCTGCTTCCGGCTTTTCACATGTGACTCGTAAATTTCAGCAAAACGTTGATTCTTGTCATTCTATTAGATGGTTAGACGATCGCTAGTGATTGTTAGTTAACTTTCATCGTTTGTTAGAGCTCCATTTATATTTAATCGCTGAAAAACTTTTCGGCGCTAGAGCGCGCTGCTTGTCGCGAAGGTTGGCGGCATCGTCGGGACAGCTGCTTCCGGCTTTCCACATGTGACTCATAAATTTCAGCAAAACGTTGATTCTTGTCATTCTATTAGATTGTTAGACGATCGCTAGTGATTGTAAGTCAATTTTCATCGTTTGTTAGATCTCCATTTTTATTTAATCGCCGAAAAACTTTTCGGCGCTAGAGCGCGCTGCTTGTCGCGAAGGTTGGCGGCATCGTCGCGACAGCTGCTTCCGGCTTTCCACATGTGACTCGTAAAGTTCAGCAAAACGTTGATTCTTGTCATTCTATTAGATTGTTAGACGATCGCTAGTGATTGTAAGTCAATTTTCATCGTTTGTTAGATCTCCATTTTTATTTAATCGCCGAAAAACTTTTCGGCGCTAGAGCGCGCTGCTTGTCGCGAAGGTTGGCAGCATCGTCGCGACAGCTGCTTCCGGCTATCCACATGTGACTCGTCAATTTCAGCAAAACGATGATTCTTGTCATTCTAATAGATTGTTAGGCGATCGCTAGTGATTGTTAGTTAACTTTCATCGTTTGTTAGAGCTCCATTTATATTTAATCGCTGAAAAACTTTTCGGCGCTAGAGCGCGCTGCTTGTCGCGAAGGTTGGCAGCGTCGTCGCGACAGCTGCTTCCGGCTTTTCACATGTGACTCGTAAATTTCAGCAAAACGTTGATTCTTGTCATTCTATTAGATGGTTAGACGATCGCTAATGATTGTTAGTTAACTTTCATCGTTTGTTAGAGCTCCATTTATATTTAATCGCTGAAAAACTTTTCGGCGCTAGAGCGCGCTGCTTGTCGCGTAGGTTGGCGGCATCGTCGGGACAGCTGCTTCCGGCTTTCCACATGTGACTCGTAAATTTCAGCAAAACGTTGATTCTTGTCATTCTATTAGATTGTTAGACGATCGCTAGTGATGGTTAGTTAACTTTCATCGTTTGTTAGATCTCCATTTTTATTTAATCGCCGAAAAACTTTTCGGCGCTAGAGCGCGCTGCTTGTCGCGAAGGTTGGCGGCATCGTCGCGACAGCTGCTTCCGGCTTTCCACATGTGACTCGTAAAGTTCAGCAAAACGTTGATTCTTGTCATTCTATTAGATTGTTAGACGATCGCTAGTGATTGTAAGTCAATTTTCATCGTTTGTTAGATCTCCATTTTTATTTAATCGCCGAAAAACTTTTCGGCGCTAGAGCGCGCTGCTTGTCGCGAAGGTTGGCAGCATCGTCGCGACAGCTGCTTCCGGCTATCCACATGTGACTCGTCAATTTCAGCAAAACGATGATTCTTGTCATTCTAATAGATTGTTAGGCGATCGCTAGTGATTGTTAGTTAACTTTCATCGTTTGTTAGAGCTCCATTTATATTTAATCGCTGAAAAACTTTTCGGCGCTAGAGCGCGCTGCTTGTCGCGAAGGTTGGCAGCGTCGTCGCGACAGCTGCTTCCGGCTTTTCACATGTGACTCGTAAATTTCAGCAAAACGTTGATTCTTGTCATTCTATTAGATGGTTAGACGATCGCTAATGATTGTTAGTTAACTTTCATCGTTTGTTAGAGCTCCATTTATATTTAATCGCTGAAAAACTTTTCGGCGCTAGAGCGCGCTGCTTGTCGCGTAGGTTGGCGGCATCGTCGGGACAGCTGCTTCCGGCTTTCCACATGTGACTCGTAAATTTCAGCAAAACGTTGATTCTTGTCATTCTATTAGATGGTTAGACAATCGCTAGTGATTGTTAGTTAACTTTCATCGTTTGTTAGAGCTCCATTTATATTTAATCGGTGAAAAACTTTTCGGCGCTAGAGCGCGCTGCTTGTCGCGAAGGTTGGCAGCATCGTCGCGACAGCTGCTTCCGGCTTTCCACATGTGACTCGTCAATTTCAGCAAAACGATGATTCTTGTCATTCTAATAGATTGTTAGACGATCGCTAGTGATTGTTAGTTAACTTTCATCGTTTGTTAGAGCTCCATTTATATTTAATCGCTGAAAAACTTTTCGGCGCTAGAGCGCGCTGCTTGTCGCGTAGGTTGGCGGCATCGTCGGGACAGCTGCTTCCGGCTTTCCACATGTGACTCGTAAATTTCAGCAAAACGTTGATTCTTGTCATTCTATTAGATTGTTAGACGATCGCTAGTGATGGTTAGTTAACTTTCATCGTTTGTTAGATCTCCATTTTTATTTAATCGCCGAAAAACTTTTCGGCGCTAGAGCGCGCTGCTTGTCGCGTAGGTTGGCGGCATCGTCGGGACAGCTGCTTCCGGCTTTCCACATGTGACTCGTAAATTTCAGCAAAACGTTGATTCTTGTCATTCTATTAGATTGTTAGACGATCGCTAGTGATGGTTAGTTAACTTTCATCGTTTGTTAGATCTCCATTTTTATTTAATCGCCGAAAAACTTTTCGGCGCTAGAGCGCGCTGCTTGTCGCGAAGGTTGGCGGCATCGTCGCGACAGCTGCTTCCGGCTTTCCACATGTGACTCGTCAATTTCAGCAAAACGTTGATTCTTGTCATTCTATTAGATTGTTAGACGATCGCTAGTGATTGTAAGTCAATTTTCATCGTTTGTTAGATCTCCATTTTTATTTAATCGCCGAAAAACTTTTCGGCGCTAGAGCGCGCTGCTTGTCGCGAAGGTTGGCGGCATCGTCGCGACAGCTGCTTCCGGCTTTCCACATGTGACTCGTCAATTTCAGCAAAACGTTGATTCTTGTCATTCTATTAGATTGTTAGACGATCGCTAGTGATTGTAAGTCAATTTTCATCGTTTGTTAGATCTCCATTTTTATTTAATCGCCGAAAAACTTTTCGGCGCTAGAGCGCGCTGCTTGTCGCGAAGGTTGGCAGCATCGTCGCGACAGCTGCTTCCGGCTATCCACATGTGACTCGTCAATTTCAGCAAAACGATGATTCTTGTCATTCTAATAGATTGTTAGACGATCGCTAGTGATTGTTAGTTAACTTTCATCGTTTGTTAGAGCTCCATTTATATTTAATCGCTGAAAAACTTTTCGGCGCTAGAGCGCGCTGCTTGTCGCGAAGGTTGGCAGCATCGTCGCGACAGCTGCTTCCGGCTTTTCACATGTGACTCGTAAATTTCAGCAAAACGTTGATTCTTGTCATTCTATTAGTTGGTTAGACAATCGCTAGTGATTGTTAGTTAACTTTCATCGTTTGTTAGAGCTCCATTTATATTTAATCGCTGAAAAACTTTTCGGCGCTAGAGCGCGCTGCTTGTCGCGAAGGTTGGCAGCATCGTCGCGACAGCTGCTTCCGGCTTTTCACATGTGACTCGTAAATTTCAGCAAAACGTTGATTCTTGTCATTCTATTAGATGGTTAGACGATCGCTAGTGATTGTTAGTTAACTTTCATCGTTTGTTAGAGCTCCATTTATATTTAATCGCTGAAAAACTTTTCGGCGCTAGAGCGCGCTGCTTGTCGCGAAGGTTGGCGGCATCGTCGGGACAGCTGCTTCCGGCTTTCCACATGTGACTCATAAATTTCAGCAAAACGTTGATTCTTGTCATTCTATTAGATTGTTAGACGATCGCTAGTGATTGTAAGTCAATTTTCATCGTTTGTTAGATCTCCATTTTTATTTAATCGCCGAAAAACTTTTCGGCGCTAGAGCGCGCTGCTTGTCGCGAAGGTTGGCGGCATCGTCGCGACAGCTGCTTCCGGCTTTCCACATGTGACTCGTAAAGTTCAGCAAAACGTTGATTCTTGTCATTCTATTAGATTGTTAGACGATCGCTAGTGATTGTAAGTCAATTTTCATCGTTTGTTAGATCTCCATTTTTATTTAATCGCCGAAAAACTTTTCGGCGCTAGAGCGCGCTGCTTGTCGCGAAGGTTGGCAGCATCGTCGCGACAGCTGCTTCCGGCTATCCACATGTGACTCGTCAATTTCAGCAAAACGATGATTCTTGTCATTCTAATAGATTGTTAGGCGATCGCTAGTGATTGTTAGTTAACTTTCATCGTTTGTTAGAGCTCCATTTATATTTAATCGCTGAAAAACTTTTCGGCGCTAGAGCGCGCTGCTTGTCGCGAAGGTTGGCAGCGTCGTCGCGACAGCTGCTTCCGGCTTTTCACATGTGACTCGTAAATTTCAGCAAAACGTTGATTCTTGTCATTCTATTAGATGGTTAGACGATCGCTAATGATTGTTAGTTAACTTTCATCGTTTGTTAGAGCTCCATTTATATTTAATCGCTGAAAAACTTTTCGGCGCTAGAGCGCGCTGCTTGTCGCGTAGGTTGGCGGCATCGTCGGGACAGCTGCTTCCGGCTTTCCACATGTGACTCGTAAATTTCAGCAAAACGTTGATTCTTGTCATTCTATTAGATGGTTAGACAATCGCTAGTGATTGTTAGTTAACTTTCATCGTTTGTTAGAGCTCCATTTATATTTAATCGGTGAAAAACTTTTCGGCGCTAGAGCGCGCTGCTTGTCGCGAAGGTTGGCAGCATCGTCGCGACAGCTGCTTCCGGCTTTCCACATGTGACTCGTCAATTTCAGCAAAACGATGATTCTTGTCATTCTAATAGATTGTTAGACGATCGCTAGTGATTGTTAGTTAACTTTCATCGTTTGTTAGAGCTCCATTTATATTTAATCGCTGAAAAACTTTTCGGCGCTAGAGCGCGCTGCTTGTCGCGTAGGTTGGCGGCATCGTCGGGACAGCTGCTTCCGGCTTTCCACATGTGACTCGTAAATTTCAGCAAAACGTTGATTCTTGTCATTCTATTAGATTGTTAGACGATCGCTAGTGATGGTTAGTTAACTTTCATCGTTTGTTAGAGCTCCATTTATATTTAATCGGTGAAAAACTTTTCGGCGCTAGAGCGCGCTGCTTGTCGCGAAGGTTGGCAGCATCGTCGCGACAGCTGCTTCCGGCTTTCCACATGTGACTCGTCAATTTCAGCAAAACGATGATTCTTGTCATTCTAATAGATTGTTAGACGATCGCTAGTGATTGTTAGTTAACTTTCATCGTTTGTTAGAGCTCCATTTATATTTAATCGCTGAAAAACTTTTCGGCGCTAGAGCGCGCTGCTTGTCGCGTAGGTTGGCGGCATCGTCGGGACAGCTGCTTCCGGCTTTCCACATGTGACTCGTAAATTTCAGCAAAACGTTGATTCTTGTCATTCTATTAGATTGTTAGACGATCGCTAGTGATGGTTAGTTAACTTTCATCGTTTGTTAGATCTCCATTTTTATTTAATCGCCGAAAAACTTTTCGGCGCTAGAGCGCGCTGCTTGTCGCGAAGGTTGGCGGCATCGTCGCGACAGCTGCTTCCGGCTTTCCACATGTGACTCGTCAATTTCAGCAAAACGTTGATTCTTGTCATTCTATTAGATTGTTAGACGATCGCTAGTGATTGTAAGTCAATTTTCATCGTTTGTTAGATCTCCATTTTTATTTAATCGCCGAAAAACTTTTCGGCGCTAGAGCGCGCTGCTTGTCGCGAAGGTTGGCGGCATCGTCGCGACAGCTGCTTCCGGCTTTCCACATGTGACTCGTCAATTTCAGCAAAACGTTGATTCTTGTCATTCTATTAGATTGTTAGACGATCGCTAGTGATTGTAAGTCAATTTTCATCGTTTGTTAGATCTCCATTTTTATTTAATCGCCGAAAAACTTTTCGGCGCTAGAGCGCGCTGCTTGTCGCGAAGGTTGGCAGCATCGTCGCGACAGCTGCTTCCGGCTATCCACATGTGACTCGTCAATTTCAGCAAAACGATGATTCTTGTCATTCTAATAGATTGTTAGGCGATCGCTAGTGATTGTTAGTTAACTTTCATCGTTTGTTAGAGCTCCATTTATATTTAATCGCTGAAAAACTTTTCGGCGCTAGAGCGCGCTGCTTGTCGCGAAGGTTGGCAGCGTCGTCGCGACAGCTGCTTCCGGCTTTTCACATGTGACTCGTAAATTTCAGCAAAACGTTGATTCTTGTCATTCTATTAGATGGTTAGACGATCGCTAATGATTGTTAGTTAACTTTCATCGTTTGTTAGAGCTCCATTTATATTTAATCGCTGAAAAACTTTTCGGCGCTAGAGCGCGCTGCTTGTCGCGTAGGTTGGCGGCATCGTCGGGACAGCTGCTTCCGGCTTTCCACATGTGACTCGTAAATTTCAGCAAAACGTTGATTCTTGTCATTCTATTAGATTGTTAGACGATCGCTAGTGATGGTTAGTTAACTTTCATCGTTTGTTAGATCTCCATTTTTATTTAATCGCCGAAAAACTTTTCGGCGCTAGAGCGCGCTGCTTGTCGCGAAGGTTGGCGGCATCGTCGCGACAGCTGCTTCCGGCTTTCCACATGTGACTCGTAAAGTTCAGCAAAACGTTGATTCTTGTCATTCTATTAGATTGTTAGACGATCGCTAGTGATTGTAAGTCAATTTTCATCGTTTGTTAGATCTCCATTTTTATTTAATCGCCGAAAAACTTTTCGGCGCTAGAGCGCGCTGCTTGTCGCGAAGGTTGGCAGCATCGTCGCGACAGCTGCTTCCGGCTATCCACATGTGACTCGTCAATTTCAGCAAAACGATGATTCTTGTCATTCTAATAGATTGTTAGGCGATCGCTAGTGATTGTTAGTTAACTTTCATCGTTTGTTAGAGCTCCATTTATATTTAATCGCTGAAAAACTTTTCGGCGCTAGAGCGCGCTGCTTGTCGCGAAGGTTGGCAGCGTCGTCGCGACAGCTGCTTCCGGCTTTTCACATGTGACTCGTAAATTTCAGCAAAACGTTGATTCTTGTCATTCTATTAGATGGTTAGACGATCGCTAATGATTGTTAGTTAACTTTCATCGTTTGTTAGAGCTCCATTTATATTTAATCGCTGAAAAACTTTTCGGCGCTAGAGCGCGCTGCTTGTCGCGTAGGTTGGCGGCATCGTCGGGACAGCTGCTTCCGGCTTTCCACATGTGACTCGTAAATTTCAGCAAAACGTTGATTCTTGTCATTCTATTAGATGGTTAGACAATCGCTAGTGATTGTTAGTTAACTTTCATCGTTTGTTAGAGCTCCATTTATATTTAATCGGTGAAAAACTTTTCGGCGCTAGAGCGCGCTGCTTGTCGCGAAGGTTGGCAGCATCGTCGCGACAGCTGCTTCCGGCTTTCCACATGTGACTCGTCAATTTCAGCAAAACGATGATTCTTGTCATTCTAATAGATTGTTAGACGATCGCTAGTGATTGTTAGTTAACTTTCATCGTTTGTTAGAGCTCCATTTATATTTAATCGCTGAAAAACTTTTCGGCGCTAGAGCGCGCTGCTTGTCGCGTAGGTTGGCGGCATCGTCGGGACAGCTGCTTCCGGCTTTCCACATGTGACTCGTAAATTTCAGCAAAACGTTGATTCTTGTCATTCTATTAGATTGTTAGACGATCGCTAGTGATGGTTAGTTAACTTTCATCGTTTGTTAGATCTCCATTTTTATTTAATCGCCGAAAAACTTTTCGGCGCTAGAGCGCGCTGCTTGTCGCGTAGGTTGGCGGCATCGTCGGGACAGCTGCTTCCGGCTTTCCACATGTGACTCGTAAATTTCAGCAAAACGTTGATTCTTGTCATTCTATTAGATTGTTAGACGATCGCTAGTGATGGTTAGTTAACTTTCATCGTTTGTTAGATCTCCATTTTTATTTAATCGCCGAAAAACTTTTCGGCGCTAGAGCGCGCTGCTTGTCGCGAAGGTTGGCGGCATCGTCGCGACAGCTGCTTCCGGCTTTCCACATGTGACTCGTCAATTTCAGCAAAACGTTGATTCTTGTCATTCTATTAGATTGTTAGACGATCGCTAGTGATTGTAAGTCAATTTTCATCGTTTGTTAGATCTCCATTTTTATTTAATCGCCGAAAAACTTTTCGGCGCTAGAGCGCGCTGCTTGTCGCGAAGGTTGGCGGCATCGTCGCGACAGCTGCTTCCGGCTTTCCACATGTGACTCGTCAATTTCAGCAAAACGTTGATTCTTGTCATTCTATTAGATTGTTAGACGATCGCTAGTGATTGTAAGTCAATTTTCATCGTTTGTTAGATCTCCATTTTTATTTAATCGCCGAAAAACTTTTCGGCGCTAGAGCGCGCTGCTTGTCGCGAAGGTTGGCAGCATCGTCGCGACAGCTGCTTCCGGCTATCCACATGTGACTCGTCAATTTCAGCAAAACGATGATTCTTGTCATTCTAATAGATTGTTAGACGATCGCTAGTGATTGTTAGTTAACTTTCATCGTTTGTTAGAGCTCCATTTATATTTAATCGCTGAAAAACTTTTCGGCGCTAGAGCGCGCTGCTTGTCGCGAAGGTTGGCAGCATCGTCGCGACAGCTGCTTCCGGCTTTTCACATGTGACTCGTAAATTTCAGCAAAACGTTGATTCTTGTCATTCTATTAGTTGGTTAGACAATCGCTAGTGATTGTTAGTTAACTTTCATCGTTTGTTAGAGCTCCATTTATATTTAATCGCTGAAAAACTTTTCGGCGCTAGAGCGCGCTGCTTGTCGCGAAGGTTGGCAGCATCGTCGCGACAGCTGCTTCCGGCTTTTCACATGTGACTCGTAAATTTCAGCAAAACGTTGATTCTTGTCATTCTATTAGATGGTTAGACGATCGCTAGTGATTGTTAGTTAACTTTCATCGTTTGTTAGAGCTCCATTTATATTTAATCGCTGAAAAACTTTTCGGCGCTAGAGCGCGCTGCTTGTCGCGAAGGTTGGCGGCATCGTCGGGACAGCTGCTTCCGGCTTTCCACATGTGACTCATAAATTTCAGCAAAACGTTGATTCTTGTCATTCTATTAGATTGTTAGACGATCGCTAGTGATTGTAAGTCAATTTTCATCGTTTGTTAGATCTCCATTTTTATTTAATCGCCGAAAAACTTTTCGGCGCTAGAGCGCGCTGCTTGTCGCGAAGGTTGGCGGCATCGTCGCGACAGCTGCTTCCGGCTTTCCACATGTGACTCGTAAAGTTCAGCAAAACGTTGATTCTTGTCATTCTATTAGATTGTTAGACGATCGCTAGTGATTGTAAGTCAATTTTCATCGTTTGTTAGATCTCCATTTTTATTTAATCGCCGAAAAACTTTTCGGCGCTAGAGCGCGCTGCTTGTCGCGAAGGTTGGCAGCATCGTCGCGACAGCTGCTTCCGGCTATCCACATGTGACTCGTCAATTTCAGCAAAACGATGATTCTTGTCATTCTAATAGATTGTTAGGCGATCGCTAGTGATTGTTAGTTAACTTTCATCGTTTGTTAGAGCTCCATTTATATTTAATCGCTGAAAAACTTTTCGGCGCTAGAGCGCGCTGCTTGTCGCGAAGGTTGGCAGCGTCGTCGCGACAGCTGCTTCCGGCTTTTCACATGTGACTCGTAAATTTCAGCAAAACGTTGATTCTTGTCATTCTATTAGATGGTTAGACGATCGCTAATGATTGTTAGTTAACTTTCATCGTTTGTTAGAGCTCCATTTATATTTAATCGCTGAAAAACTTTTCGGCGCTAGAGCGCGCTGCTTGTCGCGTAGGTTGGCGGCATCGTCGGGACAGCTGCTTCCGGCTTTCCACATGTGACTCGTAAATTTCAGCAAAACGTTGATTCTTGTCATTCTATTAGATGGTTAGACAATCGCTAGTGATTGTTAGTTAACTTTCATCGTTTGTTAGAGCTCCATTTATATTTAATCGGTGAAAAACTTTTCGGCGCTAGAGCGCGCTGCTTGTCGCGAAGGTTGGCAGCATCGTCGCGACAGCTGCTTCCGGCTTTCCACATGTGACTCGTCAATTTCAGCAAAACGATGATTCTTGTCATTCTAATAGATTGTTAGACGATCGCTAGTGATTGTTAGTTAACTTTCATCGTTTGTTAGAGCTCCATTTATATTTAATCGCTGAAAAACTTTTCGGCGCTAGAGCGCGCTGCTTGTCGCGTAGGTTGGCGGCATCGTCGGGACAGCTGCTTCCGGCTTTCCACATGTGACTCGTAAATTTCAGCAAAACGTTGATTCTTGTCATTCTATTAGATTGTTAGACGATCGCTAGTGATGGTTAGTTAACTTTCATCGTTTGTTAGAGCTCCATTTATATTTAATCGGTGAAAAACTTTTCGGCGCTAGAGCGCGCTGCTTGTCGCGAAGGTTGGCAGCATCGTCGCGACAGCTGCTTCCGGCTTTCCACATGTGACTCGTCAATTTCAGCAAAACGATGATTCTTGTCATTCTAATAGATTGTTAGACGATCGCTAGTGATTGTTAGTTAACTTTCATCGTTTGTTAGAGCTCCATTTATATTTAATCGCTGAAAAACTTTTCGGCGCTAGAGCGCGCTGCTTGTCGCGTAGGTTGGCGGCATCGTCGGGACAGCTGCTTCCGGCTTTCCACATGTGACTCGTAAATTTCAGCAAAACGTTGATTCTTGTCATTCTATTAGATTGTTAGACGATCGCTAGTGATGGTTAGTTAACTTTCATCGTTTGTTAGATCTCCATTTTTATTTAATCGCCGAAAAACTTTTCGGCGCTAGAGCGCGCTGCTTGTCGCGAAGGTTGGCGGCATCGTCGCGACAGCTGCTTCCGGCTTTCCACATGTGACTCGTCAATTTCAGCAAAACGTTGATTCTTGTCATTCTATTAGATTGTTAGACGATCGCTAGTGATTGTAAGTCAATTTTCATCGTTTGTTAGATCTCCATTTTTATTTAATCGCCGAAAAACTTTTCGGCGCTAGAGCGCGCTGCTTGTCGCGAAGGTTGGCGGCATCGTCGCGACAGCTGCTTCCGGCTTTCCACATGTGACTCGTCAATTTCAGCAAAACGTTGATTCTTGTCATTCTATTAGATTGTTAGACGATCGCTAGTGATTGTAAGTCAATTTTCATCGTTTGTTAGATCTCCATTTTTATTTAATCGCCGAAAAACTTTTCGGCGCTAGAGCGCGCTGCTTGTCGCGAAGGTTGGCAGCATCGTCGCGACAGCTGCTTCCGGCTATCCACATGTGACTCGTCAATTTCAGCAAAACGATGATTCTTGTCATTCTAATAGATTGTTAGACGATCGCTAGTGATTGTTAGTTAACTTTCATCGTTTGTTAGAGCTCCATTTATATTTAATCGCTGAAAAACTTTTCGGCGCTAGAGCGCGCTGCTTGTCGCGAAGGTTGGCAGCATCGTCGCGACAGCTGCTTCGGCTTTTCACATGTGACTCGTAAATTTCAGCAAAACGTTGATTCTTGTCATTCTATTAGTTGGTTAGACAATCGCTAGTGATTGTTAGTTAACTTTCATCGTTTGTTAGAGCTCCATTTATATTTAATCGCTGAAAAACTTTTCGGCGCTAGAGCGCGCTGCTTGTCGCGAAGGTTGGCAGCATCGTCGCGACAGCTGCTTCCGGCTTTTCACATGTGACTCGTAAATTTCAGCAAAACGTTGATTCTTGTCATTCTATTAGATGGTTAGACGATCGCTAGTGATTGTTAGTTAACTTTCATCGTTTGTTAGAGCTCCATTTATATTTAATCGCTGAAAAACTTTTCGGCGCTAGAGCGCGCTGCTTGTCGCGAAGGTTGGCGGCATCGTCGGGACAGCTGCTTCCGGCTTTCCACATGTGACTCATAAATTTCAGCAAAACGTTGATTCTTGTCATTCTATTAGATTGTTAGACGATCGCTAGTGATTGTAAGTCAATTTTCATCGTTTGTTAGATCTCCATTTTTATTTAATCGCCGAAAAACTTTTCGGCGCTAGAGCGCGCTGCTTGTCGCGAAGGTTGGCGGCATCGTCGCGACAGCTGCTTCCGGCTTTCCACATGTGACTCGTAAAGTTCAGCAAAACGTTGATTCTTGTCATTCTATTAGATTGTTAGACGATCGCTAGTGATTGTAAGTCAATTTTCATCGTTTGTTAGATCTCCATTTTTATTTAATCGCCGAAAAACTTTTCGGCGCTAGAGCGCGCTGCTTGTCGCGAAGGTTGGCAGCATCGTCGCGACAGCTGCTTCCGGCTATCCACATGTGACTCGTCAATTTCAGCAAAACGATGATTCTTGTCATTCTAATAGATTGTTAGGCGATCGCTAGTGATTGTTAGTTAACTTTCATCGTTTGTTAGAGCTCCATTTATATTTAATCGCTGAAAAACTTTTCGGCGCTAGAGCGCGCTGCTTGTCGCGAAGGTTGGCAGCGTCGTCGCGACAGCTGCTTCCGGCTTTTCACATGTGACTCGTAAATTTCAGCAAAACGTTGATTCTTGTCATTCTATTAGATGGTTAGACGATCGCTAATGATTGTTAGTTAACTTTCATCGTTTGTTAGAGCTCCATTTATATTTAATCGCTGAAAAACTTTTCGGCGCTAGAGCGCGCTGCTTGTCGCGAAGGTTGGCAGCGTCGTCGCGACAGCTGCTTCCGGCTTTTCACATGTGACTCGTAAATTTCAGCAAAACGTTGATTCTTGTCATTCTATTAGATGGTTAGACGATCGCTAATGATTGTTAGTTAACTTTCATCGTTTGTTAGAGCTCCATTTATATTTAATCGCTGAAAAACTTTTCGGCGCTAGAGCGCGCTGCTTGTCGCGTAGGTTGGCGGCATCGTCGGGACAGCTGCTTCCGGCTTTCCACATGTGACTCGTAAATTTCAGCAAAACGTTGATTCTTGTCATTCTATTAGATTGTTAGACGATCGCTAGTGATGGTTAGTTAACTTTCATCGTTTGTTAGATCTCCATTTTTATTTAATCGCCGAAAAACTTTTCGGCGCTAGAGCGCGCTGCTTGTCGCGAAGGTTGGCGGCATCGTCGCGACAGCTGCTTCCGGCTTTCCACATGTGACTCGTCAATTTCAGCAAAACGTTGATTCTTGTCATTCTATTAGATTGTTAGACGATCGCTAGTGATTGTAAGTCAATTTTCATCGTTTGTTAGATCTCCATTTTTATTTAATCGCCGAAAAACTTTTCGGCGCTAGAGCGCGCTGCTTGTCGCGAAGGTTGGCAGCATCGTCGCGACAGCTGCTTCCGGCTATCCACATGTGACTCGTCAATTTCAGCAAAACGATGATTCTTGTCATTCTAATAGATTGTTAGACGATCGCTAGTGATTGTTAGTTAACTTTCATCGTTTGTTAGAGCTCCATTTATATTTAATCGCTGAAAAACTTTTCGGCGCTAGAGCGCGCTGCTTGTCGCGAAGGTTGGCAGCATCGTCGCGACAGCTGCTTCCGGCTTTGCACATGTAACTCATCAATTTCAGCAAAACGTTGATTCTTGTCATTCTATTCGATTGTTAGACGAATGCTAGTGTTTGTTAGTTAACTTTCATCGTTTGTTAGATCTCCATTTTTATATAATCGCCGAAAAACCTTTCGGCGCGAGAGCGCGCTGCTTGTCGCGAACGTTGGCAGCATCGTCGCGACAGCTACTTCCGGCTTTGCACATGTAACTCGTCAATTTCAGCGAAATGTTGATTCTTGTCATTCTATTAGATTGGTAGACGATTGCTAGTGATTGTTAGTTCATTTTCATTGTTTGTTAGAGCTCCATTTATATTTAATCGCTAAAAAACTTTTCGGCGCGAGAGCGCGCTGCATGTCGCGAAGGTTGGCAGCATCGCCGCGACAGCTGCTTACGACTTTGCACATGTGACTCGTCAATATCAGCAAAACGTTGATTCTTGACATTCTATTAGATTGTTAGACGAATGCTAGTGATTGTTAGTTAATTTTCATCGTTTGTTAGATGTCCATTTTTATTTAATCGCCGAAAATCCTTTCGGCGCGAGAGCGGGCTGCATGTCGCGATGGTTGGCAGCATCGTTGCGACAGCTGCTTCGGGCTTTGCACATGTATCTCGTCAATTTCAGCAAAACGTTGATTCTTGTCATTCTATTAGATTGTTAGACGAATGCTAGTGATTGTTAGTTAATTTTCATCGTTTGTTAGATCTCCATTTTTATTCAATCGCCGAAAAAATTTTCGGCGCGAGAGCGCGCTGCATGTCGCGAAGGTTGGCAGTATCGTCGCGACAGCTGCTTCCGGCTTTGCACATGTATCTCGTCAATTTCAGCAAAACGTTGATTCTTGTCATTCTATTCGATTGTTAGACGATCGCTAGTGATTGTCTAATAGAATGTCAAGAATCAACGTTTTGCTGAAATGGACGAGTTACATGTGCAAAGCCAGAAGTAGATGTCGCGGCGATGCTGCCAACCTTCGTGACATGCAGCGCGCTCTCGCGCCGAAAAGTTTTTGGCGATTAAGTAAAAATGGACATCTAACAAACGATGAAAATTGACTAATAATCACTAGCGATCGTCTAACAATCTAATAGAATGACAAGAATCAACGTTTTGCTGAAATTGACGAGTTACATGTGCAAAGCTGGAAGCAGCTGTCGCGACGATGCTGCCAACCTTCGCGACAAGCAGCGCGCTCTCGCGCCGAAAGGTTTTTCGGCGATTATATAAAAATGGAGATCTAACAAACGATGAAAGTTAACTAACAAACACTAGCATTCGTCTAACAATCGAATAGAATGACAAGAATCAACGTTTTGCTGAAATTGACGAGTTACATGTGCAAAGCCGGAAGCAGCTGTCGCAGCGATGCTGCCAACGCTTCGCGACATGCAGCGCGCTCTCGCGCCGAAAAGTTTTTCAGCGATTAAATATAAATGGAGCTCTAACAAACGATGAAAGTTAACTAACAAACACTAGCATTCGTCTAACAATCGAATAGAATGACAAGAATCAACGTTTTGCTGAAATTGACGAGTTACATGTGCAAAGCCGGAAGCAGCTGTCGCAGCGATGCTGCCAACGCTTCGCGACATGCAGCGCGCTCTCGCGCCGAAAAGTTTTTCAGCGATTAAATAAAAATGGAGCTCTAACAAACGATGAAAACTAACTAACAATCACTAGCAATCGTCTAACAATCGAATAGAATGACAAGAATCAACGTTTTGCTGAAATTGACGAGTTACATGTGCAAAGCCGGAAGCAGCTGTCGCGGCGATGCTGCCAACCTTCGCGACATGCAGCGCGCTCTAGCGCCGAAAAGTTTTTCAGCGATTTAATATAAATGGAGCTCTAACAAACGAGGAAAGTTAACTAACAATCACTAGCGATCGTCTAACAATCTATTAGAATGACAAGAATCATCGTTTTGCTTAAATTGACGAGTCACATGTGGATAGCCGGAAGCAGCTGTCGCGACGATGCTGCCAACCTTCGCGACAAGCAGCGCGCTCTAGCGCCGAAAAGTTTTTCGGCGATTAAATAAAAATGGAGATCTAACAAACGATGAAAATTGACTTACAATCACTAGCGATCGTCTAACAATCTAATAGAATGACAAGAATCAACGTTTTGCTGAAATTGACGAGATACATGTGCAAAGTCGTAACAGCTGCCGCAGCGATGCTGCCAACCTTCGCGACATGCAGCGCGCTCTCGCGCCGAAAAGTTTTTCGGCGATTAAATAAAAATGGAGATCTAACAAACGATGAAAATTGACTAACAATCACTAGCGATCGTCTAACAATCTAATAGAATGACAAGAATCAACGTTTTGCTGAAATTTACGAGTCACATGTGGAAAGCCGGAAGCAGCTGTCGCGACGATGCCGCCAACCTTCGCGACAAGCAGCGCGCTCTAGCGCCGAAAAGTTTTTCGACGATTAAATAAAAATGGAGATCTAACAAACGATGAAAATTGACTTACAATCACTAGCGATCGTCTAACAATCTAATAGAATGACAAGAATCAACGTTTTGCTGAAATTTATGAGTCACATGTGGAAAGCCGGAAGCAGCTGTCCCGACGATGCCGCCAACCTTCGCGACAAGCAGCGCGCTCTAGCGCCGAAAAGTTTTTCAGCGATTAAATATTAATGGAGCTCTAACAAACGATGAAAGTTAACTAACAATCACTAGCGATCGTCTAACCATCTAATACAATGACAAGAATCAACGTTTTGCTGAAATTGACGAGTCACATGTGGAAAGCCGGAAGCAGCTGTCGTGACGATGCTGCCAACCTTCGCGACAAGCAGCGCGCTCTAGCGCCGAAAAGTTTTTCAGCGATTTTATATAAATGGAGCTCTAACAAACGATGAAAGTTAACTAACAATCACTAGCGATCGTCTAACCATCTAATAGAATGACAAGAATCATCGTTTTGCTGAAATTGACGAGTCACATGTGGATAGCCGCAAGCAGCTGTCGCGACGATTGCTGCCAACCTTCGCGACAAGCAGCGCGCTCTAGCGCCGAAAAGTTTTTCAGCGATTTAATATAAATGGAGCTCTAACAAACGATGAAAGTTAACTAACAATCACTAGCGATCGTCTAACAATCTATTAGAATGACAAGAATCATCGTTTTGCTGAAATTGACGAGTCACATGTGGATAGCCGCAAGCAGCTGTCGCGACGATTGCTGCCAACCTTCGCGACAAGCAGCGCGCTCTAGCGCCGAAAAGTTTTTCAGCGATTTAATATAAATGGAGCTCTAACAAACGATGAAAGTTAACTAACAATCACTAGCGATCGTCTAACAATCTATTAGAATGACAAGAATCAACGTTTTGCTGAAATTGACGAGTCACATGTGGAAAGCCGGAAGCAGCTATCGCGACGATGCCGCCAACCTCCGCCACAAGCAGCGCGCTCTAGCGCCGAAAAGTTTTTCAGCGATTAAATATAAATGGAGCTCTAACAAACGATGAAAGTTAACTAACAATCACTAGCGATCGTCTAACAATCTATTAGAATGACAAGAATCAACGTTGTGCTGAAATTGACGAGTCACATGTGGAAAGCCGGAAGCAGCTGTCGCGACGATGCTGCCAACCTTCGCGACAAGCAGCGCGCTCTAGCGCCGAAAAGTTGTTCAGCGATTAAATATAAATGGAGCTCTAACAAACGATGAAAGTTAACTAACAATCACTAGCGATCGTCTAACATTCTATTAGAATGACAAGAATCATCGTTTTGCTGAAATTGACGAGTCACATGTGGATAGCCGGAAGCAGCTGTCGCGACGATGCTGCCAACCTTCGCGACAAGCAGCGCGCTCTAGCGCCGAAAAGTTTTTCGGCGATTAAATAAAAATGGAGATCTAACAAACGATGAAAATTGACTTACAATCACTAGCGATCGTCTAACAATCTAATAGAATGACAAGAATCAACGTTTTGCTGAAATTGACGAGATACATGTGCAAAGTCGTAACAGCTGCCGCAGCGATGCTGCCAACCTTCGCGACATGCAGCGCGCTCTCGCGCCGAAAGGTTTTTCGGCGATTAAATAAAAATGGAGATCTAACAAACGATGAAAATTGACTAACAATCACTAGCGATCGTCTAACAATCTAATAGAATGACAAGAATCAACGTTTTGCTGAAATTTACGAGTCACATGTGGAAAGCCGGAAGCAGCTGTCGCGACGATGCCGCCAACCTTCGCGACAAGCAGCGCGCTCTAGCGCCGAAAAGTTTTTCGGCGATTAAATAAAAATGGAGATCTAACAAACGATGAAAATTGACTTACAATCACTAGCGATCGTCTAACAATCTAATAGAATGACAAGAATCAACGTTTTGCTGAAATTTATGAGTCACATGTGGAAAGCCGGAAGCAGCTGTCCCGACGATGCCGCCAACCTTCGCGACAAGCAGCGCGCTCTAGCGCCGAAAAGTTTTTCAGCGATTAAATATTAATGGAGCTCTAACAAACGATGAAAGTTAACTAACAATCACTAGCGATCGTCTAACCATCTAATAGAATGACAAGAATCAACGTTTTGCTGAAATTGACGAGTCACATGTGGAAAGCCGGAAGCAGCTGTCGTGACGATGCTGCCAACCTTCGCGACAAGCAGCGCGCTCTAGCGCCGAAAAGTTTTTCAGCGATTTAATATAAATGGAGCTCTAACAAACGATGAAAGTTAACTAACAATCACTAGCGATCGTCTAACCATCTAATAGAATGACAAGAATCAACGTTTTGCTGAAATTTACGAGTCACATGTGGAAAGCCGGAAGCAGCTGTCCCGACGATGCCGCCAACCTTCGCGACAAGCAGCGCGCTCTAGCGCCGAAAAGTTTTTCAGCGATTAAATATAAATGGAGCTCTAACAAACGATGAAAGTTAACTAACAATCACTAGCGATCGTCTAACAATCTACTAGAATGACAAGAATCAACGTTTTGCTGAAATTTACGAGTCACATGTGGAAAGCCGGAAGCAGCTGTCGTGACGATGCTGCCAACCTTCGCGACAAGCAGCGCGCTCTAGCGCCGAAAAGTTTTTCAGCGATTTAATATAAATGGAGCTCTAACAAACGATGAAAGTTAACTAACAATCACTAGCGATCGTCTAACCATCTAATAGAATGACAAGAATCAACGTTTTGCTGAAATTTACGAGTCACATGTGGAAAGCCGGAAGCAGCTGTCCCGACGATGCCGCCAACCTTCGCGACAAGCAGCGCGCTCTAGCGCCGAAAAGTTTTTCAGCGATTAAATATAAATGGAGCTCTAACAAACGATGAAAGTTAACTAACAATCACTAGCGATCGTCTAACCATCTAATAGAATGACAAGAATCAACGTTTTGCTGAAATTTACGAGTCACATGTGAAAAGCCGGAAGCAGCTGTCGCGACGATGCTGCCAACCTTCGCGACAAGCAGCGCGCTCTAGCGCCGAAAAGTTTTTCAGCGATTAAATATAAATGGAGCTCTAACAAACGATGAAAGTTAACTAACAATCACTAGCGATCGTCTAACCATCTAATAGAATGACAAGAATCAACGTTTTGCTGAAATTTACGAGTCACATGTGAAAAGCCGGAAGCAGCTGTCGCGACGATGCTGCCAACCTTCGCGACAAGCAGCGCGCTCTAGCGCCGAAAAGTTTTTCAGCGATTAAATATAAATGGAGCTCTAACAAACGATGAAAGTTAACTAACAATCACTAGCGATCGTCTAACAATCTAATAGAATGACAAGAATCAACGTTTTGCTGAAATTGACGAGATACATGTGCAAAGTCGTAACAGCTGCCGCAGCGATGCTGCCAACCTTCGCGACATGCAGCGCGCTCTCGCGCCGAAAAGTTTTTCGGCGATTAAATAAAAATGGACATCTAACAAACGATGAAAATTGACTAACAATCACTAGCGATCGTCTAACAATCTAATAGAATGACAAGAATCAACGTTTTGCTGAAATTTACGAGTCACATGTGGAAAGCCGGAAGCAGCTGTCCCGACGATGCCGCCAACCTTCGCGACAAGCAGCGCGCTCTAGCGCCGAAAAGTTTTTCAGCGATTAAATATAAATGGAGCTCTAACAAACGATGAAAGTTAACTAACAATCACTAGCGATCGTCTAACAATCTAATAGAATGACAAGAATCATCGTTTTGCTGAAATTGACGAGTCACATGTGGAAAGCCGGAAGCAGCTGTCGCGACGATGCCGCCATCTTCACTTGGCTTGCAGCGCGCTCTAGGGCCGAAAAGTTTTTCATTAATTTTACTAATAATTGAGCTCTAACAAACGATATAAAGTTACTAACAATCACTAACAAACGACTAACAATCGATTGGTTACGAAGAAAAGTTCGAATTCACCAGAAAACTATTTTCTGGGGCTAACTTTGGCATAAATTTTTTTTTTCGTTTTACTCAATAAATAAAGTCTAACAAACGCTGGGTTTTGTCTAACAAACACTAACAAACGACTAACAATCGATTGGCGTCGAAAAAAATTCGATATTCCCATAGTCGGCGGCTAAGTTTATGGAGCTATTATTCCTATACGATAAACGAAAACGCGTTTTGTCCCGGCTTTTTAGTTCTTCAAATCGCCACTACCTAGCGTTGGCTGTTGTGTGACAGCCTTCGGATCTAAATACTCCGATCAGCTGAACGATTCGATACTTTCGTGGCTTTTGCCTGTTATCGTTATAGAGACGTTATTTACTGTGTTCGTATGGAAAATCATTAGAACGGAAAATCATTCCAAATATATCAATAGACTTTTATTCATGTAAAATATTCGAAACACCGGCGCAACATACATATATATGCATACCTGTCACACGACTACTAGCGCCATAGTGCGGCAAGGACATTTTGCGAACAGCATTTATCTACCAGTGTCGGGGGGCTGCCTCTTACCGGCGAATAGGCCCGAGGTGTTTACGTATGTTTGTGGCGCGATTGTCGAAATAACCTTTATTTGCGACCATATACCAGAAGGTTTTACGCGATTTATCGTGATACATTTTTTATCGTGTTTTTACGCATAAGTGTGAATTTTTTTGGTAGTGTTTGCGAAAAAAATGCGAAATGGCTAAGGGTTGCGCGGTTCGCAATTGTAAAACGGGGTACAAAAATTGTAAGCAGAAATGCTCCGTGTTTCGCGTGTCCAGAAACGTCGAACGATACAAAAAATGGCTCGATGCTATTCCGGGACTGAAAGTCTCAGTGCGTGTGCGAAAAAACATTTCGAAGAACGATGTATTGTGAAACATTGGAGAAAAAAGAATGTAAATGGTCGTATTATGTGCTGGTATGAATTAATGTATTCAAAAAGTTTTCAGTTTTTATTAGATGAAAGTAGTCATCTTTTTTTTAATCAACACATTTTTTTAATTGGTTTCGTGTATTATGCAGTTTACACGACAGTACGGTACATTAAGTTAGGGCAAACGGCGCATGCGTTGCGTTCAGGAGGGAAAAGGACAGAGCCATTTCTCTCTTCGTCGCACCACTACTTCCTCTTGCCGTCACGCACCAAGCGGCAGAAATCGGAATAAAAAACAGAACCGCTAAGGGTGTCTACCTCCACTACCGCCGTTTTCAGACCCGTATGTAAGACCGTGCCTCGGATGAATCGTAGTACCGAAACACGCCACCGCGATCGCTCATGTTCGTCTATCCCTACTCCCTACTTTTTTATGCCCCCAATTTGTCACCTCGAAGAGTGTGACTTGAAACTGCAGTTTTTCCTCACGGCAAACAGTTTGTTATTCCATTCGGTTGGAATTCCTCGCGTCTTATCGAGAAAATTCCCGTTCCCGTGTTGCGCATTTAGTACGAGAAAAAAAATCCCGAAATCTTCGCAGACTTTTTCGCGCAGGCTTTTCCGATTTCCCCTTTTTTTCCCTTCAAACGCCGGTTCTAATGAAACATCACGCACTGGTTGGCGATGCAATACAGCGGCATTCATGGCATCCATAAAGGACGACAAATTTTGACGTTTGTATCGTACGGTGTGTTTGTGTGGTGTGTAACGCGTAAAACCCGACGTTGAGAAAAGGAAAAGAAAACTTTATTCGAATAGTCATTTCGATATATTCTCTGCAACGTTTCGGTTGCGATTAACAACGGAGAAAAGAGATACTGCAGTGTCGCCGTCGAAGGACAAAATCGAGAGACAAACAAGGTAATACGGAAAGCCAGCAAAGATGGAGGCAGTCCCGAGATTGCCAATGATATCGTTTCAATTGCGAGTCAGTCCTGAACCTACGGCTTTTGGTCCTAAATTGAAGCAGGTAAGACGATGCGATATTTTTCGAACTACAACCGCATAGACCGTCAAAGACGTTGATCACCAATTTGTATCATAGTTTACAAATGCTGGATAAAAATGCATTAGACCTGCATTCCATCTCGCTCCGATTCATTTCACGATTGAAGTATCATAGATCATATCGATATTTGCGACGTTTATCGATAAGAATGAGACATCGTCCCTCCTGTTTTTCAGTATATACGCGATTTCTATAAAGAAGATCCGGATTCCTACTCCAATGAGATACACCAATTGGAAAACTTGCGCGCCATGGCGGTACGACCGTCCATCACTGTCACCGGCTGTTCTCTACTTCAGAAATACTATTGCCAGTTGCACTTTCTACAAAGCCGATTCCCTATGGGACCCGACCAAGTCGCCGCTGTTACTTTCACATGGTGAGTCCAGTCGACGTGAAGTTACGTTCCACGGAAATCTGGCGAGCGTTACGGAACTTTCCTCGCAAAACGTCGGACCGAATGACGCTAATGTTCAGAGTCAATGTCTAATTGCTGGAGGCGGAAGTGATAGACACTGTATTGGTGGTTTTGAAAGAAAATGTAGAAATTTATCAGCCACAGAAAACTGCTTTCCAAAAAAATTACAAAACGACCTTACGGTTAACGGCTTACATGGGTTTTGGAGGGCAAAAAACCTGTTCTCTCGTTTTTTTTTAATATAATAAAATTACTATTGTATTCAAACTTTAAGCACATATTGGGTGCGCAACTAAGTTCCCGGGTTTCACACATGGATGGCGCTAGCGCTACATGTAGTCGGCATACAGGTCTGAAATTGGGTGTCTTTATAGCTTGGACATCTGTTAAAAATACCCAGTTGTAATATAAACAAATATCGCAACACAACGACCTTTTTTATAACCTCGAAAATGTCAAAGTTTGTGCCAAATAAGCAGCATTTGCGGGAAGCATTGCTTTTCTGCTTCAACCTAAAAAAAAACGGCAGCTGAAGCACGTCGGTTACTTGAGGAGGCCTACAGCGAACATATACCATCAAAAACAACGTGTGAAGATTGGTTCAAGCGGTTCAGAGGTGGCGATTTTGAGACTGGGGACAAGGAGAGCTTGGGAAGACCGCAAACATTTGCGGACGCCGATCTGCAAGCGTTATTGGATGAAGATGACACTCAAACAGAAGATCAACTTGCCGAGGCATTAAATGTGACTCGGCAATGTATTTCGAAACGTTTGCACGCCATGGGAAAAATTCATAAGGAAGGAAAGTGGGTGCCGCATGAGTTGACTGAGAGACAAATGGAAAATCGAAGAGCCACTTCCGAAATTTTGCTTTTGCGGCAGAACAGAAAGAGTTTCCTGCATCGAATTGTTACTGGCGATGAAAAATGGATATATTTCGAGAATCCCAAACGCGGAAAATCGTGGCTTTCACTTGGCGAAGCGTCAACATCGACGGCACGGCCGAATCGCTTCGGAAAAAAGACAATGCTGTGCGTTTGGTGGGACCAGAAAGGAATCGTGTAATATGAGCTGCTGAAACCGGGCGAAACTGTCAATGGGCATCGCTACCGACAACAACTAATCAATTTGAACCACGCATTGCTCGAAAAACGGCCAGAATGGGACACGAGACAGGAACGTGTGATATTGCAGCACGACAACGCTCCGTGCCATCGCAGTTCCATCGTCCAGGACACCATAAAAACACGGAAATGGGATCTGCTACCGAACCCGCCGTATTCGCCAGACCTGGCCCCTTCAGACTATCACTTGTTCCGGTCGATGGCGCATGGCTTGGGTGGGCTACACTTGGCCAATTACGATGCAGTACAAAATTGGTTGGACGAATGGTTTCAGTCCAAAGACGCGTCGTTTTATCGTCGCGGTATTTATGGATTGCCAGAGAGATGGCAAAAATGTGTAAATAGCGAGGGACAATACTTCGAATGAACCATTGTTTGTATTTGTCTTGAAATTTTCGAATTTTTATTCGTAAAAGAAAACCCGGAAACTTTGTTGCGCACCTAGTAACAGGACAACATTTAGCGGAGTTATCTCTCTCTGAAAACCTGATCTGAAGGGTCAGAATGATGAAGTTTATTCTAGTAACACATTGGTTGGGATAAATTAGTTTTTTCCCAGCATGTTATACATGTTTCCCAGCATGTTTGTGGTTACAATGTAATTTTTTCGAAAGAAAATCGTTCCAAGTGTTCATGGTGGTGCAATTGACGTTGCAGTCCTTCAGCGGCAAGGCCCAAAACGGCGGGATCTCTACCAGGCTCAAATGTAATCTGAAACGAAAAGAAAAAATGTTTTCTTCGAATATATCCAACTGGCTATGGGTTCACGATCCACTGCGAAATTTCGAAAAATACGAAAAATGACAGCTTCTCCAAAGAAAACCTAATTTTTCTCTTGAAAAACAGCATGCTGAAGTCATTGTTATTAACAAGTTGTTCATCCAATTAAAAAATGCGATCGTGAACCGAAAATGACTACTATTTGAAGACTAACTGTGCAAATTCAAGTCAATAGTGCGAAAGTTACTCAAGATATCAATTCGCCGTGTCAAGATATCGAGGCTGCTTACGAAAAGTAGCAAGATTCAAAGTTCTTACGAAAAGTAGCTTGATTATGCTTTCGCCACGGAAACTAGCACGTTTCCAGATTCACTGCGAAAACCAGCATGTTTCGGCTTTTGCCGCGAAAACTAGCATGTTTCCATATTCACCGTGAAAACCAGCATGTTTCGGCTTTTGCCGCGAAAACTAGCATGTTTCGGCTGTCACTGTAAAAACTAGTGTAAAAGTAGTAAGTTTGAAACCTTAAGGATCTCATCGCTCGTACAATCTAACCAAAAAGGGTTTTGTTGAGAATTTAAAGTCCTTCGTGCTCAGGTAAAAATATGGAAAAATAAACCATTAGTATTTTTTTTTAATATGACAATTTTTTGCGTAATGACATTTTAATTTTATACTCGTTGCTTTTATTAACATTTTGATAATAATTATAAATTAAAATCGATAGTGGTAATATCGATAAAAGAATAATATCGGAAGTGTGAAATAAATAATGAAATATTTATTGGATTTTCCATTTAAAAAATAACGTTATTGAAAATATCATTCAACAAATTTACTGTAATCTTACAGATGGTTATCGTCGAATATGTTTAAAAAATCTTGCTGATGTTCGTTTGGAATTAGACCTTTGTCAAGCATGGCCTGCAAATCTTTTTTTTCTTGGTGCAAGAGGCAATTTTTTATCTGACGTCTGTTTTAATTGGAACATTCGAATATCATCCATGTTTTTTTGTTTTTTTTTTAAAGATTTTCATCTCTCGTCCTTCTTGGTCAAAATCATATTTAACGTGGATTGTATCGACGTAAGGTTGAATGGATATTTCCCGAATACTTGCAATTTTAATTGAAGTCCAATTCATTTTTTTTTTGAGAGGTTAAAAAAATCGCAAATTTCCGATTGCGGTCAAAGTAATCGGAGTAAAAAAATAGAGGCAAGGCGTAAAAAAGCATGGAAGAAAGTCGGAAACAATTCCAGTGTTACTGAAACATGTTAATTTTTGCGGTGAATATCGGAATCTACTTCTTTTCGTAGCCGTGCTAGTTTTTGCGTTAAATATCGAAAGGTGCCAGTTTTCGTAGCGAAAACCGAAACTTGCTAGTTTTCGTGTCGGAATCCGAAACATGCTAGTTTTCGCGGTGATATCAAACGTGCTTGTTTTCGTAAGAATTCTGAAACATGCGTACTTTTCGTAAGCAGCGTCGATATGTAGTTTTGAGATAATCGCGAGACACACTGTTCCACTAAAATGGGTGTAACTTTGTCAATTTTTAGAATTTTCATCGTCTGGTTGGTCTTAAAATATTCTTGAAAGTTCACACTAAAACAATACGAAAAAAAACGACAAAAAAACGACAAAAAGAACGACGTACAAAAAAAAAGAATTCTCCAATACGAACGGAAAAAAACATTTTGTTGCATTCCAACGATGGAAAGTTCAATACCAGGCACCATCGCCCTCGCATCGTTAAACAATATTTTATAAAATGTTCATCCAAAAATTTGGAAAATTCGACCGTTGAGAACTGGATTTCGAATACCTATTAGAAAAAAGTATCCTCACGGTGGTGAAGATGACTGATGATAGGTTTATCTCAAATAAAAAGACCAAATACACTCATTACAGAAATGAGGGACAGTAAAATTTCAAAAAAATTTCATTGATTTTTGAATAGCTATAACTTCGTGAAAAATGGTCGTATCGTAAAAAAATGGAGTTTTAAAGCTTGAAATCTCTAGTTTACGAATCTCACCGGCAAAATTTTTGTTAAGCAACACTCTCGGCTTGAATCTAAGAAATAGCGCGAGGCAAAAATTTTCGATTTTTTTTTTCGAAATCGTCCACGGTCAAATTTTTTTTTTAACTTGATCAATACTAGGGTCATTTAGTCTGATTCTTCAGCTTCCAAACGGTATTTTTTGGACCTCTGTACGACCATTTGTCGCTGAGATATCGGCGTTTAAAAAAAAAAAAAGAGCTTATTTCGTAGATCATCAATATCTCATGAACAAATGATCGTACCGCGAGCTAAAGGTGGGTTTCGCAAACTGGAATAAATTCTCTAAAAGCTCCTTTTCGTACTTTAGAGAATTTTTTTTAACCTTAATATTGATTTGAAATAGTACAAAAAAATGATTTTTTTTCTCGTTTTGGAAAATCCACGTCAACTTTGCAAATATTGCGAAGATGACTCATGTTTCTAGGTTTACTTTGAGTTTAATACATGCCCTAAGATCCCCCACAATTTAAAATTGATCGGCTGAACCGTTATTTTTTACCGAACCGTCAAAGTTTTATAAAAAATTAAAGGACCACTTTTATTGTTCCTTACATGTCAATTAAAGGTGATTAAAATGAAAAAAAAAAATCCGTTATCTTTTCTCACATTTTCGCAATAACTTTTCTTTAAATCTTGGAAAAAGAAAAAAATTCCAAATTTTGAAGGAAAAAAAATTATTTTTCTCAAAATTTCAAAAAATAAAATCCAATTTTATTTTTCAAAATTTCAAAACATAAATTCCAATTGTTTTTTCTTCAAATTTTGAATTTTTTTCTTTTTCCATTTCCATTCCATTTTCCTTTCCATTTCTATTTTTGGTATTTCTCAGGATCATTTCTCCTTGACTTGCCTCAATCATGACAATTAAAAGTAACATCGACCAAGAATAACTACTAGGATTTCCCCTCACTGTTCTCCGAATCAATTCACCATTCGTTCACTATCGTTTACTTTCATGTCTCAATTTCTAATAAACTTCTCGTCAAAACAACAATCGACATATATCGGAAATGAAACATGATTTCGAAGTTTATCAGAACGCAACGAAAGTTTCGTAGTCCAATTTTTTTCGGCACGTTCAGCCCTCCAAAATCATTCAAACGTTTTTCAAATTCCTCATTATCAATTTTCAGCTCCAATATTTAAAAAAGCAATTCTAGCTGATGGTGAAAACAAGCGAAAAAATAAAAAGAATTTTCGTTGTATTCAAACGATGCAAACTTCAGCATTGCAATAAAACAACAATATAATTGACAGATTGAAAAGAACAAAAATCGGACGAAAAGTAACGCATCGTCCAATTGTTTCTCTTGATTTGGATGTTTTGTTGCAGGAACGGCGCGTACGCGAATATGGTTTGTTCGTTAGCGAACGTACGCTTTGAGATTCTGTCAATTTTGTACAACATCGGAGCGGTTCACACCCAGTTGGGCGCTAGAACGGAGCGCACCTCGGCCGAAGGTATGAAAATGGCGTGCGCCCATTTTCAATGCGCCGCTTGGGCTTTCGAGCATCTACACGTACAGAGCAATATATCCGGTCTGGATTCAGCTCCCGAACTCAGGAGTTTCATGCATCAATTGTGCCTTGCCCAAGCCCAGGAATGTATACTGGAAAAGAGTATGCTCGACAACAGGAAGCCGACCATAGTAGGCGAGTATTCCAATGAGGCGCCAGAAATGTCGTTTTCTTATCGCTGCAAAGAGCGCTTCACTATATCGGCTGATCTAACGGTTCTCTTAACAATGCAGCAAAAGTTGCCAAACAGATAGTGGATTACTATTCGCAATCGCTCGCTACGCTGGACCCCAACAACAGCGAGGATAATCCAATTTCTGATACTGTCGGATCTAAAATATACAAGGTATCGATTATCGAAGGCATTTATCGAAATTTCCTTCCGCATCTATAAACAATAATAGAGCTTGAATGTTCGAAAGACATATCGCACGTACATCTTCGAAATTTTTCATAACAATTATAATTAATTTAAGGGGTTAGGCCACAGTAACGAGTATAAGATCATGTGCGAATTTAACCATTTTTTTTCGTATAAAAAAAGTGATTCACTCATAAAATTAATTACACATCTATTTAGTATGAATATCAAGCTGTTAGAAAAAATATATATCTTTTTCAATGTACAAAATGGCCGACTACTAATATTTTATTTTGTTATCTTTTTTTTAGGCGCTCGCGACCGACATTTAGCATCCACAATTTTTTACCTAGAACAAAAAACAAAAGTTCTCGTCAATCTACATTAGAATACATAGAGAAGTACGTACGGAATTTAAAAAATATTGTTTTATTCAAAAGTTGTAGGTATTTGAATGAATTTTCAGTGAAATTTTTTGTCTAAAACTGCTCATAAAATGAAAAGTTTTCGATTAATCAGAAATTTCGTACGTACTTCTCTGCGAAATGCAGTTAGGAACATAACTTTCAAATTTGAAGTAAATCGAGTGGAAATTGTTGAAGTTATTTGCCACGCTAATTGGAAAAAAGCTGGTTCGAGAAAAACGTGTTTGGAGCTTTAGGTACTCTATGGCCGTGCCAGAGGTGGGCTTACGTTATACACTCAAAGTCGGCGAAAAAAAATGTTCTTGCTATAAATCGAATAGTAACTTATTCTTATGGTGATAAGGCACCGTTTTAGCGAAGAGAAAAAAATCGATTTTTTGAAAATTCTACTGTGGCCTTACCCCTTAAATTAACAACCGACAATTATAACTACTACTGTAATTGATATTTGGATAACTTTGTAACAGATTACTCAAGTAATTAGTTACCACAAGTACTAAGTGCAATTTAAATTCAATTCTAATTCTTTTTCAACTTTAATTCAAATTCAAATTCTATGTAAACTTCAAACGCGTTTTTCTCAAAACCGCATTTCCGAAATTGGCGTGCAGGATTAGTCAAAAACTATTAAGTCGACTGAGTTTAAACTTGGTAGAAATATCGATAAGACTGCTACTTTCTATCTGACGAGAATAGTTTATTAAAAATTAGGAAAAAAAACTACTTTTTCAATCCAAATTTTACAGAAATTTTGTGTCAATTGTTGATTTTTTTTAAAATGCATGCCATTTTCTTAAATTTGCATTTTCTGTATTTTAATTACTGTCAGACAGAACCTATATATGTCCTACTGAAAAAATGTTTGAATTTTTTTGCAAATCGCGGAAACCCTTCTGTAACATTCTGCTACAGCTCCATCCTTCCGATGATAAATGAAATTTAAAAAATTCTTTTGTATACTTACACGGAAAGGTTGCGAGGTCGATTTCTCCGATTTCGATTAAATTTGGCATGCTTGTAGAATGGGTAAAAATAGGCGACACGTATTTTTATATATCTCCGATTTTTAAGGGGTGAAACGCACCCTCGAAAATAGGGGTGTTTTTCGTGTTCCGTCGATAACGTTTTCGTTCTCATCTCTAATGTATAGTACACGAGAAAATAAACATTGTTGCAATTCAAATTTTTTTCATATCGTACCGTTAAAACGTTATCGACGAAAAACACCCCAATTTTCGAGGGTGCGTTTCAACCCTTAAAAATAGGGTTTCGCAGATAGAAAAAATACGTGTCGCCTATTTTTACCCATTCTAAAAGCATGCCAAATGTCATCGAAATCGGAAAGATCGACCTCGCTACCTTTCCATGTTAGATATACTTATTATTATACCATGTTAGATATTAAGGGGTCTTCTCACTTTAGACGCTAAAAAAGACTCTTTACATGAATTTTTTGATAGTCTCATACTACAGATATTGATATAAAAGATGTTATACTCAATAAATACACTTTGGAAATTCATTAAATTTTTTTTATATGTATTTATGTAACCCAAACAAACTTTAAACGCGTTTTTCTCGAAACCCGTTTTTCGACGGCTTGTTGATAAAATCTTCGAAACTACTGAACCGATCCTTATAAAATTTTAACCACATACTCTTTACAACTATTTCTATGGCGCATATCAAGGATTTTTTAAAAATTTGATATTTACTATTTTTTGCCAAAAACGGTGAAAAAACTTTTTTTTTCGAAAAATGTCCGCCATTTTGTTATTTTTGCATATATCAAAAATCGTATGATATGCGATATAGCCACTAACATACTGAATATAAATCCGTTTCATTTTTTCGTTTCGGATGATCCATCTCCGAGATTTAATCAACAGCGCAGACCTACATTTTTTTAGGACTTTTTTTTAACTGCCATTTTCGTCTATAAATAGTGACTTGAATAAATAAATAAAATGTAATGTATTTCGAAAGTGTAATTATTAAGTGTCACAACTTTTATATCAATATCTAGTAATATAAACCTATCAAAAAAATTCATGAAAAAAACCCTTTTTTAGTTTTTAAAGTGAGTCGACCCCTTAAAGTATACCTACCGTTTGATAACTGTAAAATAATTATTTCTTAGTTTAATCAAATGGTCAAAATTGGTTAATTTTTCCCATCTAAATGTCTATCCCGCCTTAATGTATCAACGGAAGATGTACGGAGATACGCAATCTGCCGTCGGTCTATGAGACCAGGGTGCGACGTTCTACGGTTAAATTGAACGAAAGTGTCACTGTTCCAAAAATAAAATTTTCATCTGTTCAATTTTCGAAATTTTCTGAGCATCGCATTCAGAGCTGTGCAACTTCGGGCAGAAATTACATTCAAGCACGACGCAATTTTCAGAACCCATAAAAGAAACTCGGTATTTTTGTTTTTGTCAACCACCAACGGTAATTGAGACGAAGCACATTGTAGAGAAAAGATTCAGCATGAAATTAAGCAGTTACTACGGAATTATTTGTCCCCAGAATTGGAAGCGATACGTGAAATTCAAGAGGTCTTATCACCTAGCGGTGACTCAGTTGTATCAGGGTCTCGCAGCTGAGGAACAACAAAAAATGGGCGAACGCGTGGCATTTTACAACGCGTCATTGGCCGCTCTCAATGACGCTCGAGCCATGTACACAAGTGCCAAAGGCACAATGGGTATCGCTGGCGAAAAAGAGGCTATCGAGGAGGCATTGACATTCACCAATGACGTTATAGAGGGAAAGCGAAAAGCTGCCAAGAACGAGAACGAATTCATATACCACGAGGAGGTTCCGGATAAGGATGCGTTACCAACGGTCAACGGTGCATCCCTCGTCAAAGGCATTCCGTTCAGTGTCAACGATCCCGAAGTATCCGGACCGGATATATTTGCGAGGTAAATTGACCAAAACTGTGCGACGATTGAATTTCACATATTCCTGAGTCTCGCGATCTTCGAAAAAGGAATAGGGTATTTGACTGTTGTACGGACATCATCTTAACGTAGTTCCGTAGGTAGACGTATGAGCCAAAAGTTTCGGTCGAAGCGTATAGTAACATCCAATGCCCATACGATGCTGTTGGTTGTAATTTTTTGACAGAGCTTGTACCCTCTATATGTTCCACACATTCGCACCTCATGCATAGATAGGTCTCATACTCGTACAGAGAGCGGCGCTGTAATCGTGGCAACAGCGCGATTTTCCTGCAGTCATAACGTTGAGCTTCCTACGATTCGTCTTTCGCGAAATATTTTATATAAATAAAAAAACCGCGAAAATGTCAACCCAAATGCGATACAAAGGAAAGTTTACGAGAAAAAAGGCGCTTGCTAAAAGACTGAAAGCTGTGACAGCCATGTGTCAAGCAAATGCGGCTAAACACGATGAGAATAACCATAACCTCGACGATGAGCAACGAAAATTCGCTGTCGAAGGACGTCGGATCGTGGATTCACAACATCTTGCCGACAGTTTAAGGTAGTTCCTCTGCGAAAATCTCAACCAAAAGTTTACATACCATGTTCATGTTTAAAAAATTGATAATTGGTTTAATTAGTAATGAATAAAATTGAAAACTACGCAATATTGACTCGGTACTAGTAGATAATACGATGGATATCATTTATTGCCGTAAAATATATTTTGTATTGTGTTTTTGATCGACCATTGCCAGTAAACTTTTTGCCGAGACTGTCCAGGCTTTGCCCCAATTGTTTTTTTTTTCCAGGCTTTGCCAGACTTTGCACCAAAATTGTGAAGGCTTCTCATGGTTATATCTTGGAAACTAGATGGTGAATCATTCTCATTTTTTTTCACATTATTCGTGATATCTTACTGTACCTTATCCTCGTTTTTCATCAATTTCTTAATTTTAGTTTTGACGGTAGAATTAATGATGCTCTGTTTGCCCATCATAACGCATTTGTTACGTGTAAACCAAGCCAACTTTAAGTGTAAATATCTCAGGTTTGGGGTGGTCAAACTTATTCAAATTGCACAGATGTTTGGATAATGTATTAAATAACGTATGTGTCAAATTTCAACCATTTCTTAATTCAAATCTTCTGTGGAGGTACTACCTTAAATTGTATTCCCGGTAACAAACACAAATATATGCATAAATACATGCATAAATTGAACAAGTTAAATTTGTTTGCAGAATAAATTTATTTCACATCCGTCTCAGAATTACTAGAACTCGGGAAAAAAAACATGCTTCGAGTTCCCAGACCACGTGCCGATCCGCTGACTGCATGGTTGGGCCTGAGTTCAGTGTGAAATAAAATTCCCACTTTTCATAAGTCGATATCGCCGAAACTAAACGGTCAAAGTTTGTCATTTTTTTTCAAATCAATCCCACAATAGTACTGCGTACACGTGTATTTTTATATTGGAATTCGAAGATCCGTTTAGAACCTATATCGAGAAATGCGAGCAAACTCTTATCGGTTTACGTGTTAGGTATAGGGATCGCATACAAAAATACCCTTGTTCAATTGCAATTATCTCATGAACTAAACGGTGAATCGAATTGAATTTTTGGACATCAGTCCATGAAGGTCATATCTACACCATTAGATTTTAGCCAATTCCTAAGACTTGACCAAAACTACAGAACTACCTTAAGGGATAACAACACTTTAGCGGCAGAAAATAAGGCCTAACTTTGACAATTTATTTTGGGAGTGTGAAAAAAGGAATAGCATTTCTTTTAAGAGGGTTTATTTAACACATATTAATGTATACAAAAAAATGACATTATAATTTTCATACAAAATGGCGGCGACAGAACCCATCTTGAAAAACGTGTTCTTTTACAAATAGCTTCACGAGAGGACGGTTTTCTCGTAAAGTATAAGGCCTGGAAGAAAAACCAAATAAATTTTAATCTATGTATTATTAGCTATGGGACTACGTGCGGATTTTTTCAATCAAATTTAAAAAAATGGCGTACTTTAAAAGAAAGAAATCGATTTTTTGCCCAAAAAGTAAGCAGTAAATTGTTTATAAAAAAAAATGTTTACATTTAATCGAAAAACGGCTACGTACTCCCATAGAGAATGTAATTGTGAAGCTACTATCAAAATTTCAAATCGATCTAGGCAAAGGTGTTCGAGTAATCCGTCCTCCCAGTTCGAAGAAAGCGGTTTTGAGAAAAACGCGTTTAAAGTTGTACGAGGCGCCTGAAAGAAGTCCGAGGTGCTGCGGCAAAATCGATCATTTAACCTTTTAAAAACATTTTTCGCTACAGGACCAATTGCATATTGTTTTTATCACCCCAAAGTATTGTTTAAGCAAAAAAACGATTTTTCCAAAATCCTAGAGTGGTGTTATCCCTTAAATGGCTAATTATTTTATATGATGCTCGCAATATTTTTTTATCTTCGTGAATGCCAGTATTTACGATTTTGGAAATACTGCGCGAATCGTTGGAATAACTATTTTCGCATTTTTCTAATTAAATGTGAACATTCATTAAACAGTTAACACATGGAAAATTTTAATTATTACAAATTATTTTTTTGCATATGTTGAAAATATAAATTGTTCAAGTCTCAAGTATGATCAGTGGTGTGACTAGTGTGAAGCGATAGGATTACCTTAATACAGTCAAATACGCTATGTGCAGGTTTGATTCGTTTCCACAACGAAACTTCGTCGCTGAGAGAGTTTAATGAACCGTTGAATTAATTTTATCGCAGATTAGTGCCAATGAAGGTGCACGAGGCGAGTTCCCTGTATTCCGAGGAAAAAGCGAAAATTCTTCGTTCGGTAGGCAAGAAGATCGAGGAACGTGATCAGCAATTAGACACGTATCTGGCCTCGTTGAAACTTCAGCACCTCAGCTTGTGGGATCCAGACGCTCAGAGTTCGGAATCGGAGCTTCTTCCGCCGGAAGAATTGGCCGAACGATGCGCCGCGCTCAATGCGAGGCCCAACGCTATAGAAGATCTCGTTGACATAATGGGCAAATTGTCGGACACGTATCGCGATGTTGAGGCGATGTTAAAGGAAATTGATTCCATGCTTACCGACGAGGAACAGCGGTGAGTGAATCATTTTCAGGAACCGTTATCGCGGTTTTCTTTTTGACAGATATTCGGTACGAATTGTGTGGCTTACTGTGTGTCCTTCAGTGAAAAACGGTATCAAGAAGCAGTGGGTAAAAGACCGCCCACGATAGTAGCAACTGATCTTACGAGAGAGGCCAAGAAATACGAGGAAGCTCATGCGAAAGCGTCCGAGAGCAATCAAGCTCTTCACAGAGCCATGACGTTGCACGTTAATAATTTGCAAGTTCTGGCGCAGCCGCTTGCCGATCTTATGGCAAAAATTCCATCGCCGCACGCGATTACTTCAGGTATGCGACTGCCAAAACCGAGAAAAATATTAATCCGCACAAACGTGATCATAATTACGCAATTTAATTACGTAATTTTTTAACGGGCTATGCCAATGTGAACGCTGAAAATTTGGGTGATTTTCGGGAATTTTTTGGAAGAAAAGTACTCAATTAAATGTTTCGGAAAACTGAGAATATATTTGGCTATATTTGACCTATATTACATAATTTTTTCGTAGAAAAATATTGAGATCCAAGCGACTTATGCGCTGTCTTCGGAGGCGCCAAAAAAAAGTTCCTCCACTGCTGACATGATTCCGGCCGATTGAGTAGCTGAAACCGAAAAAAGAAAATATGTCGTTAAACTGGAAGGTATTTCCTGTACAATGACGTAGGATTACCGAAAAATATCAAAATCTAACAAAATGGCGTAGTTATGAAAAAAAAGTCTGTTTTCTTGCCTATAAAATGATCGTTTTTTTCAATGCCAAATCGTCCATTTTCATCCAATCAAAAATATCTTACGTCATTGTAGAGTAAATATATTCAACAGTACTCAGTTCAGATTTCAAGTCAATCGAATAATTGCTCGTTGAGTTACAACGTCGGCAAATTTGAAAAATCTCATTTCGAGAAAAACGCGTTTAAAGATTCATCTATCGATTTTTGCAAGATAAAATGATTAGAGATACGGCCTCGAAATTTTTACAGGATATTCTTGAAGGTATAAACTGTCGAAAAAAGCAAAAAAAAATGATTTTTTGAAAGTGTCACAATGCTACTACGTGCGCAATTAAGTTCCCGGGTTTCACACATGGATGGCGCTAGCAACACCAGTAGTCGGCATACAGATCTGAAATTGGGTGTCTTTATAGCTTGGACATCTGTTAAGAATACACAGTCGTAATAAAAACAAATATCGGAACACAACGACCTTTTTTCTAACCTCGAAAATGTCAAAGTTTGTGCCAAATGAACAGCGTTTGCAGGAAGCATTGCTTTTCTGCTTCAACCGGAAAAAAACAGCAGCTGAAGCACGTCGGTTACTCGAGGACGCCTACGGCGAACATATACCATCAAAAACAACGTGTGAAGATTGGTTCAAACGGTTCAGAAGTGGCGATTTTGAGACTAGGGACAAGGAGAGCTCGGGAAGACGGCAAACATTTGCGAACGCCGATCTGCAAGCGTTATTGGATGAAGATGACACTTAAACAGAAGATCAACTTGCCGAGGCATTAAATGTGACTCGGCAATGTATTTCGAAACGTTTGCACGCCATGGGAAAAATTCATAAGGAAGGAAAGTGGGTGCCGCATGAGTTGACTGAGAGACAAATGGAAAATCGAAGAGCCACTTTCGAAATTTTGCTTTTGCGGCAGAACAGAAAGAGTTTCCTGCATCGAATTGTTACTGGCGATGAAAAATGGATATATTTCGAGAATCCCAAACGCAGAAAATCGTGGCTTTCACTTGGCGAAGCGTCAACATCGACGGCACGGCCAAATCGCTTCGAAAAAAAGACAATGCTTTGCGTTTGGTGGGATCAGAAAGGAATCGTGTACTATGAGCTGCTGAAAACGGGCGAAACTGTCAATGGGCATCGCTACCGGCAACAACTAATTAATTTGAACCACGTATTGCTCGAAAAACGGCCAGAATGGGACACGAGACAGGAACGTGTGATATTGCAGCACGACAACGCTCCGTGCCATCGCAGTTCCATCGTCCAGGACACCATAAAAGCACTGAAATGGGATATGCAACCGCACCCGCCGTATTCGCCTGACCTGGCCCCTTAAGACTATCTCTTGTTCCGGTCGATGGCGCATGGCTTGGGTGGGCTACACTTGGCCAATTACGATGCATTACAAAATTGGTTGGACGAATGGTTTTAGTCCAAAGACGCGTCTTTTTATCGTCGCGGTATTTATGTATTGCCAGAGAGATGGCAAAAATGTGCAAATAGCGAGGGACAATACTTCGAATGAACGATTTTTTGTATTTGTCTTGAAATTTTCAATTTTTTATTGGTCAAAAAAACCCGGAATCTTTGTTGCGCACCTAGTATAGCCCCTTAAACTCGTTTTTTTTTTAAATCTCGCGTCAACATAATACCGAGACAATACCTATCCGTTTTAATTCCGCAGGTCAGAAGAGTGAAAACGAAAGCGACAAAGTCCACGCGAGGGAGTTAAAGCGTATATTGAGCAAAGTGGACGAGATGCAACGCCAACGAAACGAATTGCACGCTAAACTCCGTGATTCCATAGCCCAGGACGACTTGACGCGTTTATTAGTGACGGCGACAGCCGAAACGGGTTCCCTCGATGCTCTTTTTTCCGAACAACTGAGCAAGCATCAATCGTTGGTGAATCTGATAGACCAGAATCTCGCCGCCCAGGACAACATACTGTCCGCCTTGACGGACGCTTACGCTCGCACCGCCGAGACGCGAAAGGTCGTCGACGAGATTCTGAAGCGTCGCGAATTAACGATATCCTCGCTGATAACGTCGTACGACGCGTACGAGGATCTCCTTGCGAAGTCGACCAAGGGCCTCGAATTCTATCGCAAGCTCGAGGTCAACGTGACGAAGTTGTTGCAACGCGTCAAGAGCACGTGCCGCGTCCAGGAGGAAGAGAGGGAGCAAATAATGGCGCGCAACGACCGAGGCATCGTTGGAAATTCCACGGATAATCCGGTAGCTCCATCAGCGAATACGGAGAGGAAAGCCGGTTCGGGTATGAAGTTGCGCGATCATTTGGCAGCTAGATTGAAAAACAGTATCCCTCCGAGCTATCAGCAGCACCAGCCGAATAACTACAGCAACGAAAAACACGCCAGTCCCGTTGCCTCGGTACAGCCGAATTCCCACACCTTACCCAAGCCGTATCCGATCGATTCGAGCGCGAGCGATTCCAGCGGAATACCCATTAACGCCGTAGCCCCGATAGCCGCCGAATTGCAACCCTCGAACCAGCAGATGTATCAGCAATATTACGGGACCGATTACACGAATTATTACACGGGCCAGCAGCAAGCTCAGTATCACACGGGACAGTACACCCAGTACGTAGACCCATCGGGTTTCACAAACGGCAACAGCGCCGGTGGTACGCAGAGTTTCCCAAAGACCGGCACGACAAACACCGAGAGCATGTATCCACAAGCGACAAGGCACTCGGCCAACGGTACCGAAGTATCGAGCAACAGTACACGTTACGCCGGTTACAATATTTCCCGAAACGAACAAATTTCAGCCTCTCCTTACTCGCAACTTCCGCTGATAGGACAAAATACCAGCGAGAATAATCCAAACGTCGAATATCACCAATATCCGAACGACTACAACGTTCAGGAGAATCGAGGTTATCAAGGTATGCCCGTGGAGCAACCCGCTTTATCCTCGACCGGATATCACGCTCTGTCCAGCCATCAGTTGGCTTACAATCAAGGAAACGCTGGGCACACGGCAATGGGAATAAACCAGTCACCCTCTCACGTACAGGCGCAGCAAACAGTGCCGAATCCCTACTGCACGGAGAACGTCAGACAAGATCCGATCCAGCCCCAGAGTAGCCCCCATCAGGGACAACAGCAGACTTACGACGGCGGACAGAACTACGCTTATCAGGTTTCTCAACAGCAAATATCTCAAGCAGCCGTGTGGCAGAGATCCGACAGCCCGGGGACCCATGGATATCCCAACGCCGTTGGACATGCCAATCCACAGAATCCACAATATTCCACTCAGATGCCAGCTGCTAATTCACCGTACGCGATGCCCGAGCAATACGTACACAATCGGCAAACCACGGGCGTTTCCCCTCACCCCGTTTATCCCTCGGACGTGTCGAGCGCTTTGACGAACGTTCCTTACGTCGCTGCCAACCAAACTCCCAATACACCTCAACAGTATCAAACGGATTATGCGTCGCGCATTCCGCAGAGCTACCAAGATCCGGCACTTTCGCAGAACGCGCACAATTCGCAAGCTCCAACCAGCCAGCCGGCGGTTTCCGGCTATCAGAGCGGTTACGCGAATTATCAGACCGATACGGGGATTCACGGGTATCCCGCGGTGGCGAGCTCGATTGCCTCGCAAATCGAAAATACGGCGAGTTACGCCAACGAAACGGACATTATACAGAGCCATACGAAATCGACGAACAATCCCGGCTATATGAACAATTATCAGTATCCCCTACAAGCACACAACGCCGGTATAATCAAGTATCCAAATTATTCGCAGACATACGCTGATAATTATGCCGTTGTTTCGCAAACGAACGCGGCTGTTGCGAACTCGGCGACGGACTCGTACAGAGGACATCCCGGCTACGCTTTTGATCCGGCAATTGGCTCTTATTCGTACAGCTCCGGCTATCAGGATTCGCAAGGCGATCCCAATGCGACGACCAACGAGGCCTCGTACGCTTTGCCACAGGACGGACAAATGGGCCGTCAACAGGCGTACGTGCAACCGGAAGCCAACTCGAGATACACCAGCGCCAGCAATGGCGAAACGACTAATCTCACACCCTCGTCACAGTATTCGAACGGCTCTTCTCATCAGACACCAACGGCCGATAATATTTATTATACCACGGCTCATGCGATGCCGACGCCGAATCAAGGTAAAAAAAGTCGTTTTTTCACGATTTTTTTTTCTGGAAAAGGGTTTCATTTGGGCAAAACGAAAAGTATTGGGTAGTGGCATCTTTTAGCTTTACATTGGCGTTTTTTATTTTCAAAAATATTCATTAACATTGCTCCTGTAGGAAGTCTCCTGGAGGTCCCCGAAAAAAAAGTGTCCGGCGGTGAGCAAGGTATATCCGGTTTGGATTATCTGAAATGAAAGAACCAAAAAGATTCTTTTAGGGGATAGATGAATCCAGGTATTGATCGAAGGAATAGTCGAAATTTCAATTTTTGACAAGATGGTGGCTCCGGAAAGAAACAATTTCGATTTTCGACCAAATTTTTTTCGTTACATCGTTGAAAAAAAATAGGAATAATTATTGGAAATCTTATTCCTTCGATTAATACCTGAAGAATATATCTGACGAGGTTGTGTTAAAATTGCAAACCGATCGGTTGAGCCGTTTTTGAGAAATCGTGCTTACCGACTTTGAAAACACCGTTTTGAGAAAAACGCGTTTGAAGTTTCGCGCGCTTACTCTGTAACGCTCCGAGCGTCCTTACAAATATGTGTGTATTTCCGAGAATATTCGCTGGATCGATTTGAAATTTTCAGGGAATATACTCACATATTTGTACATTCCGAAAATGCAATAAAAAAATCGATTTTTTGAAACTTCTAACTGAGTATAACCCGTTAAAGAGATAGAGAATCCTCAGAGGTGAGGAGACGAACTGGGAATAGGGTATTTGACTGTTGTACAGAAATCATCTCAAGGTAATCCTATCGCTTCACACTAGTCATACCACTTTTAACATATGCAAAAAGAATAATTTGTAATAACTACAATTTTCCATGTGTCAACTGTTGAATGAATGTTCACATTTAATTAGAAAAATGAAAAATCGATACGATTCGCGCGGTATTTCTGTGGAAATTCGAATGAGTGAGATGAGATTACGACCATAGTCAGCTGTTGCCTTGCTGTCACGTCTCTTTATCGTAGCAAATGGTAATAAATCCAATACCGGAAGTTCAAATTAAACTTGATATTACATAAAAATTAGGTCAATAAGCGTCATTTTTTCTAAGAACATTGGATTACTACAAGTGTTAGGTATGTAAATCTGATTATTTTTAAGAATCTGACGGATTCCCACTATAATATACACTTTTGTAGCGACCGGAAATTGGGTTTTTGTATGTCGTCTCGGAATTCCTTCACAAAAAACGCAATTTTAATATTTTTGTCTCTGTAACTAGATCGATAACCGATCCTGGAATTTTACAGAGACGATTATCAATATATTTAGTGAAGCTCGAAAAAAAAATGAAAATCCTACGGATTGAAGCCTGACGATAGGATTACCTTAAATCGATCATTATTTTATATCATGCTCACAATATTTTTTTATCTTCGTTAATGTCAGTATTTACGATATAAATCGGCAATAAAATGAAAATATTCAATCAGACCGCCGAAACGCTCCCGTTGTCAGATATGTGGTCACGTGACGCCTATGACGTCACATGCCAGTATACAAGGCACAGCAAACCTTCCTCTCCATTCTTATTTAAAAGTTGATAATATGGTAACTATCGCTACAAATAACTATAAAGGAACAGAAAACGCACGGAAATACACTGAAATAGACTAGAAAATCGCTCACTGCTCGTTACAGGACTCGCAATGACAATCTCTTTACTGGCATGTGACGTCACTAGAGATTTAACCAATCCTGGAGCGTTTTCGTCCACGTGACCAAACGTTTAAATTTATCGAATTTAAAAATTAAAATAAACGAAAAAATGCATATTTTTCGATGAAATGATAGAAAATACTTTTCAAGCACTCAATTCTTTTAGAATGAGAATAGAATGGTATTAAGGTAATTTTTTATATTTTTTAAGGTAATCACATTTTTAAGGATAATATCGGGATATTCATAATTCCCGGATTATGGGAATAGGATTTTCATAATTTTTTTTTGAGCTACACTGTATATTTTAAGGGGTTAGGCCACTCCAGAGGCCGAAAAAATAGGCTTTTTGGGATTTTTTTTTCAGCAAAACTACAAAATAAATGAGATTACAAAAAGGGTGTTTATCATACATATCAGTGACTGCATACAATCATTTTTTTGAAGCGTTTAATTTCAAAATGGCGGCTGTGCAGCGTTTATCTCAAAACTGCATTTTTTAAGTTGGCCGGAAAGATAACTCCGACAATTTTCAACCGATTCACTTGAAATTTTGAATATATCTTGAAAAATACATTGTCTAAATTTTTCACGTTCCAAAAATTCGCCTAAAAAATCGTTAATGTATGATATGTATGATGAACAGCCTTTTTTGTAATCTCGATTTATTTTGTAGTTTTTGTAAAAAAAAAATCCCCAAAAAACCTATTTTTCGGCCTCTAGAGTGGCCTAAGGCCTTAATAATCGTCTCTGTAAAATTTCAGGGTCGGTTATCGACCTAATTACCGATAAAAACAATATTAAAATTGCGTGTTTCTGTGAAGTAATTCCGAGATGACATACAAAAACACAATTTCCGGTCGCTACAAAAGTGTATATAATAGTGAGAATCCGTCAGATTTTTACAAATAATCAGATTTACATACTTAACACTTGTAGTAATCCAATGTTCTCAGAAAAAATTACGCTTATTGACCTAATTTTTACGTAATATCAAGTTTAATTTGAACTTCCGGTCGTAGATTTATTACCAATTGCTACGATAAAGAGACGTGACAGCAAGGCAACAGCTGACTGTAGTCCTAACCTCATCTCACTCATTCGAATTTCCACACATATTTCATTTTTAACCGACATATTTCGCCGATACAAAGTTCCCGCGCTTTTTACCAGTCGTGGTCCGAATACAAGGCTTTATATTTCCCGCACGTGACATTGTTTTGACAGATCGACGTTAAAAAGCGTGGATGTTAAACTCGCCAGGTTGAGTAAAAAGAGACGGAAATAGAACCAATGTTGCCAAATATCAAATCTAGAAATACTGCGCGAATCTTTGGAATAACTATGTCATAATTTTTCTTATTAAATGTGAACATTCATTAAACAGTTTACACACGAGCATTTCTAGTTATTACAAATTTTGTTGTTGCATATGTTAAAAATATAAACTCTACAAGTCTCAAGTATGATCCGTGCTATGACTAGTGTGAAGCGATAGCATTACCTTAAATAATTGAAATAAACTAAAACAATGCATATTTTTCGATAAAATGATAGAAAATGTTTTTTAAACACCATATACTTTTAGGATGACAAGAGAATGAGCCACATTTTTAATATAGTCAAACGCCCTATTATTCGATATCAAATGCTTTTTTCCAAACGGAGATTGCTCGAGTGTGCACTTCGTGCCGCATCCATCGATGAGATTGTCCTGGGAAATCTTCGAATACTTGCCGTCGTTTAGTGTAAAGATAGAGAAACGCAGGCATTCTTCGAATTTTTTTCTCGAAAGCCATCAGACATAGGACACTTTGGTTTTTTGTGGTTTATTAGACAAGAAATGAAGAACACATACGTTTTCACTGATTGAAAAAATGTTGATAATTAACAAAGTTACACGTATATTGATATGGCTAGAAAAAATGGATGCCGCCGTTTTTTGGGCATATCTCAGCTTCCAGTGGCCTGAAACAAAAAATTAAAAAAATGTTATAATCTGTAAGCATGTCGCTATCACGCTTACGAGAATGGGAGAGATTTTTTCTTTAAAGAGTATCGACGGTGTAGCGGAACATAACGATTTTTCATGCAATAATTATGAATTATGCTGCATGTCAAAAATAGTTAATATATTTTTATCGAATTGATTCTAGTATATGTAATAGACACCAGTATACGCTAAATGTCGTTGAAATTTGAAGTAAATCTATCGATTATTTTTCGAAATATCTTGCCCAAAAAATTGAAAAATATAGTTGTGAGAAAAACGCATTTAAGGGGCCATTTTAGTGTGACAGGATGAAAAAATCGATTTTTTTGCATTTTTCAACTCTATACCATCATAGAATTGATATCCAACTGCTGGTAAAGTCGATTTTCACTTTGTCTACTCAGTACAGCCCTTAAAGTATAAGCGCTCGGTGCGCGCGCTTGGCTCCAGTACGGCTACCCGTACGTTTTTCTCGAAACGACTTTTTTTCACCTGGCGTTAGTGATTTCGGAGAAACGGCTTAACCAATCGGGCTAAAATTTGTACTGCATATTCAGCATATGTATGGCTATCGCCCGAACTAGAAATATTAAAAAATATTAATTTTCACCTATACTTTCACCAGAATTGCGACGAAAAGAAACGTGTTTTTCTAACATCTTTGCAAAAAATGCCGCCATTTTCTTATTTTGGAATATAAAATAATAATTCTAGTTCGGGCGATAGCAACACTCATACAGATTAAGAATCTTGTTGAATTTTTTGTTTGAGATTACCTGGAGAGCGCCAGTCACCAACGCCAGCGACATACTTTTTTTTCATGCCTTTACACAATCATAAATTGTTAAGTAAATATACATTCACATGCGACAAAAAAATTGTCTTCCATTCTGGAAAGGTGGAGCTTTAAACGAAAAAAAAATTTGTACCGATACATGAAACAGTTGAAAAAAATGCTTAAAAATGTTTTATTTTTTTAGCCGTCACACTAGAATAGCCCTTTGAGGGGTATTCTCACTTTAGAAAAGGCTATGTTCATGGGGTTCAAGGGGGTTCATGGGGTTCATGGGGTTCAAGGGGTCTTCTCACTCTAAAATAGACAATGTTCATGAATTTATTTGATAGGTTTATGTTATAGATATTGATATAAAAGTTGTTACACTTAACGGAGACTTTGTCCTTGGAGTGCCATATTTCAGGTGTTTACATTTTATTTTTTTTAAAGGAAACGTGTAAAGCTTTTTGAGTGCGGTTTTTCTCTTGCTTTTATTCATGATATACAGAACGTTGAAAAATTATTATTTTTTTGAAAAAAAAAAAACGAAAATGGCGGCCGTTGCAGCTCCGCGAAAACAGGTCCTCAAATCGCGGGAGGTAAACGGCTGACATCACTCTTGTTGATCTGAAACACAAATTCAAAGCATATTATCAATCTGTGACCCTTTGGTCATGGAATGACGGATGGGTTTTTCGTTTAGTACAAATTTCGGAAAATGGCGGCAATTTAAAAAAAAATCGAATTTTCGCGTTTTTTTTCGCATAAAAAGATAAATAATAAATGCAAAAATGTATCTATCGAAAAAACGATCCGTCATTCCGTGAAGACATATTTTCTGAGTATACTCTCCAAATTTCAGGTCGATATGTTAATTACAGCGGTCAGGAGAATGTCAGCCATTTTTAAAAACGTGTTTTCGAGAAAAACGCGTTTAAAGTTTTGTAATGTGTTTACACAAATGTGTTTATAATTACCGCTAATCGGCTACTAATCGGCCTGGTCCATAGAGGCATCCCTCCTCTTCTTCTAGCTGCTCATGTTGAGCCGCTAATATCTCCCGCCGATTTCAAGGACAAAGTCTCCCTTAATAAATACACTTTCGAATTGCATTGAAAAAAAAATGTATGCATTCATGTAACCCAAACAAACTTCAAACGCGTTTTTCTCAAAACAACGTTTTTCGACTGCTTGTTGATAAAATCTTCGAAACTACTGAACCGATCCTTATGAAAATTTAACCACATATTCTTTACAACTATATCTATAACGCATATCGAGGATTTTTTTAAATTTTGATATTTGCTATTTTTTTTTGCCAAAAACGGTGAAAAAAAGTTTTTTTTGTTTTTTCGAAAATTGTCCGCCATTTTGTTATTTTTGCATATATCATAAATCGTATGATATGCGCTATAGCCATTGACATACTGAATCTAAAACCGTTTGATTTTTTGTTTCGGATGATCCATCTCCGAGATTTTATCAATAGCGCAGACCTACAATTTTTTTAACTACCATTTTCGTCTTTAAATAGTGACTTAAATAGATGAATAAATTTTTCAAATTTATTTCGACAGTGTATTTATTAAGGGGAGATATACACCTAGGAGCCGGAAAAAAAGTTAATTTTTGTGAATTTTTTCAAGGAAAGCTATTTGAAATTTCGGATTGGGGTTTTAATTATCTAAAAGTATATACATTCAAAAATATGTTTAATTTTCTTTATTTAAAAATATCAAAAAAATACAAGGATATTGCATGATCCTTGGAGCGTCGTAAAAAAATCTGCGGATACGGTACCCACTGGCGTTTCTTCAGAAATCATCTGAAAAAACCCCAAAGAGATTATTAAATTAGGTACTATAATCTAGTACTTGGCATAGCCGATTTTAAAAATATCGATTTATGACAAAATGGCGGACGTTTGACCATAAATAATGGTTTTTGGGCCAAAAATTCGTTATTATTTTGCCTATAAAACAAAAACTAAGTAACAGAAGAAAAAATCCTATGACAAGTACTAGATAATCGTGTATAGAATAACCACAAAAAACCTGAAGGCAATCGATTTATTGGTTTTCGAAAAATTTTGGGTACTGATTTTAAAAACGTGGTTTTGAGAAAAACGCGTTTGAAAATTTGGGAATGAATAAATCATGAAATTCGTCAACTTACATGGAATCATCGATACCAGGCCCATAGTGTAGGTCTTCTACGGTCGACAGAATGTTCATAGCTTCTAAATCCTCGACCTCGACCATCTAGGTGTATATCTCCCGTTAAGTGTAACAACGTTTATATCAATATCTATAATATGAACCTATAAAAAAATTCATGAAAATAGCCTTTTTTAGCGTCTAAAGTGAGAAGACTCCTTAAGTTTGAAGAAAGGTACATGCACGAATGTGATGAAAGCTTCAAACTTACACTCAGTCTGCGATTCCAGGGCCTTCTTCACACCTTCCTGCTCAAAGAGCTCATTAATATTTGAGGATTGTGATTTAATAATAATACTAATAATAATAAATCTCAATAGACAACAGGCTGTCAGGTAGTCGGTGACTCGGGTAATTTTTCGAACTTTTTAATGTCCCAAAAACGCAGATATTCTAAAGAAATTATACTTTCGGAAAATGCAATAAAAAAATTACTCTTTTCGACCCATTACACTAGACGACGGCCTCGATGCTTGAAAGCAAAAAGAAGCCTCAATCTGAATTCTACGCTTTACATTTAGAAATTGTCATTGTCCATTTCTTTCAGAAACCGGAACCGCGAGTAACAATCAAGTCGGGAGCAATAACGGGCAAAGTTACCAACCAGTATCCAGTGGTGAATCGAACAGTGCGACGACTCCACAACCGGAAGTGGCCACGAAACCAGCGGATGTAAAACCCGAGGCTCCAAAATCGAATCTGGATCTTCTTGCCGAACTCGATATAACGATAAATCACGCACCCCTGGTGCCCGTAGTACATTCCATCGAGAAAGCACCCAAGGAAGTGACATTATCGAGCGTAATGTTGCCGGAAGTCAAAAACAAATGCGACGATAGTCTCGAAAGGTTGCATCAAACCGACGACAAACACGAGAATCTTCAGATCGTGTGGGACACGTGGTACACCGACGTTCAGCCAAAACGTGATCCACTTGGCGATCCGATAGTTTTGCAAAAATTCATCACCGACATCGAGAAGTATGAAAAGTTCGTGGACAGCTTGACGGTAAAGACCCTCAGTGGTTCGACCAGTTTGGACATCAAGTGGAGTGAAATAACTGACGTTGAGGTAAAAAGAAAAAATCTTTCACTGAACTTTCCTGTCACTGCATAGGGGCCGTACGCAAATAACGTAACGCAATGGGGGCGGGGGGGGGGGGGGTCGAGGTTTGCGTTACGTCACGATTTTAAAACTACCAGAAATAGCAAAATTTCTGCATGTTCAAGTTTTTAATTTAAACCTCGCGTGCAATTTTACCGTGGACAGCTCACAGCTTTCTATACGCAATGTCGGTTAAGGGGGAAAGTCACTGTGCAAGATCTTGCACAGTAGCTGTATTGAAAAATATGTTGGCAACATGTTTATTCACAAGTCCAAAAATTGACGGAGTTTCAGTCACTTTAGTGAGAACGGGTAGCGCGACCGGTAAGTGCCCTCAGTCCCTACAGGTGTGGCATAATTTACAATAGATAAAGTACAGGCTCTTATTATTTTGTGAACTATCATGAAGATGAAGAATCGTCATATCGCCCGCGACTAGATACTCCAATGTAATTATCAATATTCTAGAAAAAACATAACTTCGTATCAAGAAACACGGAAAGAAAATTTGGCACGCGTTTTTTTCGAAACTAGTTTTTTCGACCTTGTCCGAGCGAATACTTAAGGGAAGGGTAGGGGTTTCAGCGTGAAAAAAAAACACTTTTTTGCGATTTTTTTTTCATCTATATGGATAGAGTAAATTTATTGTAACCTTTTGTACATTGTTAAGTGTCATTACAAGAACATTCCGTGAAATTTGTACGCGAAAATATCCACAAACAAGCCGGTGACAAAGCTTTTCCAAGAACGCCTTTGGAAAAACACGATTTGCAGTGTTCACTGTATCTCAGCTAGAAATTATCTGAAATCAAGTACCATTAAAATTTAGTCAAAGTATCATCAAATCCTCCCCCAAAACGCGGCACCGGCTTGTTTGTGGATATTTTTCGCGTAAAAATTTCACGGAATGTTCTTGAAATGAAACTTAACAATGGACAAAAGGTTTCAATAAATTTACTCTATCCATACAAATGAAAAAAATTCGCAAAAAAGTGTTTTTTTTCACGCTGAAACCCCTACCCTCCCCTTTAGGGGTGAGATGCAGTCAGAGGCGTGAAAAAAACAAGCATTTTCAATATTTTTTTTTAATAGTAATTAAGTTTGTTTTACAAAAGTGGTTACACACACTTTTTATGTTATATTTCAACTTGACTTGTACAAATTTTCAAAGAAAAATATTGATTATTTAAAAAAAATATCGCCATCTTTGTCTTCGGCGTGTAGTGCTTTGCGGTGACCATCATAAAATTTTACTGGATCACCTGAAAAAAAAGAATCAGTTTAATAATAAATCTATTCCTTAATCGAAGCTTTTTTATTGAAAAATTAACAAAATGGCGGCTTCCGGCAGATAACTTTCGATTTTCGACCAAAAAATCGCTCGTTTATTGTTAAAAAAAAATATAAATATTCAACAAAAATGAAAATCCTTCGATTCAGGACTAGTTTTTAATGCTATCAATAAGCACACCAAATTTCATCAAAATCCATCGAGTGGTTTTTGAATTATAGTGGCCACCGACTTTAAAAACATAGTTTCGAAAAAAACGCGTTTAAAGTTTTTTTCATGTGGATACGGTATTATATGTTCGTAAGATTTTAAGCTCGATGGATGAAGCTAAACTTTTTTTGAATGTGTTTTGATCCGCTGAATCCGAATATCACAATTTTTTGCCGAAAAGTCGAGCATTCAATTGTTAAAACAATTTTTCAAAAAATTAAAGTTTTTCGGGATGAATTGTTTTAAAAAATATTTTGGGCAATTTTAAAACGAAAGTATTCTTTATAAAATGTTGCTAAAGTTCATAGTTTTTGAGTAATACATTTTTGAAAATTTCCGAAAGAGTTTTTCAATTTTACACACGATTTATGTATAGAAATACTAATTAAAAAATTACTTACATCGAATCATCAATTCCTGGCCCATACAATAGGGCTTCTGCCGATGTGGAAGCTTCCAAAATATCAATTTGTTGTTGTCTTCGAAGCATTCTGCCTTCCCGGGTATTATCGTTTGCGCGTTTGTCAGCCGCTACCTGCCATGGGGACGACGCCCCTTCACTAATTGTGGGATATCCCGGAAACTATTCATCGGATTGACTTGAAATCTTCAGGGAATATTTTCGAAACATCATACTACAAGAAAATGTTTTAAAAAATCGATTTAAAAAGGATTCTGACTGCATCTCACCCCTTGCAAACTTGTCAACCGATTTTCAATTTTTTTAAAAACATTTTTGTCATCGCAGTGACTAAGGTTATACGTATCCGCGTTTTTAACATTTGATAATTACTATTTTCGAAGACTGCTTGACAACAGAAAAAAATGTTCAAACTGTCGGCATTTTGTAAAAAAAAATCCTAAATAAAAAAACTGCTACGCATAACCATAACTACATTTGTATAGACAGCGATAAATTGTTGACTTTTAATTTACAGATAACTTTTCATAAAGATATCGATGGGACAATGAAGAGAATTTTTTTTTTCGTCGTCAAATCAAGGCATATATCTCGGTTAATTTTCAAGATTTTGTCATAAAAATTGGTATAAAACTAGATGAATATATACTTCATAAAATGAATATAAACCCGATCCTTTCATAATTAGTTATGCCAATGAAAAAAAATCGCAATTATTGACGACAAAGCACCCGTTACGTAACGGAATAGGGGTGGGGGGGTTCTGGCCAAGCGTTACGGTCCCGTTACGTGGGGGCAGGGGGGGGGGGTCAAAAGTTGGGAAATGTTGCGTTACGTAATTTGTCTACGCCGCCATATCGCGATTGCTATGAAATTCGTAACGTTACGCTTTTCATTCTCCAGGAACGGGAAATGAAGAGACAAACCTGTTACGTGGCTCAAGCACACTCCAGCGCAAATAGAACCACGAATTTGATACCCTACGACTCGACCAGAGTGAGACTCTCCGTCACTGATGGCTCGTCCGATTATATCAACGCGTCGCACGTCAATGATTTGACGCAGTGGACACCAACCGCATTTATCGTAGCTCAAGCGCCAAAGTCCGAATGTTACGAAGCTTTCTGGACAATGATTTGGGAACAAGGGAGCGAAGTCGTGGCATGTTTGGCCACCGACGCCCAGGTATTTCAATCTTTCATATTCTTCGAGCTAATTCTGAACACGCAATCTTCATATTTGACCCAAAATAAGACTTTTCACGATTGGTCGAAATCGAAATTCGACCCTTCAGGGGGTGAAATGGGAGTGTTAAGGTTTGTATGAAAACAAACCTATTTTTTTACCAGATTTATTTGAAACTTGGTATAAATACACTCTAATACAAATAATTGAGCATGAATTTCAGCAATTTCCGAAATGTTACCTTTAAGGGGGTTAAACTGGAGTGTTAAGGTTTGTATGAAAAAGAAAACTATTTTTGGACCAGCTTTACTTGAAACTTACCACATTGATTTTATATATAACACTATATCATGTTTTCGTCGCTGTTCTATATAACTCCTTAAGGCCTTAGGCCACAGTAACGGGTATAAAATCATGTGCCAATGTAACAATTGTTTTTCGTATGAAAAAGTGATTTACTCATAAAATTAATTACACATCTATTTATTATGAACATCAGGCTGTTAGAATTTTTTTTTTTTTTCGATGTACAAAATCGCCGACTACTCGAAACATCTCGAAACAGCTTTTTTCCAAATGGCGTGACAAATAACTTAAACAATTTTCACTCGATTTACTTTAAATTTAAAAGTTATGTTCCTAGTTGCATTTCGCAGAGAAGTACGTACGGAATTTCTGATTAATCGAAACCTTTTCATTGTATGCGCAGTGTATTAGCAGTTATAACGAAACTATTTTTCACTGAAAATTCATTTCTTAAGTTCAAATACCTACAACTTTTGAATAGAACAATATTTTTTATATTCCGTACGTACTTCGCTAGGTATTCTAATGTAGATTGACGAGATTTTTTGTTTTTTGTTCTTGGTAAAAAATTGTGGATGCTAAATGCCACGCCGCGGAGCGCCTAAAAAAAGATAACAAAAGAAAATATTAGTAATCGGCCATTTTGTACATCGAAAAAAAAATTATACATCTATTTTCTAACAGGTTGATATCCATACTAAATAGATGTGTAATTAATTTCATGATGAATCACTTTTTCGCACGAAAAAAAATTGTTACATTCGCACATGATTTTATACCCGTTACTGTGGCCTAAGGCCTTAACTGTCCATGCCACACAAATGTGAGCATTTAAAAAAACATCCAAACAAACCCAAACTTTAAAACCCCTGTTTCATCCCCTTAAGGGTCGAATTTCGATTTTGACCACTCTTGAAAAAAGTCTTATTTTGGGTCAAACATGAAGGCTGCGCGGTCAGAATTAGCGGCCACAGATATCGTAACATCCCCAACTTTTGTGCAGTAAGGTGATTTGCTGCTTTTCTTTTTCTTCTCGTGCGTAGCTGAACAACGAGATATATTGGCCCACGAGCAAGGATAACAGTTTGACCATTGGTCGATTCACTCTATCGTTGAAAAATTCCACCAATCACGCATCCTACGTTCAGAGAGTTATCACCGTTCTGAATTCGGAGCGAAGAATCGAAAGAATAGTCGTTCACATGCAGTATCTGGCTTGGCCGATAACGTAAGTCCACGAAATCACCGTGAAGCGTAAATCGAGACAAAATGACACACGCTGACTAATTTAGATGTCAACGTCTTTTGATGTTGGTTCCGTTGGTTTTTGGTGACATTACGCCGCTGCTTACCGCATGCTCTGTGTGAGTGGGCAACCCACATACGAGCGATTCTCCGTCAATTCGGCCACTTTTTTTTCGACCATCTCAGATCTGCCCCATAATTGGTTATATCAAAGTACTACTAAAAGGCATTCTATGTAATTTTTTTCGGATTTTTTAATTCAACCTTTTAGAAAATACCGTTTTTTTACAAATGAATATATCTCGGAAACTAGAAGTAACTGAAAAAAAATGTCTGTACATGAAAGTAGTAGTTTTGTGTGAGCTTTCGAGTGGACGGCTTGAAATAATTTTTACGTTCTGGTAACGCTGATTTTTTTACTAAAAAAGGGAAAAATTATTTTTTAAATTCAAAAAACGGTCATTTTTTCTGCTGAAAAAATTACAGAGTCTTCCAGTATGTCTGACGATATCGCAAAAAAATCGCCAGAGTGGCACGGATCGAGGTTCTAGAGTAAAAAATGAAACCACACAAATTAATTTTTTTATACCGGAACCTCGCTCCGTGCCACTCTGGCGATTTTTTTGCGATATCGTCAGATATACTGGAAGACTCTGTAATTTTTTCAGCAGAAAAAATAACCGTTTTTGAATAAAAAAAATAATTTTTCCCTTTTTTGGTAAAAAAATCAGCGTTACCAGAACGTAAAAATTATTTCAAGTCGTCCACTCGAAAGATAACACAAAACTACAACTTTTATGTACAGACATTTTTTTCAGTTACTTCTAGATTCCCAGATATATTCATTTGGAAAAAAACGGCATTTTCTAAAATGTTGCATTAAAAAATCTGAAAAAATTCACGTAGAATGCCTTTTAGTAGTACTTTGATATAACCAATTATGGGGCAGATCTGAGATGGTCGAAAAAAAGTGGCTGAATTGACGGAGAATCCCTCATACACATTTTGTCACAGTTATTAGGAATTATCTACACGATATCTTTACGGAACTTTTCTCTCACAAGGAACATCACTCAAAGGCTTACACCACTGTAAACGTCTAAAATTAAGCGATTCGTCGCGATTTTTTTTTGGTCGAAGGATAAAAGAATAATAATGTTCAAGGATGTTATTAGTCATTTCTTCAAGTAAACGAAAAAAAATTATATTAAAAATTTATACAAAAGCATGTTGAATTTGAGACGCTCCGCGGTACGCAGTATAACTGACGCAAATTTGAATGTGGAAAAAAATCTATTAAGGCGGGATATCCATTTAGACAGGAAAAAATAAGCAATATTGAGGGATTTTTTAAACTAAGAAATAATTATTCCACAATTATCAAACTTTAGGTATACTTTAATAGTATATTTAAGTATACGAAACAAATTTTTAAAATTAATTCATCATCAAAATGGCGGAGCTGTGGTAGAGCGTTACCGCAAGGTCGCCGCGGGAGTTGCGAATCGGCGTGCAGTCTAGCTTCCCGTAGACTTTGATTTGGAAAAAAGTTGACGGGCTGTAACGTTAGAAGTTTTTCGAATTTCGTTTTGAAACTTTGGGCAAATATTCTACATATATAGTTCAATCGTTTAAAGGAAAAAAAAAAGAAATCGATTTTTTATCGTTGTAAATGTATATCCCGCCTTAAGCAATTAAATAAACCATTTTTTGGACCTTCTAATTCAGGCTCCGGCCGTAAGCCAATTAAAACAAAAAACATTTTTTTGAAAATCCTACAGTAGTGTAACCCATTAAGGGGTTAGGCCACTCTAGAGGCCGAAAAAATAGGCTTTTTGAGGATTTTTTTTCAGAAAACCTACTAAATAAATCGAGATTACAAAAAAGGTTGTTTGTCATACATATCAGTGACTGTATACAATATTTTTCTGAAGCGATTAATTTGAAAATGTCGGCTGTGCAGCGTTTATCTCAAAACTGCATTTTTTAAGTTGGCCGAAAACATAACTCAGACAATTTTCAACCGATTCACTTGAAATGTTGAATATATTTTGAAAAATACATTGTCTATGGAAGGACGTAGGATTTTTTTTATATTCCATAGTTCATTTGTTATCGACAATTATCTGACGATTTTTTAGGCAATATTTTCACTTTCCTAAAATTCCAAGAAACCCATTATTTTTGCAATAGATGGCTTCAGTAATCTGTATCTCGCGTTGTATAAGTGCGATCGGATTACGCTAGACGGCGTTAGAAAGAGAAGATTTCGTACTAAAATAAACATCTCAGACAGTTTTGTGATTGCTTGACTCAATATTGTTTGCGCGCGTGTCAAAGATGGCCACCAGCAAAGTGAAATACGCCATATTTTACAGTTTTTCTTCGATAAAGGCGAAAACGCAAGCCAGGCAGCTGGAAATGTGACTAGGTCCTGATACTGTAACAGCCAATCACGTGCAATTTTGGTTTCCTCGATTCCGTTCCGGTAATTTCGATGTCAAAGACGCACCACGCTCCGGAAGGCCAATTGTCGAAAATGTCGATAAAATAATGGAAATCGTCGAGTCCGACCGTGGTGTAAGCACTGTTTCGATTGCCCAAGAGCACAATTGCACAAAAAATCGTTTGGAACCACATGAATAAGGCTGGATACAAAAAGAAGCTCGATGCATGGGTGCCACACGAGTTAACGCAAAAAATCTCATGGACCGAATTTCCATCCGCAAATCGCTGCTGAATCGCAACAAAATCGACCCATTTCTGAAGCGAATGGTGACTGGTGATGAAAAGTGGGTCACGACAACGTCAGGCGAAAACGGTCGTGGTCGAATCGCGGTGAGCCGGCGCAAACGGTGGCCAAGCCAGGATTGACGGACAGGAAGATTTTGCTGTGTGTTTGGTGGGATTGGCAGGGAATCATCTACTATGAGCTGCTCCCCTACTGCCAAACTCTCAATTCGGACCTGTAGTGTCAACAATTGGACCGCCTGAAGGAAGCAATCGCCCAGAAGCGGCCAGCTTCGGGCAATAAGAGAGGAATTGTGTTCCATCAGGACAACGCTAGGCCACACACATCGATAGTGACTCGCCAGAAGCTCCGGGAGCTTGGTTGGAAGCATCTTATGCATCCGCCTTATAGTCCGGGTCTGGCACCAAGTGATTACCACCTGTTCCTGTCTATGGCGAATGATTTTGCTGGTGAAACATTCGCCTCAAGAGAAGCTTGTCAATATCGACTGTCCCAGCTTTTTGCCAATAGGGACGAGGGTTTCTATGAGAAAGGCATAATGAAATTACCTTCAAAACGGCAACAAGTTATCGATCAAAACGGTGCTTATTTGAAATATATCGGATTGTTCTAACTCTGCTAAATAAAGCCTTCAATTCCATGCAAAAATAATGGGCTTCTTTTTACTACACCTTATATTTACTTTAAATTTATTCGATAAAAAGCGTATCAAAAGATGACATTTTTTAACTCGCTTTCGCAAAATTTTGAGCAACGACGCATTTTTCGAAAATCAAAGAAATAGTGGAAAAATGAATGTCGGAGTTTTTTTTATTTAATTATAACACAACTGTGACACTGGACTCGTTTTGGTTTTTTCAGTGGGTTACCCAGCAGTCCGGGTTCGCTGTTGGCTTTCGCCACGGACATATTGTCCGAGCAGGCGCTTCGACATTGTTCCCCAAAGCCGATAATCGTTCACTGTTTGAACGGTGGCTCGCTCAGTGGGCTTTTCCTTCTATCTGCAGCGGCGGTTTGCCACGTGAGAGCGGGCCACGGAATCCTCGATGTGCCGCTTCTATTCTCGACTCTCGTGAAATACCGAAGATGCATGCTCGACAAGGATTCCTTGTTGTTCGGTTATCGCATGGTGCTCTATCATGCTCAGGATACTCTTATGAAACGTGAGTAGACGGAAAGCATTGGTCGAAACGAGATTTAAAAAAAAAAACGAACGCTTGTCAAAATTTCAATTTGCGTTTATTTTCGTGTGTGTTTCTTCGCAAAAATTAATTTTACACTATACGAAATGATTCGCGCTGCTTAAACCGAGAATCGACTGACAATAAAGACGAAGGTAATTCCTGCTTGAGGTATTTTTTAAGTGTACGTTGTACCGACTTTTTATTCGGATTTTTCGTGTTAATTGTTGGCAAGTGCAATTAAAGTAGTTCTCGTGTTACAATGGTGAAAAAAAAAGTCTTACTCGTAATGGTTAAGGGGTCTTCTCACTTTAGACGCGAAAAAGGCTATTTTCATGCACTTTTTTGATAGGTTTATATTATGGATGTCGATATAAAAGTTGTTACACTTAATAAATACACTTCCGAAATAGATTTAAAAAATCTTTTTATGTATTTATGTAACTTAAACAAACTTTAAAGGCGTTTTTCTCGAAACATCGTTTTTCGACGGATTGTTGATGAAATCTTCGAAACTATTGAACCGATCCTTATGAAATTTTAACCACATATTCTTTACAACTATTTCTATAGCGCATATCAAGGATTTTATTAAATTTTCATATTTACTAATTTTTTTTGCCAAAAACGGTGAAAAAACACGTCTTTTTGTTTTTTTTTTCTAAATATGTCCGCCATTTTGTCATTTTTGCATTTTTCAAAAATCGTATGATATGCGCTATAGCCATTAACATACTGAATCTAAAAGCATTTGATTTTTTTGTTTCGGATGATCCATCCCCGAGATTTCATCAACAGCGCTGAACTACAATTTTTATGACTTTTCTAACTACCATTTTGGTCTATAAATAGAGACTTAAATAAATAAATAAATTTTTTAAATGTTTTTCGAAAGTGTCTTTACTAAGGCGAGAAATCCCTTTGGGAGCGTGAAAAATGGGTATTTTTCGGGAATTTTTTTAGAGGGGATAAAATAATCTGATCATTTTCAAGTTTGGATACGAGGTAATTATAACTGTCAAGTTGAAAAAAAAAATGTTGGGATGACCAACAAAATGGCGGCGTTATTAAGGGTCTTCGGGCGCCTGTTTTCCCCGACATCGAAAAGTGCTGCAGTTGTCACTCTTTTTCTGTTGATCTGGAAAAGATTTAATAAGTGTCATTCGTTTACTGACATATTAAGGGGAAGGATATACCTAAAAACTTGTGAAAAAGTGCAAAATTGAAAATTTGGGAGCCTTTTTACTCCAAAGTTCGAATTTTCGACCATTTTTTCGACATATTTGACCCTAAAAAATGATTTATTTACACGCTACCTTTCAAACTTTAGGTATATCCTTCCGATAATATTACTGAGAGTAACCTCCCAAAATTTCATCCAAATCGGTCGATAACTTTTTGAGCTACAACACGAGCAGTTTTTGAAAAAGTAGTTTCGAGATAATCGCGTTTAAAGTTTCAACATGTGACTCGCTACCTGACCGCATGCTGTCCCCGCGCTCTAGACTATATGCGATAACTCCCCAAATATTCAATATTTCGAGTTTTCCTTTGGGCAGTATATTCTTTGGGTATCATACTTTCGAAATATGTAAAAAATCGATTTTTTGACAATTCTTAAGGGATTTCTCGCCTTAACGGAAGGTTCTGCCTTGTTGAGCCAACAAAATGTTCGATTTTTCACCAATTTTTTATGCGAAAAGTATTAAATATAGAATGTTGATATTTGGTAAGTTGACTAAGCGGTCTTTATTGAACATCAAAATATTTTTTAAAGCTTGACAAGACATGGTGGTGGGAGTGGGAGGAGCCACGTATGTCGGTGCGCGGGCGATGACATTCTTCGCTTGCGGAAGTCCTAAGTCCCGGACAGGTGATCTGAAGCAAACAAAATCAAACATATTTTTACTTTGTACAATATTGTGTATAAGTTGACCTAGAATCAAGAAGAAAAATTGAAAAATAAAAAAATAGTGAGCAAAAAACTGCGAAAATTTTTGGAAAAAAAACCAACTTCCTTCCGAACGATCACTATTTTTTTATTTTTTTTCTTGATTCTAGGTCAACTTATACATAATATTGTACAAAGTAAAAATAGGTTTGATTTTTTTGCTTCAGATCACCTGTCCGGGACTTAGGACTTCCGCAAGCGAAGAATGTCATCGCCCGACACACGTGGCTTCTCCCACTCCCACCACCATGTTTTGTCAAACTTGAAAAAATATTTTGATATTCAATAAAGACCGCTTAGTCAACTTGCCAAATATCAACATTTTATATTTAATACTTTTCGCATAAAAAATTGGTGAAAAATCGAACATTTTTTGGTCCAATAAGGCACAAACTTCCCTCAAGTGTAACAACTTTTATATCAATATTTATAACATAAACACATCAAAAAAATTCATGAAAATAGGCTTTTTTAGCGTCTAAAATGAGAAGACCCCTCAATCTTGAATTGTGGCTAACGCTCCAACCTCCTTAAAAGAACGGGGCTATCAGCACTTGTTACAGCCGACATGTCAAGCCATAAAGTTCCTCGCAAACAGTACATTGCAATTTTGTCGAAAGAGCCATTCGCCCGAGAACTACTTTAAGGGGAGGGTAGAGGTTTCAGCGTGAAAAAAAAAACACTTTTTTGCGAATTTTTTTCATCTATATGAGTGAGTAAATTTATTGAAACCCTATTGCACATTGTTAAGTGTCATTTCAAGAACATTCCGTAAAATTTGTACACGAAACTATCCACAAACAAGCCGGTGACAAAGCTTTTCCAAGAACGCCTTTGGAAAACCACGATTTGCGGTGTTCACTGTATCTCAGCTAGAAATTATCTGAAATCAAGTACCATCAAAATTTGGTCAAAGTATCATCAAATCCTCCCCCCAACGGTCTTTGATAATTTTTTTTTCATTTCTAAATTTTTGGTGGTCATGTAAAGTGAAAAGTGCTATTTTTCACGAAAAATTCCGCCATTTTGGGGGTGGAAAACCCCCTCAATGTAAAAAAAATCTCAAACTAACCGTTGAGGGGAGGTATTTTATATGTAGAAAGTGTGTACCAAGTTTGAAATAAATCGGTCATGTAGTTATCAAATGGCAGTGAACACGGACTTTGAAAAAGTGGTTTCGAGAAAAACGCGGCACCGGCTTGTTTGTGGATATTTTCGCGTACAAATTTCACGGAATGTTCTTGAAATGACACTCAACAATGTACAAAAGGTTTCAATAAATTTACTCTATCCATATAGATGAAGAAAAAATCGCAAAAAAGTGTTTTTTTCACGCTGAAACCCCTACCCTCCCCTCAACTGATCGTACCACGGCCTTTACTTTCGTAATATGCTGTTTTTTGTGCATTCTTTTTAGCGCATTCTATTACGCAATTGTTACACTCGATTTTCTCACTGCCTTCCGCTTATCAATTGCGTACGGAGCGAGAGTTAGGGCGAAAGCTTTTTTTCGTAACTGAAACAAACGCCGTTCAACTTATCGGTTGCTTGTTGCATTATGAAACAGGAGGTATATTGTCGTCGACGAGATCAACGTTCGAGTGTTTCGAGAGCATGAAAGGCAACAAAGGACGTGCCACGAAGAAGCCACAACTGTGTCATCCGTCGGATGATTTTCTGCATAATCTCGGGGTTGGGATTCAGCATGGTATAGCGAGGCAGCAAGGTTAGAAACGTTACACTTGTTACGTCGAGTAAAAGAGGCTCGCCGCTTCATTTACGATCGTATGTTTCGTTTCAGGCGAGCAGACGAGCTCGCAACCGAAGATTCCGACGGTTCCCCAAGAGAAGACTGACAAAGTTGATCCGCTGAGTCAACTCGATCCCCTCTGGTCCATTCGAAGATAGTCCGATGATTATCTATATTTATATGTATAGGAACACATATACGAATAATATTGGCAACGTTGGACGTTTTTGCAAAGGGATGAATACCGTAAATTTTTAATCCAATACTTAGCGAGGCTTCGACATCATCACTGAAGATGTTATCAATTAAATGAGTTGTTAACGCTACTCGTATGCGTGATTACATTTGTACAGACACTTATAGATTTACAGCTGAACAAAGAGTTCTGCAAAATGAGCGTATTAAAGGGAAGCTTGATATTGATTAGTCACAGAAATAAACAATTGATCGTGATGTAAATTTAACAGTTTCCCGAAGACTTTGAATGGACCTTGCGAACGTAATGATGATTTGCTTGAGCAGGTTTAAGGGGAGATATACACCTAGGAGCCGGAAAAAAGGTCATTTTTGTGCTTTTTTTTCAAGGAAAACTATTTGGAATTTCGGATTGGGGTTTTAATTATCTTAAAGTATATACATTCAAAAATATGTTTAATTTTCTTTATTTAAAAATATCAAAAATATACAAGGATATTGTATGATCCTTGGAGCGTCGTAAAAAATCTGCGTATACGGTACCCACTGGCGTTTCTTCAAAAATCATCTGAAAAAAAACCAAAAAGATTATTAAATTAGATACTATAATCTAGTACTTGTCATAGCCGATTTTGAAAATATCGATTTATGAGAAAATGGCGGACGTTTGAACATAAATAGTGATCTTTGGGCCAAAAATTAGTTATTATTTTGCCTATAAAACAAAAAGTAAGTAACGGAAAAAAAATCCTATGACAAGTACTAGATAATGGTGTATAGAATAACCACAAAAAACCTCAAGGCAATCGGTTCATTGGTTTTCGAGAAACTTTGGGTACCGATTTGAAAAACATGGTTTTGAGAAAAACGCGTTTGAAAATTTGGGAATCAATAAATCATGAAATTTGTCAACTTACATGGAATCATCTATACGAGGCCCATAGTGTAGGTCTTCTACGGTCGACGGAATGTTCATAGCTTCTAAATCCTCGACCTCGACCGTCTAGGTGTATATCTCCCCTTAAGTAATCATCACAGTGTAAAATTTTCAAAAAATCGATTTTTTTGCATTATCCGATAGTATAGATGGTTTTAAACATGGACCTGGCATCGCCGATTGATCGTAAGTAGACAAGTTACATGAAAATTTCGCACTCGAAACTTTGAACACACTTTTCTCGAAATGCCGTTTTTCAAAACGGTGTGCACTTAACACATTTTTTACGCTATTCTTTATCTGGCTGTGGAACCTTTTTTTCATTTTTCATATTTTTTTAACGAACTCGAAAAAATTTGCTAGATTCGATACTTTTTGGTAATTCTTTAGATAAATGACTTTACCGAAATCTTTCTTTGCTTTTTCCTCATTTGTTGGGTTATAAATTATGATATTCAGTAGGGGGAAGCTGAAATTTTTCATTAACAATTTTTTTACGAGCAAGAAAGCGGTAAAAATAATTCCGAAGTTAAAAAAAAATCCCAAACCAACCCAATATAGGCGTAACGAAATGTTCAAAAATGCCCTATTTTATCACGTGTTTCCGCGAACTTCAAAACCCCATAACTTTTTATGGGGGGGAATTTCAGCTTCCCCCGACTGAATATGATAATGACTGAATATGATAACCCACTAAATGAGAAAATAGCAAACAAATTTTCGGCTCACTTTTCGGAAAAGTCACTTATCTAAAGAATTACCTTCTTCGAAGACATTTTCAATCGTTAAAAAAAATGTAAAAAAAGAAACATTAAAAAATTTATTTTCTGTTCTTCGTGGCTGCTTTGATGTGACATAAGAAAATCCGACTGATCAGCGTATTTTAACCATGGAAAAAAAATCGCGAAAATCAGCTATTTTTCGTCCCGTTACACTGTGATGATTCTTTAAAAACGTCTTGGCTTACCTTCCAAAACGGACTTTAATGTTGCGCTCGAAAATCGTTGCTCGCCCATGTATAATTCTACAATTTAGTTGACACCCAAATAGTACAGTTATGTAATATTTACTACGATGGATAGAAAGGAATATAATCAAAATTGCCCAATTAATTGTGACGTATGTTTCATTTCTTCTCAAATCGTACCTGGAAACACGTCGTTAGTATTCCAACAAATTTCTTCTCTTTAAACGCTGTTAGCCTTGGGCGGCATTTTTTTAAGGCCTTAGGGCACAGTAACGGGTGTAAAATCATGTGCGAATTTACCAATTTTTTTCGTATGAAAAAGTGATTCACTCATAAAATTAATTACACATCTATTTAGTATGAATATCAAGCTGTTATAAAATATATTTTTTCTTTTTCGATGTACAAAATGGCCGACTACTCGAAACTTCTCGAAACAGCTTTTTTTCCAATCGGCGTGACAAATAACTTCAACAATTTTCACTCGATTTACTTCAAATTTAGAAGTTATGTTCCTAATTGCATTTCGCAGAGAAGTACGTACGGAATTTCTGATTAATCGAAAAGTTTTCATTTTATGAGCAGTTATAACGAAATTTTTCACTGAAAACTCATTTCTCAAGTTCAAATGCCTACAACTTTTGAATAAAACAATATTTTTTTAAATTCCCTACGTACTTCTCTAGGTATTCTAATGTAGTTTGACGATAATTTTTATTTTTTGTTCTTGGTAAAAAATTGGGAGCGCCTAAAAAAAGATAAAAGAAAATATTAGTAGTCGGCCATTTTGTACATCGAAAAAAAAAGAATACATATTTTCTAACAGCTTGATATTCATACTAAATAGATGTGTAATTAATTTCATGGGTGAATCACTTTTTCACACGAAAAAAAAGTTGTTAAGTTCGCACATGATTTTATACCCGTTACTGTGGCCCAAGGCCTTGATCTACTATAACAACACCGTTGCGCTTGGTTAATTGTTCCACTTTCTCAAATTCGTCGTGCTTCTGATCTGCGATAGCCCTTTCCATACACACCGGCACTTACGTTGATCTATAAAATTTTGCAAAAATAACTTCACAAATGTCATCCGTATTTTTCGCGCACCGAATCGTTCGATAAGCGCCATCTATGGTAGAACGCCGTGCGATCGCATTCGATGTTCGCGGCGCGGCCCTAACCTAAAAAACCTAGGGAAACGGAAAAAGGCACAACAATGAGTTTAGCGAGTGTTTTGAACGGTGTTCTCCGTCGTGCAATCAAACCGGTATTCGCATCGTCTACTGGACTCTTGGCTCAACAGACTCGTGTACGTAAATATTTTCTAAACGATATTTCACGAATCGGCGATTTTTCTTGTCGCCTAACCTCAAAAGAATCCGTCAATTTTCGACTATTTTAACGAGCTTATACCAACGTGTCGTATTTGGATTCTTTCAGAACACATTTATCCTGCGACGCAAGTATCCCATAAGACTTCACCCGAAGGGCGGCAAGCCCCATTGTTTAAAACCAAAAAATAGGATCTACGAATTGGTGGAAGACACGAACATAAAGCCGCACCAGCCGATCGATGTTATTCTCACGTCTTACGTCGCCGGTGTGGGTAACATAGGCGAGAAACTCAGCGTGAAGCCCAATCAGGCTTACAACAAGCTCCTACTACCCGGATTGGCCGTGTACGCGACCCCCGACAATATCGAACGGTACAAAGACATCATAGAGAAGGCCAGCCTCGAAACGCCGGAATACAGCTCCAAGTGGTCGCCGAGAACCATAAACGTTCTCTCGACCCTGCTGCTCGGCGTCGTAGTCTCCAAAGATCATCCCTGGGTACTCCAGAAGTATCACATCAGAGCTGCGTTCAGGAAAATCAATATTCACGTACCCGATTACGCCATATCCATGCCAAAAAACGAGATCAGCGGACCCGATCTCGACAAACAGAATAAAGAATTCTACGTCGTCGTAACGATAAACAGTAAGGAACAGGTGAAAGTTAGATGCAGGCTGCATCACTACACGTCCAAAGAGAACGACAGAATACCCTACAGCAGCTTCTGGGCCAAACAAGAGCCCGCCATTTTCCCGGAGGATCAACCCGTTTTAGACGCTATGCCGGGCCACAGACGCTGGACAAACGACGATACCGCTCCGGCTGTATAGCTAGCGAGTTTCGCTAATAAATCATAAGAACTCAAATTCTGTGTCACAATTATTTGTTCGTGTGGCTTATCGGAACGAGGAGATCGCAGATGCCGTCTTCCTAGTTGAAAACTACACAGTGGCTCATGTAAAGTGTTGTAAACCATCTCAAAATACGCGTATAGTGATAAAATTCACTTCAAATACAAATCACTAGGTTCTGAGAGGAAAAAAGAGATAGGGCTGAGGTAATTTTTTACGATCACTACCAAGGTCACCTGAAGGTCAATGCTCAAATTTTAAATGAGGAACTTTTGCTATGGTGTTGAAGTTTACAGCGGTGGAATGCAATGGTAGATTTTTATATTTACATTTCCTCATTTTTACTACTATTCGAAATATTTTTTGTCAATCCAAATTATTATTGAAATTTATTGAAATTGTTGAAATTATTATTAAAATTATTGAAATTTATTATTATCGAAATTATTCGAAATATTTTTCGTACATTTTTTGTAGATGGAATGTATAGATAGAATTTATATTGCAATATAAATTTACAAGAAATATTTCGAATAATAAAAATGAAGAAATGAAAGAATGTAAAACTACCGTTGCATTCCAACGGTGCAAACTTCTACACTATAGCTAAAGTTTCTCATTTAACACTTTACCGTTGACCTCACCTGACCTTCGCAGTTATCGTCAAAAACAAAACTGATTTCCATGTCTTTTTTCCTCTCAGAACCGTGTGATTCTTATTTGAAATGAATTTGATTACTATACGCGAATTTTGAGATGACTTACACTTTACATGCAATGAATGTAAATCTTGGAGAATTGTTGAGGGATTTTGGAGGCAAAATGTACCAAAAGAAATTTAGGGAATTCAGAAATACTAATTTTCGTTGCATTCCAACGATGCTAACTCCAATTTCATCATTTGATATTATACATTCTCGTAGCTTACGAAAGCTATTCGAAACGCTTTGCGGAAAGTTTTTCGAAAAACAATTGCCCAATTGATAATTTCCGGAATACAATTTCTCGATAACAATTGCCCGAATAAACAATTTCTCAAATCGAATTCCCCGAAAACAGTATTTGACCATCGCTCTCCAATAATATCTTTAGCCCCAAAAGAATTGTTGAAGTATAAACAATAAAATTGTTTATTTAATAACTCAAAAACAATCGATTTTTCGGGGATAGTTTAAATGTACGAAATGTAGAGAATAATTTTCTCTATGTTTTCGTTCCTATGGACCTTGTTGTCCTATGCACCCTTGAATTTTGCTATTTCGAACCCCTTTTAGGGGTTGAAAATTCAAAATGAACTTCTGGGGAAACAAGATGGTCTTTGAGGATTCGGCTTCGATCCGGCCAGTCAAGGTTATTCCAAAGTCAGCAATGGAAATAGAGGATGTTTTTACGTTTTGGCCCTCTGGTTCGGGTCCTCTTCAGAAATTTGATTTTTCTCGATGTTGTTGATATTTCAATTTTTTGCTGATGTTAGGAAGGTTGTTTCGAAGACCATTATTTATGGGTGTAAATAATGTTAGGTGAGAAAATACTCAATCAATAGAGATGTTATCGTTTATCAAGATGAGCAAAAACTCGAAATTTACCATTTTTTTCGCTACATGTTGAGTTGTGTGGTCAACGAAGGTTCGAGAGAAACTCAACTTCTGGGGAAACTATTGACCGAAAATAAAGAGATACGAGTTTGGCGCTGTGGACAATATATGTAGCTGAGGGTTCAAGGTACAAATTCTTCCACGGCGGCGAATTCATGCGGTCAATAGTTTTCCCGGAATTTTATTTTGAATTTTCAACCCCCGAGAGAGGTTGGAAAATAAAAATTCAAGGGTGGTGTATAGAAACGAAAATATAGAGAAACTTATTCTTTATATTTCGCACATTTGAACCATACCCGAAAAACCGATTGTTTTTGAGTTATTTAATAAACGATTTTTTTTGGTATTTTAACCATTTTTTGGGGGGTGAAGATATTATCGGAGAGTGATGATCGACGCGTCTTTTCAAGCACGACGACGTTCCCATTTGAACAAAAAGTGTACGATTTTTCCTGCAGAGTTATTGAATTGAACCTGATTTTTCAAAATTTCACCCCACTTTTTCACCCCCAAAATGAACTTCCACGACTTCGGCGCTGTGGACAAAACTAAAGCCCGGATTTTTCTGCACATTTTGTCTTACGGCGCCGAAATCGTAGGGGTTGTAGTTTGGCATTAATCCACCCTCATCTTCTTTCAACCCCTAAAGAAAAACCCTCTACACTCTACTACAAAATCACCTGTAAAAAAACTAGCCTTCTAATTTTCTCCGATTCCGGAGGTTTTCAGCGACAGCACGACTGTACTATATAGCTCATTGAGAATTTTTCTAGCTACGAAACTTGGAAATCACGGTATGATCTACATTGGTATAATAAATGTGCGCCATCGTGCTACTTTCGTGTTCATTACTCCAAAAATACTTGATTGAGGAATACTTATGAATAGTTAAGGGCTTTAGCCTAGATAACATTTTTGAAAATATCGATTTTTGGTTTTTGAACGATTCGCAAATTATAACATTTAAAAAATATTCTCTGCAAAATTCATGTCGGTCCGTTTACAATTGAGGGAGGTATGGGCATTTATGGGTAGACTCCGCGATCCAGCGAACTTTCACGGCGTTTGTCTCAAATTCACTTTTTCAACATCGGTGACCGCGATATCTAAAAAATCACGGCACCGCTAAACTTAAAATTTTACAAGCTTTTTTACATATCAAAAACCAGTGCTTGAACGAAAGAATTTTCTTTTTGTTGCATAGTTTTTTTATCAATGAAAATAAAGCGTTTTTTTTTACCGAAAATCGATACTATCACTTTGGACTGCAGCCATTTTTTCAAAAATAAATATTCTGTTAAATCCGTCGTCCGAGCACTAGATAATTTCGTGCAAAAACTAAATGCGCTTGAAACCATTTTATCTATTCATGAATATTTTTCAATAGAAAAACCGTAAAAGATACGTAAAACCGTACTCTTTAATGTAAAAATAAGAATTTCGACAACCTGGCCAGGTTTCACCAGAAACAATTTACGAAAATTCCTCTTTTTTCGGCGACCAACTAAGTGTAACCCGATAACAGGAACTCGAGGTAATCTACAAGAAACTATTATAAAAACAAGGAGGGGTTCTCATTTAGATTTTTGACGTTGATCTTCACTGGACCTCAAAGATTGCAGTCAAGGTCAACCTCAGTGTTCTATCCCCGTAGAATCAAATAACTTTAGTTTGAACATTTTTTAATTGCCGGGCAAACTACGACGTAACTTTTTCCGGTTTTAGAGGGTAGGGGAGCCTGGGTTCGATAGAAACATGGGTCAAATGAAACAAGTTGAATAACTTGAAGATGGTTATTGATAGCGGTGGGGCCCCAAGGGGGGAACTAACTGCTTTGCATATCAGAACCTGTCGCTTAGTTCATGCCGCTGCTCCGAGAGTGTCGAACATTTTATGTGGGTGCATCGCTTTTTCGACACAAAAAGTAAGTTTTTTACTAATATTATTTTGCGTATTGCTCCAAAACTATTGTTCCTTATTCAGCGTTATTTACAATCATCATTACTATGAATATCCTAGTGAGTTTATTGTGGTTAGCACCTACCTACAACATTTAGGTTCTTTGTTATTTGATAAATTATTTGAAGCGAAGATATGGGGGCAATTGAAACAAACGGTTCGGGGTCAATTGAAACGTATTTCTATTGACCCCGAACAAACGTTTTATTCGCAAGCAAGTTTTCCAAATCTTGTTTTTTTTTTTAGATGCCAAGAAACCGTCCGAAACTACGAACCGTGGAAGCTGCGATTTCGAAAATTATAAAAAGGCATATGAAGATGCCAAAAAATATATATAAAAATAAAAATTTCAATACGCTAAATAGGGGTAGGAAAAAGAGAAAGTCATTAATATACACCAATACCCCAGAAAAAGAAGAGACAAGGAAAGAGACTGAAAAGAAATACCGCAGAAAACAGGCTAAGAGAGTAAAAAAAGAACCTCGACGAAAAAAATAAAGAAAAAAGCAAGAACAAGAATGAACGTCAAAATGGAGAGTTTTCTACAGATGATGAATCTTAAAAATACTTCTCTCTAGTTTGCGTGGAAAGTTAGGGCCACAGCAGGCCAGGAGAAGGCTGGGTACAATGTTCTGGGTGCCGGCTGTAGGCACACGGAGTTTGCACAGCAGGCGATCTGATTTATTTGTGCCATAATTGTAAATACAAATAATGTTTGTATTTGAGTGTTTGGACCAATAGGTCGTTGTTGATTTCTTAGAACTTGATAAATATTAGATAAAAACTTTTAATAGTGTTATTTTCAAAATAAGTCGATCTCATTCAGTACCTCGCTAGTAACAAAAACTATTCTCTGACTGATTATCTTTAGCAAATTAAAACTAGATCAGTAAAATAATATTGACACCTCAATATGCCTTCGGTGATACCAAAACTAGAATGAAAAGTAATAAAACCGATTATTTTAATTAAAAGTGTATTTTATTCACAACAAACATACTTTATCACTTCATACACATCATTAACAGTACCTGGGTTTAGTAGAAACATCAGTTCAATCAGCTGAAAACACCTATTCCAACCAACCCCAGGCACCGTTTCGATTGACCCCGATACAGGGTCAAATGAAACGTTTTCCAAGAGTTTCCAAATAGCTTCTATCTAAGTTCAGGGCATATGAGAAGCAAGATCAATAATGCTATCTTATAGCCAGATAATTGAGCTATAATTCAAGCCCATTACCAAACAGATAAGGTATAAAATGAAGTCACACTAATCAATTTTCTCAACAACGTTCCAATTAACCTCAGCCTCTCCTAAATACAAATTGAACTGTATCTCCATTAAAATGCTCTTTTCATCTTTTCGATGAACATATAATGTTCATATTACGTACGCGAATTACGTAACGTAATTGGGGGGGGGGGGGGGGTCAAGGTTAGCGTTACTTAACGATTTTAAAACAGCCAGAAATAGCAAGATTTCATGGAGAGTACACGTATTGAAAAATATGTTGGCAACATTTTTATTCACACGTCCGAAAATTGACGGAGTTATAGTCACTTTAGGGAGAACAGGTAGCGCGACCGGTTAGTGCCCTCAGTCCCTACAGGTGTGGCATCATTTACAATAGATAAAGTACAGGCTCTTATTATTTTGTGAACTATCATGAAGATGAAGAACCGTCATATCGCCCGCGACTAGATACTTCAATGTGAGTATCAATATTCCAGAAAAAACATAACTTAATATCAAGAAACACTGAACGAAAACGTTGAACGCGTTTTTTCTCGAAACTCGTTTTTTCGACCTTGTCCGAGCAAATACTTAAAAACTTATCAACCGATTTTCAATTTTTTTGAAAACATTTTTGTAATCGCCGCGACTAAGGTTGTACGTATCCGCCTTTTTTAACATTTGATAATTACTATTTTCAAAGACTGCTTAAATACAGAAAAAGGGCCTTGAAAATAGAAAGAATGTCAAAACTGTCGGCATTTTGTAAAAAAAAAACCAAAATAAAAAAACGGCTCCGCATAACGATAGCTACATTTGTATAGATATCGATAAATTGTTGACTTTTAATTTACAGATAACCTTTCATAAAGATATCGATGGGACAATGAAGGGAATTTTTTTTTTCGTCGTCAAATCAAGGCATATGTCTCGGTTAATTTTCAAGATTTTGTCGTAAAAATTTCTATAAAACTAGATGAATATATGCTTCAAAAAATGAGTATAAACCCGATCCTTTCATAATTAGTTACGTCTAAGAAAAAATAACTGCCCTCGATAGTTGGATACAAATGATACGCGGCTTGTTGAACGCAACTGGCACAGCCAAGCACAATCAATAAACACGAATTATAGCTGCAACTTCAGCTATCTTGAGCACTGGAGGACTAGATTTTCTTTTATTGGTTAGGCAGCCCAGAAGTTATCGCGCCTACTTTTGTTGAATCATCGAAATAAAAAAATGTCAAGATGCCGGAACACTCTGGAGTCGCGGAGAAGCGTTACGTGTGGGACGAGATTTCGGAAGGCTTGACATTAGTGGGGTGAGTGACATACTCGGAGCAGCAGCGATACAATTCGGATGAGAATGATGAGTAAGCCGTAAAAATTGGACGCATTCTATGACTTCAGAGGATCCAAGGAGGAAGTCGAAGCGATCAAGGGAAGCGACAGTCATTCGAGAAGCAACCGGAAGTCCGAAGTATACTGCCCTCATGGCTATTTGATTCTCAATTTTCACGAGACTCTGAATCCGAGTCAAAAGGTTTGACAAACACAAGCAGGTGCCTACAGCCGTGTAATATCTAACAAGGAACATCTCTTAAGGGGTCTTCTCACTCTAGACGTTAAATAAGGCTATTTTCGTAATTTTTTAAAGCTTCATATTACAGATATTGATATAAAAGTTGTTACACTTAATAAATACACTTTCGAAATACATTACATTTTTTTTTAATGTATTTATGTAACCCAAACAAACTTTAAACGCGTTTTTCGACGACTTGTTGATATAATCTTCGAAACTACTGAACCGATCTTTATGAAATGTTAACCACATATTCTTTACAACTATAACTATAACGCATATCAAGGATTTTAAAAAATTTCATATTTACTATTTTTTTTGCCAAAAACGGTGAAAAAACGTTTTTTTTGTTTTTTCGAAAAACGACCGCCATTTTGTTATTTTTGCATATATAAAAAATCGTATGATATGCGCTATAGCCATTAACATGCTTAATCTAAAATCGTTTGATTTTTTTGTTTCGGTGATCCATCTCCGAGATTTCATCAACAGCGCAGACCTACAACTTTTGAAGGACATTTTTTTAACTACCATTTTCGTCTATAAATAGTGACTTAAGTAAATAATTTTTTTTTAATGTACTCGAAGGTGTATTTATTAAGTGTAACAACTCTTATATCAATATCTATACTGCAAACCTATCAAAAATTTTCATGAAAATAGCCCTTTTTTAGCGTCTAAAGTGAGAAGACCCCTTAAGGACTTATATACGCGATTCCGCCGATTTTCGAAGGTACTTTTCTAGACGCGGTTACAAAACAAAGACGCATATGTTGACAACATTTTTTTACAGATCATTTATTCACATGGTTAAGTATATGTCAAAAAACATCAGAAATATTGACAAATGGCGGAGATATAACATAATAAAGCAATGTTTTTTTTTGCGCGCGCGATTATGGTGAAAGTTTTCGGCAACGATGTGGATGTCTAAAAAAAATGAACATATTTATAATTACATAATGAATGTATCTTCAGTGTGAACCAACAATATTATTTTTTTTAAATTAATAATATAAATACGAAACTTGAATTTTTTTACTCAATTTTCGGTCGGTATTTTATTTTTTATTTTGTGTCATTGAAATTTTTGTTTCTGTGGTTCACACGATAGGTGATGATACTAAGAGTATGTTGTAAAAATTTCAAAGCGATCTGAACCTTCGTTCAAGAGTTAGAACTTTCACAAGGTTCAGAAAAGTGAATCGTGAAAATATGTTATATCTCCGCTATTAGTTAATACTTCTGATTTTTTTTTACATATACTTAACTATGTGTATAAATGATCTGTAAAAAAAATGTTGTCAATATATGCGTCATTTTTTTCAACCGCGTCTAGAAAATTGCCTTCGAACATCGGCGAAATCGCGTATATAAGGCCTTAAGTGTCCATCTCCGATTTTGTTGAAACTCATATATCTGATAAAGCATTGGGAACTATGAGACACGTATTTTTTTAAATCTGCGGCAAAACGTTTTTAAGACGGGAAACGGCTGCTCAAAGAAAGTCGTGTCGGCCCTTAATTTCATTTTTTCAATTTTTATATAGTGAATTTTTCGTCGCTTTCCATTAGAAGAATTTTGACGTTTGTTTCATTCAGATCGGTGGACTGCTTGTGGGTGAAACTGCAAAACTGCCCCTCGACACGCCTTTCTTTGAGGGGTGGTTTCCCCCCTTAAAGCCGTATTTCCGCGGATAAAAAGAAACACGCGTCTAATAGTTTTCAATGCTTTATCACATATGAGGCGATCCATGTCACTTCAGCCAGTAAAAAAAATCCACAAATAATTTTGAAAAATCGAGTTACTTTATTGAAAAATATTCACGGTGTCGAAATATTTTTTAAAAATTCTGACGTTTTTTCTCGTTGATTACCATTTTTAAACGTTTTTCCATTCAAATGGCTGTATCTTTGGCAGGATTTGACGTATTTACGTTCGTAAAAAACGAAAATATGCGTCTTTTTATGGTCTCCCAAAAAAAAATTAATTTAGATTTTATTGAGTAAGTCGAACGTCCGTTTCAGGGCAAAATATGCAAAAATATTTTTTTCCTCAAGGAAAGACACCTGTTATTTTATTTTTTCAATTTTCCCCGAATTGTGAATAGGAAAAACGGATTTTTGGTATTTTTTATATCATGGGATTCCTCAACACCGTGAATCAACAGCTATTTTTTAAATTAATATTCGATTGAAGAGTGTGAAGCACTCGCTGTATGTTTACCAGGTTTTTGAAATACATATGACATATATGTTTAAAAATGGTTGAAAATGGTAAGCAACGAGAAAAAACGTCAGAATTTTTTAAAAAAATGTCGACACTCGGTTAATATTTTTCAATAAAGTAACTTGATTTTTCGAAATTATTTGTGGATTTTTTTTTTACTGGCTGAAGTGACATGGATCGCCTCATATATGAGTTTCAAAAAAATCGACGGCGGACACTCGAGTGATGTTTCTTGCAAGAGTTGCCCCATTACCGATTTCTTCTTTTTCTTCTTTAGATCAGCTTTCGAAAGCGCTATCTGCGAAAGGTTACGCCGAACGAGGCGAACGTCGTGATCCTCCAGGATGTCAAGGATCTCGTCATGTATCTGGTCACGAGTCCCATGACTGTGCAATTCATAAATTTCTTCCATTTGCCGGTGGTCGATCGTTTTTTTCGCTCTCTCATCGTCTACTTCCAATACTACATCGACGTTTGGGAAGAAATAACGGAGAAACGCGCGGCTACAACGCAAAAAGCGACGAATCCTCTGGCTGGTGGTGGACGATTGAGGCGTGCCGAAGAGATGAGACTTCTGCGTTGCATCGTTGGGCGCGAATACTGCGATTTGCTTGTCGGCAATCAACACGGATCTACGTATCATCACATGATGGCCAGCAGAAAATCCGCCCCCACACCCACTCAGTCGCAGGGCGAAAAAGATCTGAGAATATTTGAAACCCTCATCGGCATGGCCCACAGGGTCGTGTGGATAGCTCTACAACGGAAGTATTACAACTTGATCGGTTCGTTGATGTCAGTCTGCGAATGAAGAAACATAGGATCGATGTACCATTTTTGGCTATTGCACGCACACCTGCATTCGGCTGTCCCAAAAAAACGTTTCATCAATATCAATTAAGGGGTTAGGGCACAGTAACAAGTATAAAATCATGTGCGAATATAACAATTTTTTTCGTATGTAAAAGTAATTCACTCATAAAATTAATTACACATCTATTTATTATGAATATCAAGCTGTTAGAAATTTTTTTTTTTCGATGTACAAAATGGCCGACTACTAATATTTTCTTTTGTTATCTTTTTTTAGGCACTCCGCGGCGTGACATTTAGCATCCACAATTTTTTACCCAGAACAAAAAACAAAAGTTTTCGTCAATCTACATTAGAATGACTAGAGAAGTACGTACGGAATTTAAAAAATATTGTTTTATTCAAAAGTTGTAGGTAAGTGAACTTAAAAAATGAATTTTCAATGAAACATTTCGTTATAACTACTCATAAACTGCTCATAAAATGAAAAGTTTTCGATTAAGGGGTTACCCCCACTTGCAATTTAAAAAAAATCAATTTTTTTTTATTGCATTTTTTTGAAGTATAAGTATCTGAGAATATGTCCTGAAAATTTCAAGTCGATCCGAACAGAATTGACTGAGATATGAGCGTTGAAAGAGAAGAATCCGCGTTGAAAGAGCGTTGAAAGAGAAACTTTAAGGGGGGATTGTCTTTTTTTTCGCAAAATTTACCGCTTTTTGGGAATTTTTTTGTGAAGAAAGTATACAACGAAAAACTTGTGAAACTTGGCATATAGTTTTATTGATCTGTTTACTACATACAAAAAATTTTTTAAACAATTTCATCAAAAAATCCGCCTCCCACCCCCCTCGACGCGCGATGGTCCTTTTTTTATGGTGTGCACGATTAAAGCCTTCACGTTCATCCTGCAACAAAAACCCAAAAAGCATTTTACTTTAGACACATATAGCTATCGTTCGATGAAGGGGAAAAAAAAATTGACGATTTGGTGACGTTTTGAACTTGAAGTATCGATTTTTCGAAAAAAATTGATCGATTTTTTGTTATAAATAAAAAACTATTAAACGTATTGCTTTTTTGCGTCATCAAACGATAAAAGGATGTCAGCTGAGCATTCTGTCCAAATTTGAAGGCAATCGGTTGAATAGTTTTTGAGAAATCGTGCACACCATCAAAAACGGACCATCGCGCGTCGAGGGGGGTGGGAGGCGGATTTTTTGATGAAATTTAAAAAAAAAATTTTTGTATGTAGTAAACAGATCAATAAAACTATATGCCAAGTTTCACAAGTTTTCCGTTGTATACTTTCTTCACAAAAAAATTCCCAAAAAGCGGTAAATTTTGCGAAAAAAAAAGACAATCCCCCCTTAAACGCGTTTTTCTCGAAATGGCATTTCTGAAGTCGGTGACCAAGATTACTCGAACACTGATGAACCGATCTTCTTGAAATTTTTCAGGCTTATTTAATACATAAAAATATAGTCTTTAATCGTTCGATTTTTTTTTCGAAAAAAATGGCCGTTTTATAGCCAAAAAACGGCCGTTTTTTTTCGTTAAAATCGAACTATTAACTTTGACTGTCCGCCATTTTGTGAAAAATGAATATTTTTTAAAATCCTTCGATTAAAGACTAGTTTATACTTATATTTGACTAAATCCATTCGCATTTTTTTTTTCAGATGATCCACTTCGCCGCAATGTTGGTCACCGCAAACCGTGTATATAAAAACATTATTTCATTGACGGCCATTTGCCAATAAACAATGTAATATTTTTCAATAAAAAAATTACTGAAAGTTCTTCAAGATGTGTTCTTTAAGATGGTATATTGATCGATTAAAAAAGTTTTGTAGTTTTCTTTAAAAAAATTCATGAAAAAGGCCTTTTTTTGCGCTACAAGTGGGGGTAACGCCTTAATCAGAAATTCCGTACGTACTTCTCTACGATATGCAATTACGAACATAATTTTTAAATTCGAAGTAAATCGAGTGAAAATTGTTGAAGTTATTTGTCACGCCAATTGGAAAAAAGCTGTTTCGAGAAGTTTCGAGTAGTCGGCCATTTTGTACATCGAAAAAAAAATATATATTTTTTCTAACAGCTTGATATTCATACTAAATAGATGTGTAATTAATTTTATGAGTGAACCACTTTTTCATACGAAAAAAAATTGTTAAATTCGCACTTGATTTTATACCCGTTACTGTGGCCTAACCCCTTTACTAATTTGTCGATTAATCGAATTCAATTGACGAATAAGGGAGCAAGTCTTTCGAAAAGTGCCATAACATGGTCTTGATCGCATCGTTGGAAAGCAACGAAAATGCTCTATTTTTTCACTCCTTCTTTTTTAGGGTTATATAAAATCTTTTTTTGCAGCTTTTGGTTATGAACTTTGAATGAGGATTTTCAATAATGTTTCGATGATATTCGTAGCCGGAATGTGCCGAAAAAAGTAGGAAAATACGAAGGAAAAGTGTTTTCGGTGTATTCCAACGATACAAACTTCACCACCATGCCATAAGTGGTACATCGACGCTGTGTTGATAAAATAGGAAGCGAAAACTCCGAACAAACATTAGGGCAAAAATAGCCTCGAACGTATTGACCGTTCGTTGACACACTTGGCCACGATTTTGACACACTGGGTCAATTTGACCCGGATGGTACTTTATCCACCTGCCATTGACAACCCTTCGGTCGGTCTTCGCCGAAAAAAATCGGGATAGACTTTAAACATTTATTAATACGTCTGCATAATTAAAACTCGGAAAATATCAAATTAATTGGCTGTACAAAATTATTGAAAATTTTGGAAAGGTGAGGATTTTATTTGAAAATCGTCCGGGTCAAAATGACCCAGTGTGTCAAAGTAGGGTTAAAGATGTCAACATTTGGAAGACCATTGCCTCGCTCAAAAATCGATCCGAATAATATATCACTGTACATTCCATAATTACTTATTTCTTCCTTTTCGAAAAGGCAATCGCCGGTCTAAATTTTCATTTAACCCTTCGACTGCACACTTCCGCCAGGAACTTAGTTTATGGCGCAAAACTTATTTATTGAGACAAACAAAAATTAAGTGCCCCACGTTCGTTTAAAGTGGGAGATGCATTGAAAAATACGTAATTGCACGAAGAAGAAAATGGGGTATAAACGACCCAGTTTGCAGTCGAAGGGTTAAGGTAATCCTGTCGCCATATCAGATAAATCCATAGGCTTTACGTTATTTTTTTTTTGAGCTTCACTAAAAATGATAATAATTGTCTCTGTTAAATGTCAGGGTCGGTTATCTCTAATTACAGAGAAAAAAAAATTGCGTATTTTTGTGAAGGAATTCCGGGACGACATACAATAACCCAATTTCCGGTCGCTACAAAAGTGTATATAATAGTGGGAATCCGTCAGATTCTCAAAAATAATCAGATTTACATACTCAACACTTGCAGTAATCCAATGCTCTCAGAAAAAATTACGCTTGTTGACCTAATTTTTATGTAATATCAAGTTTAATTTGTACTTCCGGTGTTGGATTTATTATCACTTGCTACGATAAATAGACATGACAGCAGGGCAACAGCTGACTGAAGTCCTAACCTCATCTCACTCATTCGAATTTCCACACATATATCATTTTTAACGGAGACTTTGTCCTTGGAGTGCCATATTTCAGGTGTTTACATTTTATTTTTTTTAAAGGAAACGAGTAATGCTTTTTGAGTGCGGTTTTTTTTCTTGCTTTTATTCATGATATACAGAACGCTAAAAAAATAAAAAACCAAAATGGCGGCCGTTGCAGCTCCGCGAAAACAGGTCCTCAAATCGCGGGAGGTAAACGGCTGACATCACTGCCCCCTCTTAGTTGATCTGAAACACAAATTCAAAGCATATTATCAATCTGCGACCCTTTGGTCATGGAATGACGGATGGGCTTTTCGTTTAGTAGAAATTTCGGAAAATGTCGGCAATTTAAAAAAAATCGAATTTTCGCGTTTTTTTTCGCATAAAAAGATAAATAATAAATGCAAAAATGTATCTATCGAAAAAACGATCCGTCATTCCGTGAAGACATATTTTCTGAGTATGCGCTCCAAATTTCAAGTCGATATGTTAATTACAACGGTCAGGAGAGAGTCAGCCATTTTTAAAAACGTGTTTTCGAGAAAAACGCGTTTAAAGTTTTGTAATGTGTCTACACAAATGTGTTTATAATTACCGCTAATCGGCAATGCCTGGTCCCTAGAGGCATCCCTCCTCTTCTTCTGGCTCCTCATGTTGAGCCGCTAACATCTCCTGCTAACTTCAAGGACAAAGTCTCCCTTAACCGACATATTTCGCCGTCACAAATTTTCCACGCTTTTTACCAGTCGTGGCCCGAATACAATGCTTTATATTTCCCGCACCTGACATTGTTTTGACAGATCGACATTGAAAATGGAGGTTAAACTCGCCTGGTTGAGTAAAAAGAGACGGAGATAGAACCAATGTTGCCAAATATCAACACGAGAAAAAAAGTTCATATCTGAATATATATGAATGTATCTGAATCATATCTGTAGAATCAGATATGATCAGACAAGAAAAATGGCCAGGTCTGATCATATAGTGTCATGACAGATCATGTATGCTTATATCTGACCATGTAGGATCACATC